>JANHMN010000008.1:71469163-71543244 GCA_030674055.1 Rhabdomys pumilio | reverse complement strand
GTGTGTGTGTGTGTGTGTGTGTGTGTGTGTGTGTGTGTGTGTGTGTGCTTGTGTGTGTGTGTGCATGCAGATCTGTATGTGTACATGGAAACCAGATGTCATCATCAGGTGTGTTGTTTTTCAGGTTTTATATGTTCACTAGGTTGGTTTTTTTTTCTTTGAGACAGTGTCTCACACTATGTAGTATAGTCTAGCATCAGATTTACAGAGTTCCTTCAGCCTCTGCCTCCTGCCTCCATCTCCTCCTCCTGCCTCTGCCTTTTGCTTCCAAGTCTTGGCACTAAAGATATGTGCCACTGCACCAAGCTTTTTTCACATGGGACCAAACTCAGGCCCTTGTCCTTTACTGCTGTCTCCCAAGCCCGAACTCTTCTGAGGCTCACAAGATGATAAAGCTTGCTCTGTCATGTACTACAAGTTTCAGAGGACTAGTCCTGTGTAAGACAGTGTTTCCCTAACATTCTGTCACCTGCAACATTGCAGCCATCTTCCCAAGAGGACAGAGGTCACCAAATAACAATGTTTCGGGATACATCTTCTCTTTAAATGACAGATGCCTATAAATGTACATGATAAATAGGCTCAAAAGGATACAAGTTATTTAAGCTCAGAACTAACTGATCCCAAAGCCCAAGTGCACTCCAGGACACTCTCTCCTTCGAATTCTCTGTTCGCATGTGTGCTGAGCTGGCTCTCCCCCTGCTCCTCCCTTGATACTCTTGCCACCGATACAGGCTCACTGCCCTCCTGTTAATTACTCTCCCACCGCAATCATGAAAATGTACTTTTGCCTTGTTTATTAGCCCCTTGTGTCAAATAATGTCCAGTGAATGTCTGTATATGAGTTAACAGATACTCATTATGCTCAAAGCCTTCTATCTGAGGTGCCAATTCCAAACCCACAAATTCTATATTTGTCAGCTTGACTGAAGCTTTGCCTCATGCTTATTGGTAGACACGTGTGAATACACTATAAAACTTAATTAAGAGAAATATTCCTTATTCTATTTCTATAAAGACATGCTATGCCATTTGATGAAAACATCACAAAGAATGCATCCACCTATGTTCTTCTCCAGTGTGACACAACTACTTGTTGCATGGTAAAAGAGTTTTTTTTTTTTTTTTAAATCACGATAGATGCATGGGACAACTAAGAGCTATATTTCACCAATATTGTCACTTTGGTCACTATAAGAAAGTAATTTGCATTATCCAAGAATAGGTTAAAAATCTACCAAGTAACATAGCTTTGGAGGTTCTGATGTTTTCACTTGGCACAGGAAAATAATAAATTTCAAAGTGATTTCCTGAAACTTCCTGGGTGTTTGAGGAAATCGCTTTTGTCAGGAAAAGTATTCCTCAGCCAAGTGCAAAAAAAAAAAAAAAAAAAAAAAAAAAAAAAAAAAAAAAAAAAAAAACCTCTCTATTTGTGTACTTGATGGACATTTGAAGTTGATTTATGAGTGTTGAATATTCGGCATAAAGCTTGCATCATTCTCTCATTAATCCTTTTTCATGGTGCTATAGGTTAGTATTATTATTCCCCACATGCAAAGGCTGAGAGCCGAAGACAGACTCGCGTGAATATGAATATAAGTCATTGCTGTGTTTTGTTGAAAATCTTTTTGGAATTGATGGGTACAATTCACAGAGTTCCTGAGCCAGACCTTTGCAGAGGTCACATCTTGAAACTGTGCCACTTTCCTCCCTCCCCTGTATCATTTTGAAAGCTCTGTCGTCTGTCTTCTCTGTGGGACAGGTGAGGAATTCACTGTGGAAAATGCTATAGGAAGAAAAAAGGAAGAGAAGGCAGGAGGTTAAAGGTGGTCACCATGGAGGGAGTAAGAGGGAGCTTACCCTGAGGTCCTGGATGGATTTCTGGGTAGCACTGAGCATCCATCAACAGTGAGGGAACATGAGTTACAGGAATTTGGGGCTATTTGACACATTCTCTAAAATCTTTATTACCCCTGATCCCCACTCCTGGCTTGGGATACTTTAAATAGGCAATCCTAGAAAAGTCAATGGTAATTTTCTTTGTAATTTCTTCTGTAGGAGGAAGAAGCTGGATAGAGTAGACTAGATAACATTGAAGACCACATCCCTTAATTGAGTTAGCTTTTCTTTGTTTCTCTCTTTTTTTTTTTTTTTTTTTTTTGCACTTGGCTGAGGAATACTCTTCCTAACAAAAGTGATTCCCTCAAACACCCAGAAGTAAGAAGTCTTAGGAAGTAGCTTTTGTCGACGGCAGAGAACCAAATATGATTGATAACTTGCATTTCTTACACACTCAACAAAGAGTTTCCTTTGGGGACTTCAACCCCAGTCCTCACTGATGGCGTCAGAGGCTGATAAATAGATGCAGACAGTGTACATCTGCTCAGAAACCCCCATCTTTACTCACAGAGGAAGCCATCCAGCTGTCTGAGGACTTTCCTTTCAAGCTGCCTCCTATTTTGCATATACTGAGAGCCCTCCATTCTTTCTTGTAATGTGGCTGTAAATAGCAAATATGTATCACTATGTGAAATTCCACCTTCTAAATGTGTTCTAACACGTTTCCCTGGCAACCATGTCAGCTTTCTATGCATGCCCCCCTTCCTTTAACATCTCATAACTAACATCTTCATCCATCTCCCACTGCCAATGTCTCTCACTCTCAACAGGCCTGTCATTACTCTAATTCCCTGAATATTTGAAGCCAAAGTTGAACAGACTCCACTGGGAAAAAATTAGATCACATGAACAACCCATACATATACACACGTATTACATGTATATTACAAGTCAGATCTTTGAAAAGAAAAACAAGCAACTGCATATATAAGACCAAAGAACATCAAAATGTTAGCTGTGGTTATCTCCCAATGTTGGAGAGGCAGATTTTTTCCTTCCTCCTTTGATGTGTTTGTATTATATGTTTAATTGGATAAACGTGTTTTCGTGATTAAAAGTCACTCCGTTTTAAGTAAAAGAAGTGATCACAAACTGATTTCATTAACTGTGCAAGAAAATATCACCATCCTTAGTTAAGCAGCACTGGCCTGTCCGTCTTCACAGACCTGCAACACAGCCTGTACCCAAGCTCCTGTGTGAATCAGAAAGTTCAAGGGTGGTTAGAGGCAGAGGATTGGATTCTATTCCTAGTGAATATCTGGTTGAATGACTGAATTTGGAGTGGGGAAATTTAATAGAATCAGTAACACTAAGATTCTTAAAGAAATAGTCATTTAATTCCATTATATCAGCAGAGCCTTGGCTCTTCAGGGTTAACACTGGAAATAAAATATTTTGACATCAACCTCTCCCCTCCAAGGTATAAGCTGTTAGCATCATTTTAAAAATTAAAATTACTATTGAAAAGAAAAATTCATTCAAGCATATCTGATTTACATGTTCCTTCTATCTCCATCTTCAGGTGGTATATGATGAAGTCTCGGGGCTCCGAGGCCACGTTTTAATGCTCATCGTGAAGAGCAAAACTGTATTTGTGGGAGCGGTTAACATCCAACTCTGCAGTGTTCCCCTCAATGAAGAAAAGTGGTACCCATTAGGAAACAGTATCATCTGAGCAATGTCGTGAGCATACGCATTATTGATTAAGTACTTTAGGATTTTAGCTTCTAATTCCCTCTATCGCATACACAAGGCATCTTTCTTGTGAAAAATAGCTTAAAGCAGTGGTTCTCAGCCTTCCTGAGACCCTTTAATACAACTCCTGGTGGTTGTAGCAATCCAAACCATAAAATTATTTTAGTTGCTACTTCATAACTGTAATTTTGATACTGTTATGAATTGCAATGTAAATATCTGATTTACAGGATATCTACTATGTGACCCCCATTATAAAAGGGTCATTTGACACCCCCAAAGGGTCATGACCCATGGGTTGAGAACCACAGGCTTAGAGTGTGAAGGTCACAGAAGAACCAGATAAAAATCAGTCTTTCTTCCCTATCCTTTCCTTATTTTCTTATCACATTTTCTCCTTGGAATATTCATCATGTAAAATTCCATATGCAAAGTAATGAAAGAATGATTAATTTTAATCTGCATTTTGAATCAAACATAAGTTCACATCTTGTCTTAATTGCTTGTTGAGGTCAAAAACTATACTTTCAAGGTGTTTTCTGAAGCTAGGAGAAGCTCATGAATGAATCTAAAGGCTAAGAATACCTGCAATGTATTTCAAACTTAAATATTGCATGAACCACATGTCTAGTCGTGATTGGATTTATTGAGAGAACTGGTGATCTCCAACCATGCTCTATAATTTTTCTATTAAAAAAATCTCTAAGATTTTCTATTATGTAGATTTTCTTCTTTAAGAATTTCACACATGTATACAATGCCTTTCATTACTCCAGTTTCTCTCTTTTTTAGTTGTCCCCACACCTATCAACAACTATTCTTCTTGAAAAATCCTATATTCCCGTGGAGAGTTTTGTTTTGAAGACCGACATCTTACTATATATCCTAGCTTGACCTAGAACTCACGATGTAGACCAAGCTGGGCCCAAACTGACAGTGGTGCTCCTGCCTCTGTTTCCCTACTGCTGAGGTTCCAGGTCATCGGACGTAGTCTGTAATCTTTAAGTTCAGTTCTTAGAACTTGATATTAACTAGTCCACTGTCATTGTGTCTCCCTGCCTCTGTCATGCCCATGCCTTAAGTCTTATGAATCCCCAAACCCAAAATGTCACGGTGTAAAACTCCTTTCACTTGTTAAGTACTATCATTGCTCTTGAACTTGCCCTTGTGCTCACCGTGAACTGAGTGATGGTCTTCCAGATTGTTGGCCACATAGTAGGCAAACCCAGAGTATTAGTGTGCCTTCAAGACAATCAAACTGGAAGTCTTACAAATAAAACATCTGCGTGTAAATTGTTGTTGGTTCTGTTTCTCTAATCTTGATTTGCTTCATGTTAAAAACGGAATTCAGATTGTTTCGTTTCGCCATTTATATAACCATATACACACATGAAAGCCTGTGTATTTAGTCGTTGAAAACTACATCAGTGACTTATAGGAGCCATCAGGGTTTCACTAAAATGCATGACTCTATCCCAGAAAGCCATCAACATTGTGAGCAACTGTTCTGTTCATTCTTACACTGTTTCCTGTTCTGACTTATAGACAATGGTGACATACCCTCTCCTTACAGTATCCTCATCCTGGCTTATAGACAATAGTAACACCCTGTCTCTTTTGCTGAAACTTCCTCAGCTTCTTTTCTCTTGACCCATGTTCTCCCTGGCAACTTTGTTTCCTGCTTCGAGTCTTTCAAAGGAAACATCAACAGTCTTCCACTGCTGCTGGACCTGCTGCACCGGCAGTTTGCTGCACGTTCATCTCCTTGGAAAACAGTGATGGGTACTTCTCCCAAATCAGTCCCCAGCTGTGCACTGAACACGGTCCCTTACCCCACATTGCTTGAATATCTTGTTCCTCTTCACAACAGAACTTTCTCAAGTGCTTGTCTCTACCTTCAACAGTTTCTGTCTTCCAAAGGTCTCCTGCTCATCAGGTCACCTGTTTGTCCCACCACTTCAATGAAAACCTCCATGTAGCTAACTAAACACAGCTGTTTCCCTCTCCAGTTTCATCTCTCCATCAGTACCTATATGCTCGAGAACTCTGTCATCCACAGTCTCTTCCAGACACGTTGTCTCTGTTTTCCTTTATAACCTTGCCCCATTGTTCTCATTTTTCAGTTCAAGAGCCTCCTGGCTCTGCTCTACCCTAGTGCTGCAGTGGCCTAGGCTACCTTCATCCCTGGTAATGGTCTCACACATTCTCAAAGCGTTAATGTCATCTGGATGCGACTGGTCCCCAGCTTTATATCTGCACCCCACTACTCCTCCCAAATTCCAGCAGTAAGTACCCAATTGCTTATCTAGCATCCCTAGAGGATCTAATAAAGATCTCAAATTCGATATTACACACAGACACACACACACACACACACACACACACACACACACACACACGAGTGCTACTCAATTAAAAAACCCCATTAGACCTGTTCTCAAACTATGTCCCAAATCCAGTCACTTAACATTCTTTTCCTATCATCTTTATCTTGTGTTAACACAGATGCCTTCTAAGTAGCTCATGGTATCTAGGAACCCCAGCCTCCTTCCATTCTTTTTCCAACACCATGGCCTCTGGGATGTTGATGTCACTCTGCTCTAAACTCTGCAGGAGTCTCTAATCTCTGAGCAAAAGCCCTAGCCTTTAAAATAGCCTAAAAGGCCCTATTGCTGACTTCTCAACAGCTATCTGTCCCTCTGATGTTAACTTTTGCTGTGTCCCTCTCTCCTCAGAGCCCAAGCCATGGCCTCTTTCCTGTCTCCTGGGCACCTCAGCCATGCATCATCCTGACATCTTTGATCAGTCAACCCATTCTCCAAAAAAAGTTCTTTGGGCCCCTATGTCCACTTTCTGACTCCCACACATCCTTCAGATCATGAGCAAATGTCTCTGTCTCTGTCAAGCCCATCCTGATACTACAGTGACATAGCAAACTGCTATCCTCAGACACACACCATATCTTTCCTACCCTACTTTTTCTCCTATACAGTTGTCATTTCTGGATGTGTGCGTATTCACTTTTTGTTTTACATGTTATTGATATTTGTTTCCCCAAGCAAGTAATAAGCCCTAAGCTAACACAGTTTTTTCTCATTGACAGTACATCCTCAGACAAAGCAAAGGGGAGCTCTTCCCCTGGTGCCTTCACTGTGAAGAACTCTGTTTCCCCTAGAAGTGACTATGATCCATACCCAGAGCCCCTTGCCAGAGTAGCCTTGGTACAAAGTCCTGCTAATTTCCTCTCTAAGCCTTGCAGACTTCCTATCTGGAACTATTCATCTCAAATCCGACTATATCATCAATGAGAAAATGACAGGGCCCAGGGATGAACAAGGGGAGGTAGGATGTGACTTTAGTGTGCCTGTTGAGTGACCACAAGACCACTCATGATGAGAAGACAGCCTGGGAAAGGAAAAAAACAGAGCATATGAGGGACTCTGGACACAACCAGCTCTTCCATTGAACCAGAATTCACAAAGGATTCTGACAAGTCATAGCTCTCAAACATGTCCTTCTAGGTCTAGATGGAAGTATATTTATTGTAAGAGGAGAAAAAATACATTGCATTTAAGATTGCATTACCATCTGCCTAAATTAACATGAAAGAAAATAGAATTTATCCTGACCACACAATTAACATTATCTGATAAGATATGGCTAAACAGTTCAAAGTGAATGTCTTTATCTGTCTCACCCAGCACTCTCGCAGTGCTGAAGTTTCCCAGAATATTTCAGGGTCTCATATTCTACTGACTGAGGTATAGCCAAGCAGCCGCTTGCCCAAAATACTTAAGTGTCCTTACTAGTCATGTCTGACGACAGGGTAGCTGAAAAGCCTGGAAGGCAAGCTAGCAAACATAACACTTTAAAGAGTGATGGCCTTGGGGTGGGGAAGCTGCTCGGTGGTTAACAGCACAGGCTGCTCGTGCCAAGGAGTTGGATGTGGTTCCCAGAATTCACTTGGTGGTTACCACCACCTGTAACTCCCCTCTCCAGCAAATAAACTCTTGTGGCCTCCTCGGCACCTGTACTTACTCATCCATGTTCCTCACACAGACACAAACAGAATTTAAAAAAGAATAAGCATCTTGAAACTTTCCCACAAGTTCTTAGGAATCTAGAAAAACACACAAATGCCCAATTTAAATTCACCATGAAAAAAGTCGTAGGATTACCGGAAGCACCCATCTCTGGCTGCCTCCCAGGCTAGGCAAAGTTGACATAAAGGTGAAGGTGAGGTGGAGAGTTTCCAAATGAGGATAGAAGGCATGTTTCACCACTCACAGAGAGCCAATAAACACTGAAAAGGGATTTATTTATGTATTTAGGTTCTAGGAGTTTAAAGAAATCTGTCAAATTATAGTTGCCCTCTAGGCTAACATACAAAGCTATCAGACACAACAGAGAATACACACTTCAAAACAAGTTCAGAAGCACAGAAAACAAGCTATGCTAATATTGCAACGGCAGACCCCAGACAACCTGGAGTCAAGATGATGTGATGGGTAAAGTTGGTACTTTATAAAATATAGATTCTTCTCAAAAGAAGAGAGGGGGGAGGAAGGTTGGAAAAGGAAGAAAGAGAAAGGAAGGAGGGAGGGAGGAAGTCGGGGTGGAAGGAACAAAGGGCATGGTAGCATATGCAATCCTAGCCTTGGGAAGCAGAAATATTGTGAATTTGAGGCCAAGCTAGGCTGAAAAGTCCAAATTCGTGTCAAGAATGAAATGAAGTGAGATAAAACTGAGAGTTATAAAAAGAAGGAAAATAAGGCCTTTAATTGTACATCAGTTTCACCTACAAATGTCAAGTCTAGCAGGGCTTTGGTGGGGGTGGAATGACATGGCTCCCGCCCTTGGAATGGGGCCAACAGGGCATGAACCTTCATGAGTGTCGATGGCTGCTGTGGGCATGGCTTGTTTGTAATAATACTGTACATAATTTTACATTCCTCCTTCAAGGGATGTCCTCTCTGTTAACATTAATGAGTCCAAGGAAATCAGAGACAGCAGGAGTTCAGGAGGTGAAGGTGTGTCTAATGCCTCAGTCAAATGGTAAATGCTGGGACCTTTGGAACAGCCCGTAAGGCTATGGAAAAGAACTCTAAAAAGTCTAAAAATGAGTGAGAAATATATAATTTCTCAGCTCTGCAAAAAATAAGGATGGAACATGAATTATATGAGGGGCTTCTTGAATCTAAAGGAGCAAAGGCAGCTGCATTAATAAGCGAGCTTGTCAGAAAGATACAAAGCTCTTGCGGCCTGAGTTACCCCACGTTTGGGGGCCAAAATGTTGGGGACCGCTCTATCAATGTTGGAACCCACACTGCCAAAAGCCTTGGGGGCTAAATTGTTAGAACCCGCACTGCCCCAGACTGCTCCAGTCTGCGGGTCAGGGTTCAGCAAGAGAGAGAGTAAGGACAGATGCAAGGAATGGAGACCAGACAGAGTGTGATTCAATCCTGTTTATTCTTCAACCTCTTCTTCCTAGTCCAAGTCCCAAGTCCCTAGTTCCTAGCACCAAGTCTCAGGTCCTAATCCCAGTTCTTCTAAGTTCTCTGTCTCAAGTCTTAAGTGCCTACTAACTAATTCCAAGTTCTTCCTCCAAGTGCCAAGTGCCTAATACCTAATTCTCTTTCCAAGTCTCAAGTGTCTAATCCAAGTGTGTAATGCCTAATAATTTCTTCTGAGTTCTCTAGTCCAAGTGTCTTCTACCTAATGTCTAATTCTCTGTAGCTTTCTTCTGTCTGCCTCTCACCTTTTATATGTCTCACTTCTAAGTCATGCCCTTGAGTTATGCCCTAAGGTCTTGTCTCTCTGATCCCTAAGTCACATCCTTAAGTCACACACCTTTAAGTCTCACATACCCAAGGGAAGATCCTGGATATCTAAAACAAAATGTTATCAGAGTGTGCTCAGCTGTTGTAGGTTGTTGTAAACAAGTCTCTTGTCAGGGTATATGGCTCAAGATGTCTGCAAGGATGATAGCCGCCTTCTGTCGGTTCCCCACACAAAGCCAGGCAGATTCCTGGGTTCAGGGTCTGGGAGAGAGCAAGGTTAGGGACAGACAGTGTGGTAGACATGGTAATTTCAGGGCGGGGTCCCAGCTAACTTATTGCCTGCACTCAACAGAGGCAGGAAGATCTCTGAATTCTTTTGCAATATGAAGAAAAATGTATTTCCTAGGAATCAAAGGGCTAGGGTTATAAGATACTGATTCATAGGATAATCAAAGGAGACCTGGAATAAATGATTGGATTGATATGTAAAATAAAAGACTGGGCTTATGATCTGCAAGAGATGAGCTATCCAGAGAAAGATTTTTAGAATATCACAAGAGACCTGCTTGGAGAACTGTCTCGAGCAGATAATATATAGAGAGCTGTCTAGAGAGCTCCAGGGAGAAAGCAGAACAGAGAAAAAGCAATCTGGAAAGCTGTCTCAAGCAGAACATAGGCTGCCACCTTGGTCCCACGATTAACTTCAAGTCATTTGTTGCTCCCAGACTCCTCTTCTGCTCCACCATGCTGCTCCCAGACACCCCTTCTCTCAGAACCCTTCTCTAAGCCAAGGCTGGTCCTTAGCATACAAAAACTAGGGAGACAGCTCATGGATGGAGTTCTTGCCTGGAAGATGCAAAGCCTTACATTCATTCCCAGGTATTAAAAAAACAAAGCAAAGCAACTGAATAGGACTAAAATCAGCCAGAGTTGAAGAAGAGGCCACTATGATTCCAAAATGTACATTTAAATATCTGGCTTCTTAAAAAGTTGTACGAGAACAAGTCACAGAGACTATCCAACTTAATGGAAAACAATCAGCAGACATTCAGGGTAAATCCACACAACAGACTTTACAACACCTCAAGCACTCGGAGGCTTAAGAGGAAGATACAGAGAAGGTTAAGTAGTGTGGAAGGGTGGATAAAAAGATGGAGAATATGAAAAGAAACCGAAATCAAAATTCTAGAGCAGAGCAAGTAAAACAATCAATGTCCAATGTTCACTAGAAGAATTTTAGAGAAAGATTTAGGCAGGCAGGATACAGAAACGGGAAACATTAAGACAGAGTAGTGGAACCTAAGAGTCTGAGAGAGAGAGAAGGCAGCGGCCATAAGATGCTGTAGGGAGACACAGAGCCAACTTAGGGAGACCAGAATGCGATGAAGGTAACATTGTAACAATGTTTTGTAACATTTTTATTTTTTACATGATTTAAGAAATTAGTTAACTAAAAATCAATTATTAGTCTGTGCATTTGGATCCACTATATGTGAAGACATGGAAGGGGAGGTGCTGAAGGGTAAAGGTGAAAATTTGTGTGGGGAAGTTGTGTATGAGTTAAGCAGGTATAAATCATAATTTCAGGATATTAAGTGTAATCCCTATGGTAAATATAAAGAAAATAGCTGTAAAATTTTGCACCAAAGAAACTAGAAGGGATTTTTAATGTATCACAGCAATAAATAAATAAATAAATAAATAGATAGATAAATAAATAAATAAATAAAACAGTTGACTAAACATAAAAGATGACGGCAGCACGGAAGACAGTGAACATAAAATCAATACAGCAAACAGAAAAAAAGTACAAAAGAACCAAAGTTCTTCCTTACCAATAAGTAATTTAATGTAATGTTTTAAACTCTCCCCAATCAAAAGATACAGACTAGAAGCTTCCGAAACAGAACAGCCGTGGGTAAAAATGTCCACTGAACATCAACCTCCATGGAAATCTTTCCCTTAAGATCAGAAACGAGGTCCAGCAGGAGGGCTCAGCTGGGAAAGGTAATGCTTGTCAAACCTGACAGCCTGAGCTCAACTCTGGAACTCTTATGATGGAGAAAAAAACTGAGTTGCACAAGTTGTCTGTTCTCTCCGTATCCCTCTCCCTCTCCCTTTCCCTTTCTCTCTCTTTCTCTCTAACACACACACACACACACACACACACACACACACACACACACAAATAACTTTGAAAAATAAAATTTAAAAGAGCAGGAAAGGGGCAAGAATGCACTACTCAACACGGTATTGAGTGTTGTCATCAAAGCAATTAAGCAAGAAAAGAAAATGCACTCAAATAGAAAAAGATGACCAGAGATGATATATCTTATACGCAGAAATTCCTAAAGGTTCCATAAAAAGGATAGACCAACTAAATTTAACAAGACAGTATGAAATAAACATTAAAGTTGGTTGTGTGTCTACTCTTTACAAGAACAAAAATGGGAACTTGCACTTTCTAATTCCTAAGCTTACTACAAACCTGTAATAATCAGACACTTTAGCAGCAACATAAAGACAAGCATATAATTGATGGAACAGAATCAATATCCCAGAAATAAATGCCACCATATACGGTCAGCTGATAATGAGCTGGTCAATTCCGTTCAGTGGTAGCGGCAGTCGTTTCTGCAGAGTGCTGAAGTCACTGACTATTTACATGTAAAGAATTAAGAGAGATCAGATTCCATATGCAAAATTAACTTTGAATGTCTGAGAAATCCACACATAAAATTATAAACAACAAACTCAGAAGAACACAGTGGGCAAAAGCTTCACAAGATTGGTTCTGGCAACAATCTTTGTTGCTGTGGAAACAAAATGTAGTTTTACAAAATGAGGAAAAAAGGGGGCGGGGCGGAATATTTAAATAGGTTGAGTAGATAGCTCAGTCATTTTGCTTCACAAAAATAAGTATCTAAGTTCATCCAAAGCCCACATGAAATGCTAAGAGTGCTGTACGGGTCCGTTTGGGGTTGTGTTGGTCCGCATCTGCTCTGCCTCTTGAGCATGGCTAGTTGGGTAGGCGGGATGAGAGGAACTGGACTGTGTGCTGGGCTGCAGCGCTGAGGCACCTCTTGGGGGAGGGAAAAAGCAGTCTGAGATGTGGAAAGGCTGGAGTTGGTTGGGGGTTCCTGGACCTATAGCAAGGCCCAGGGCAGTGGGTTTATCAGGCTCTTGGACATCCAGGCACTGCTCGGAATCGCAGAAGAGCTGAGAACGAAGTTGGAGCATGGGCTGGATTCAGCCGGGAATGTTGGGTAGGAAGGGAACCTCCGACTAGTCCCGTAGGGAGAATCTTTAGAGGAGGCAGGCTTTGCATGGCAGTGGTGACTGGGACTGCAGAGAGGCCTTCCACAGGAGACTAAGCTGCAACTCTGTAAGCAAAGGTCTTCTCCATGTCTCTCCACAGGGGATCTCAATGAAAAGAGACAGTCAATGATTCTGAGGCATTTATTATCATGGCAGAAAGTGGATGTGTAAAACCATACCCGACTTCTCAGGGTAGGCACGATATTAAATATCTTATACATGGAGGGATGTCTGGGAAGAGAATCTTACTGGCAATGCCCTCCTGGCTTCTAGGTATCTTATTAGCATAGAGATCTCTGTCTTGAGCATAAGTGATCACAGGTCTTGTCTCTTTTCCTATTGTCTTGGTGTGAGATCTTAGGGATGCCTCATCTACATGTGGAAGGACTTGGGGCATTGCCCTTACATGACCAATGGCCACAACTATAGGGGGGCTGCAGCTCTGTGACAGGGGCCTGGTGCTGGGAGCAGGCAAAGGTCCTACTGTCCCTTCCTGGTCTCTGGAGCCTCTACCTTTAGTTCAACAGAGGACCAGCCTCCAGGCTTCTTCTCACTGTCCACTATCCATCCCTCAGGCAATGATGAGATGGGAGAGGCAAGCATATTCCTGGAACCTCATCCATGCTGACCTTTGAGGACAATGAGAGTCCCTGTCTCAAACAAAATGTTGGAAGGCTCTTAAGACACAATACCCAGTTATTCTCTGCCTTCCACACAGCCTACACTTACATGCCATGAAGTAATAAATATGATTTTCAAGCAAACTTGATATATGATCTTATAATTCCATTTCTGTCTTTAACTTACCCTTGAAGTTTTTCAGAAACTTACCTTTACATTTCTGAAAGCAGAAACTCAAAGAAAGCTATGTGCATCTGTGTCCATAGTTGAAATATTGGAGCTATACAAATGTCAATCATCAAATGAATACATTGCCCAAGTACAGTATATATCATATATACAAGATATGACTCTACTTGGAGATGAACTGTGTGTGTGTGTGTATGTGTGTGTGTGTGTGTGTGTGTGTGTGTGTGTACACATGCACACGCATTCCATGATGCACATGTGGAGGCCAGAGGACAAATTGCAGGAGTCGTTTCTCTCCTCTCATCCATACAGTCCTAGTGATGAAACTTGGGTCATCAGGTTGGGTAGCAAACACCTTTGGTTGCTAAGCCATTTTACCAGCTCCACCCACATAAATAAAATGTTGAAAACATTGTGCTAAATAAAATAAACCAATCACAAAAAGCTAAATACAGTCCCATTATACTTATTTGGGCAACAACAACAACAAAATAATAGAATAATGGTTACTAGGAAACACTGAATTCGGGGGTAAGATACTGTTTAATAGGTATTTGATTTCAGTTTTCAGAAAAAAGAAGTTACAGAGTAGGAAAGACTACACAAAATGAACATGTTTAATACCACTGAGCTATTCATTTAAAATAAGTATAAAGATATATCATGTGTATTTTACAACAACAATAAAATGGGGGGATCAATATTGAAATTTTGAATATCAAAATATTGAAATTTTTTATGCTTAAAATACTTTGGCCTAAATTTTAAAAGTGTTCATAAAACCATAATTCTGAGAGTATGTCAATGAACACGCTATATGAAGTTGTATTTTGTGACAATAAAAACAGAAAGAGGATATGAAATTACATAGGACCACAGCTTTCATACTCGATATTACATTGATAACAGTTTGAACTAGGTTATTATACTCTGAGATATTAATTAGGATGTATAGGCATGGCATTAAGAAAATGACGATGCCAGGAGAAACAGAAATAAAAAGGTTATTTAATATGTCTAACAAAGAAAGGATGATGTCACAGAGGCCCCAGGGAACCAAAAGGATGACATCATCAGAAATAAAAGGGAAATTGGTAGGGTTAAGCACTTCTGACTCTGTAATTACATTAAATGTAAATGGATTAAACTCTCCAATCAAAGGCAGAGTTGGAGTAATGCATTTAGTAAAGCAAGATTTAATTATAAACCATCTACAAGATACTCGGTATCCAATGATATAAATAGTTTAAAATGAGGAAAAACTAAATTTATGCAAACAGTAACCAAAAGAGCTGAGTAGCTCTGTTAATATTTGAGATAAAGAAAATAATACTGAAGTTGAGAAAATTGATATGAGACAAGAAATAATTATACATGACTTATTAAACATAATTTATATGAAACTAAAATATCAAAAGTCATGTCTAATCTAATTATATATAATAATTCATGTTATACTATAACATATACTATATGTGGATAAATCTGTTAATAAGGTGTAATGAATATATAAAGTAAAAAATAAACAAATTGAAGGAAAAAATAAACATTTCATCAATATTTAAAGATTTTGATGTCTCACTACAAATGACAAGTAGGATCATATAGATAATCTGGACCTATGGGTATATAAAAGAGTTCAGTCAGCAATCAAAGTAGAGTACAATATATTCTCAAGTCCTCAGGGACCATGTGCCAGAGTAGAAAATTGATTACGTCACAAGTAATATTCTACACTGTATTATGTTGAAGTCTATGTATCTTATTTCATTCTTCTGAAAATATAGAACTATCATAAAAAGTGAAAGAATTTAAAGAAATACTCCCCAAGAGGCAGGTGCCTCAAGCACAGTTCCTAAACAGTAGAAGTTAAAACCAACGTTTCAGTACATGACCAAAGTGCTTGCTTTTTATAATCTATCGTTTATGCGTGATAGAACCAGAAGTTCCTAGGGAAAAATGACCTCAGGTTGAGAATAAAAGACTTGTCTTTATTTTCACTTTTAAACTCAATTTTAACTGTGAGTCTATGTGCATGCTTTTCTGTGTGTGCAGCAGATGCAGGAGATGTACAGGTCTCCACAGAAGCCAGGAGGAAACTTCAGATCCCCTAGATCTGGAGTTACTGATGAGAGTGAGTGGATGTTGGAACTCAAACTCATCCTCTGTGAGAGCAGTAAGTTCTCCTAACTGCCGAGACATCTTTCCAGCTCCTGAGAGCTATTTTAATACATTGTGGAGATAAATAAGTACTCAGGACAAAGGCTGCCCCATTACAAAGTTGTAAACATTAAACTAAGGCAGGAGTTTGTCACTGTTTTACCACATAGTTATTAATTACTTTGTGACTACTGTACACCACCTTAGTTTCATGCATAGGGAAACCTCCCTCCAAGGAATAATGATCATGAACCATGAATCCTCAGCTCCTGGAGCCTGATGGGCACTTGTCAGAGCTGAAACCCAAGTAAGCCCATTCATCCTCTCTTAGTCCAACATCCTGACTCGTCATGACGCTCAGTGGAAGCTTTCTGCCCTATACCTTAAGAACATAATTTTACTAAAATAAACTACAGTTCAAGGTGTAGATCATTTCTAAAGTTTTAAAGATAATTTTGTCTTTTAATTTACCCTTAGTGAACCTCTTAGAATTTGTTTACCAATTTCTATAAAGTATGTTTAGTATATCTAATTTAGTATAGTATGCGATATAAAACTCTGAACTGTAAGCAATGCAGTAATTTCTTCCTAATTTTGCATTTTAATTTCTTCTCATCAATATCTTTGCTGATAATTTTCTTATTATTGATAACGTAAATTAGACTTTTTGTAGTCATCTACCACAATTTATTAAATCTGACCTCTAGTTTTTTTTTTCAGTTACTGCCATGAACAGTTGACATACCATGCCCCACTAAATGGCTTTTGGTTTACTTTGGTCAGCATAGTTCAGTAAGAGTGGTATAATGTGACCCCTCTCATGCACTTTTGGAATACTTCTACCAGCCTTTGAAGAAGCACAGGAGGAAAGACTATGCGAGCCCATCTGTATCAGCCTCCACAACTATGGATCCCATACCATGAGTGAAGCCATTTTGAAACACTCAGCCCCAGTCAACTCTAGATCAGAGATTCCGACATCATTCCCTGCACTGGCAGAAATGCTCTGGGTCTCCTGTATCCAATAGGACAGTTACAGACACAAGCTGTTGAGCACTGGAAATTGTGCCTACAGTTTTTACATTTCAATATTATCCAATTCGAATGGACTTAAATATAACAATAAATAGAAAAAAAATCCCATCTTGGTAACTGTAGTAAAGACTAACCCCAGGCAATCTGGCCAGATTACAAGCTCATAAACAGATAAGTGACTGTCCCAAGAAACTACCTGGGTGGGGTTATTTTTATGACCATTATAGAATTCTACGTATACCAGAGTTACAAAAATCAATGTAAAGCAGTATACCTTGCCTTTATCCTTCTCCTTATCTTACATAGATATCTGCAGGAGCTTCCAACAGTCATCTTGGATGCATGGGATATGAGAGTGCTATGGAGACAAAGCTGCAGAGACTGAACAGAGAAGGGCAGAGAAGAAGCAGCTAGGGCCTGCTTAGTTATTGGAGCCACCATTCAAGTCTCCTCTGAAGCAACACTGTTCCATTTAATAATAAAGATCAATAAGCCTTGTTGCTTGCTTAGGCCAATTTAAGACACATTGTATTTTTTAACAGAAATAATAATGTGTAGCCCATGTCCCATCTTTCATGCTTTCTAAACATCCTTTTGGCAATCAGAGTTTTGTGAAATTGTGTGGAACTGCCTTTGAAGTATCACACTGAGTTCTTCCAACTGAAGAATGCTGTTTTGACTTATTCATCCTTTTATAGTTAAGTGTTTAAGAAAAAAAAATGTATTCCCGATGCTATAGCGACTCTGATGTAGATTGCAAAGAGATATTGCCAAGGCATTAGGACAAAAGCCTCGGCTTTAAGAGTGTCAGCAGGGCCACTGAACCAATAATGGCCATCAAAAGGCAAGCAACGTGAAAAGGAAGGGCTGAGACTTGATCAGCAAGGTCATTCTGAGAACAACAAATACAGAGGTTCAGAAATCTCAAAGCCATCTTCATAAGGCTAACAAGAACTTTGTAATATTTTCTTTTTTAAAGAGAGAGGAAAATATGTAGGGAATTGGTTGTGAATAGCTGACAGACCAGATGGTCGGAACCAGCTAACGATCTGGTGGGTCATTATCTCCCTTCTGGCTCTACAAAAGATCCTGGGGGTATCAAAATCACCACCACCACTTAAAGGGAACAATTGGCTTCCATGAGATGATGACTCCCTCATACCCCCTCACAGTCATGGACAGTTGCCCTCATGTGGAGGAATATCTGTCCTTGGAGGTGCATCGCTGCTTGGAAACAATTTTACTCCTTTGTCACAAAGATGTTTGTAAATCCTGCAGTTCATGGAATCCAGTGGAACTGATGATGCAGGTGTAAACATCTTTTAAATGAGAAAAACTGAGAGAGATAAAGTGGACTTAAGTTAGGAACTGTTATTCTGCTTCCAAATGGACCTGCTAGCCAGGCTGAACTAGAAAGCTAAGCAAAACAGCTGTGTACACACGGGACAATGGGTTCCTCTTAGATCAAAGCTCACAAGCTAGTACCACTATCTCACCTCTCTCTTCTCAGCAAGGTATTGAAAGATGGGTCAATATTAGAGAAGCCAGGTCAATAGCTTGCTGGAAAGGTGCTTTGAGGAGTAAAGAAAGAAGATTTGCTTTTGTAACCTTTGGGAATCTGAACTCTTGGGTATTTGCATCTCCTTCCTTGCACGAGCACAGACACTCAGTTGGCTATATTTCTGTTCCCTTACACATATATTGCTTTTTTCTTGCTGTGGGCGGGCACTCAGGCTGAGCGTGAAGCTTTGTCAACAGGAGTTCCGATACCACTGTGTATAGCAACTATGGAGGGAAGACTGGATGATGATCAAATTTTAGTTTCCGGAAAGCTGCACCAGGCACCTAACACACAGTGAATCCCCAGTGTACCAAGGTGGTCATGAGCAGAGATCAAGCCAACAGTCCTCCATTCAACCCTCAGTCTCAACAATAGCTTCAAACTTGAGCATGAATCTGCATCACCAGGAAGGTATTTCAGAACACAGATGGAGGGGCACATCTTCTAAGTTTCTAACTCAAGAGTCCTGGGATGGCCAGGCTTGTTAGCATAAGCCTATTATCCCTTCACTTGGGAAACAGAGGAGAAAGGATTGTGAGTTCAAGGCCATCCTGCTTCCTGTAGCTAGCTCAAGACAAGACTGGACTATGTGGGACCCTGTCTATGAATAAATAGGAATCTTGAGGTGGAGTCTAGATGTGTGTATTTCTGAAATATGCTCTGAGGTCATTGCTTCCTCTGTCCTAAGGGTCATATTTGAGATCACCACCCTGGAGTAGTCTGAAGTACTCAATGAAATCACTGTACCCAACATGCCGTGCACACTTCATCACCGTCTCTAAAAATGGAATGAGGGCATCAGGATGTTTTCAAATGCTCCATGCGATGCGAGTGTTCAGATAAAACAGAAACCACTGTTCTAGTCTAAGGACAACACTAACTGTTTCTAGGAATCTTCATAAGCCTTTCTAAACAGAACAGCCTCTTCCATCGGACTGAATTAGCTGATTAGAACTTCAGTAATGGGAGAATCTGGAGTGTTCCAAGTCTAGAGTGGAATTGTCAACCATTTATTGCCTTCCTCTCTGTACCTGACCCAATATCTCTGTGACCATAAGAGCAATCCTTTAGAATGCACAGAGTACTAGGTTTCAACCAAAAATAGGTCTGAGAATGCTGGCCAGGACCATCTGAGGTTTATGACAAGATCTCTCATACTCCACTTTGCCGGAGCCACCTAATTAATGCTTCAACCAATGTGCTTGGAAATGGGTCTTGATTTATAACCTTGCTTTTATGTTAAAAGGGGGAAGAACTTCATCTTTACATATTCCACACAGAAATATGGAATCTGGGATAACTTTAATCTGTGCTTCTAAGACATGGTTTCTCACATTTAACTCCAGAATAAACTATCTTTTATTGACTTTGATTGGAAGACTGTTTTTGTGTTGACAAGAATATACCAAATAGGTCCATAGCTGCTAAAGGTTGAAGTACAAATCTGTCCTTTATTTTGTCTTAAATTTTATTTACCACTATCTATATAATATATGTAGTATTTATTTGTGAGCATGCATGTGTTTGTCCATGAATTGTGGCTAAATGTTATTTTCAATCAAACATTCAAGAGGTCAGAATTTTAAGCTCTTTAAATCAGTGATCCATGTTCCAGACATCAAGATAATCTTAAATAACTTTCAGCATCTTGCTTCACTATTCCTTTCCATAAGTGTTCTAACTAACAAAAGATAGTAAAAATATACTTTTAATGGATAGATAGTAAAAATATACTTTTAATGGATAGATAGTATTTAAACAGTGTGTGGGGTTTATACAAGTTCTTCATAAGCTTGCCATTTCCAGCTTCTAGAAAATCCTGTGGTCCCCAGTCTAGAATAGTACTGTATGTTTACTATTCATTCTGTCTTAATGGAGCACAGGGAAGTTTCTATCACCTGACTGAATTAGTGTGAGCTAGGCCTGCTGCCTTGTCAGTCCTGAGGCAACTTTACCTTTCATGTATCCTTGATGCCTGCTGTTTGTCAGAATGCCCAAGAGAGAACTGTAACAAGAATGCTTTATTTTTAAAATCAAGATCTATATTTCTTTTATGTTTTCAAATATGATTGAAGGACATTGTACTTTCTGAGTCTAAACTGCACAGCACACTTAATTTTGAGATCAAACCTATGATATCAGCAAGCCAACATTGCCATCAATGCCAAAGGTTTCATGGTGGCTTCCTTTAACAGCCTCAACCCCAGGGTTGTCTGATACACTTCCTGGAAAGACATGAACAAAGATCTAGTCTACTCACCCCCAGATAAGAAGCTGATGACACACCAAAGAAAGAATACCACAGAAGTCCAATTTGCTCAACTAATGAGTTTGATTAAGGTGACTTACAAGAGTATGTGTGAGGAGTTCCGTACAGGAGCAGAAGTGACTCAATGATGTGTCTACAATGAAAAGCGTGCCCCAACATGAGTGACAACTAGCTGGAAGCCTGGAGTACATTGCACAAACTGCAGGCAGCTGAACAAGTTGAAGAGAACCCTTTCCAGGAAGCTAGGCTTGCTCAAAAGTGTCTCTCTCAGCAGTGTTAACTGCTTATGTAAGTTTAGAGAAGGGACCTAGAGAATCATGTCAGATTCAGGGACTTCCTGAAGCTTTCGAGTTGTTTACTTTCTGAGCTTAAGATGTTTCCTTGCAGGCTGGAATGTTTCACCTCCCCATAGAACAACCTAGTGTTTCATATCCTCTTAAAACAACCCTGTCTTAAGGAACTTCCCTCTCAGATTGACAGTTTCATCTCAGAGGAAATTGCAGCATTACATTCAGTTGCTGCTTTTTTTCTGCTACATTTTTTCATCCATTTTTTTTAGTTTCTTTGATATTAATGAATTTATCAGTAGTAATATTCTTTTAATTTATTAAACAATATACTATTATATGGATATAACATAATTTATTATTCATACCCTGCCAGGACATTTGAGTTGTTTCTAATTTGTGATTATTTTAAATAAAGCTGTTGAGAGAATAAGAAGGTTTTAAATGCAGTATTGTGTTCTTTCTGAAGCTTTATGATTTTTATTCTGTCAATAAACTGACAGTAGTCAGATTAAAGAAAAACTACCACAAATTTTTATGAGACACACACACATACACATGGGGGCTGGAGAGTTGAAGATTAGAGCTTATATAAAGCTAAACAAAGGTGTTATGGTCTTGGGGTTCTGTGGGAAAAAGAACAGCCAGTATGCTGTGGAAAGCTAAGGAGGCATATAATGAGAAAGACTAGCTCACTGTGCATGTAACCCAGGTAACAGATACCTGCAGTCAACTCTGTGAGAGACAGGAGACCCCCAGGCTCTTCCTGTAAAAAGATCTCTCCTGGCCAGACAGAAGAATATGTGTGGAAAGCCATGCTTCTATCTGTTGTCTGGCTGTTTAGTTCACTAGCAGAGCTTGCCTCTCTAGGTATATTGTCAGCTGAATTGTACAAAAGGGCAGCCTGGGTCTGCAGAGGTCCGCAGTTTCTCCAGATAACAGGAAAGAAGTCAGGGAAACATACTTGTGTGGGGTATTTTCCTCTCCACACCACCCTGTAAAATCCTTGTGAGTATACATATTTTGTTCCTCTTATAATATGTCTGTGTGAGGGGAGAATAGCTGGATCTTATGGTACGCAGATGGTTAGTATATGTTCAGTACTTTGTGTTGCCGTGATAAAGTACCACAACC
This sequence comes from Rhabdomys pumilio, assembly GCA_030674055.1. Lineage (NCBI taxonomy): Eukaryota > Metazoa > Chordata > Mammalia > Rodentia > Muridae > Rhabdomys > Rhabdomys pumilio. Next base: position 71,521,296 of record JANHMN010000008.1, on the reverse strand, counting down.
TAAAGCAACTTATGCAAGAGTTTATTTTGGTTTACAATTCCAGAGAGAGAGAAAGAGAGTCTGTAGTGGCGGGGGAGGCATGGCAGCAGGCAACTGCAGAAGGAAGCTGAGATCTCAACTCTGACCAAATAGAGAAAGCAAAGAGGAAGTGGGGGAAAGCTGTCAACCTTCAAAGTCTGTCCCCAGGGATGCACTTCCTTCTGCACAGCCCCACATCTTAAACATCCTATAACCTTCCCAAACAGTGCCACCAACTGGGGACTAAGTGCCTATGGGGGACTTTTTCACTCAAAGCATCACCATTAGCTTCATTAGAAGCAGCCCAGCTGGCCCCAAAGTGACTGTCCCATATGATGGGGTGTGGGAGTTCCAGGTTTCTACTCCTCCTCAAAATTTGCTGAGGGAATTTTATTCTAAGGAGAGCAAATTAGTTTTAATTTGCATTCCCTTGATGGCAAATGATATTCAGTTGATATTTTCAACTGCTTACTGTTCGTGCACATATTTCCTCTTGGGAAATGACTATCCAAATATGCATCTAATTTTTCATATTATTGTTGAGTTATATATGGATCTAGTTCACATCATCAACATGTGTGACACATAACCTATGTACATTTTACATCTATGTTAATGTATTACAAGTGTAATATATTAGCTATCATGCGTGCTCATGTTATTAATATTTATAATGTCTTAGTTACTTCTCTGTTGCCACGAAGAGACACCATGAACAAGACAATCATAGAAGAAAGTGCTTCATCAGGGTTTACAGTTTCAGAGGGTTAACGCACAACCATCACGTCAAGGAGCATGGCAGCAAGCAAATATGACAGCAGACCATTGGCTGAGAGCTATGCTGCTGAGGCACAACCACAAGGCACTGGAATTGATATGCGCTTTTAAATCATCGAAGTCCACTCTCAGGGACACCTCTAGCAAGGCCACATCTCCCAATCCTTCCCAAACAGTTCCACCAACTGAGGACCAAGTACTAAAATATATGAGCCAATAGGGTCCATTCTTATTCAAACCACCACATATAGCTATAGCTATGGTTATATGAGGTGTGTGTGTGTGTGTGTGTGTGTGTGTGTGTGTGTGTGTGTGTGTATGTGTGTGTGTGTGTGTGTGTGTGAGGTTGTGTGTAACATTTTCAGAGGGTTGTTACATTAAACACCAAGCAATCAAAATTTTTTTCTGTACTATTTTCATAAAGATTTTAATCAAGAATCAACATTATTACTTTGGAAATGCTCAGAGTCTTACTATCAACCCCTGAAGGCACTGAATTCACAAACCTCCTATCTTTGTTTCAAGATAGCTATGATTACAGACATGCATCACAAAGCTTCTCCTTACTCACTCTCTCCTTCCTTCTAACATGATCCTCCTTTCCCAGGATGACTCCCAAGTCTGCCCTCAGATTGACAAAGAGATTCTGATGGAGACTCTGCTCTACAGTGCACACAATGTATTCATCACAACAGCCACAGTCTCTTCTTTATCCAAAACTCACAATGGAGAAGCTTCTTATTGCTAGCTGGATGGAAGCTACTTCAAACCTCTTTCAGAAACAGAACAACTTCTCCCTGTAGCAACCAGCCCACCACTTAACCTATCCTGGCCACCACTTCTCACTCTCAAGTCAGGCCCATTGAGGTTGAGAGATTTGGTTCTGACTTTTTCATAACTAAAGGCTCTGAACCAGCACAAATGGAAAGAAAAGTTCAGAGTTGACACCATTTAACTTCTATGTCACTCAGATTGGTGCAAAATAATGGGAGAAGTCGAAGCTTGTGCTGATCTCCAGTTACAGACCCCAAGGGCCAAACATAGTTAAATCCATTGTTCTCTGCAATGCGGGAGATGCACGTGAGGAATCAAGGCGGCTCTACAGAATAGCGGTTCTCAACATGTGGGTCATGACCCCTTTGAGAGTCAAAGGAACCTTTCACAGGGGTCGCATATCATATATTCCACATATCAGATATTTGCAATTCATAACAGTTATGAATCAACAATGAACATTTTATGTTTGGGGTCACCACAACCCGAGGAACTGTATTAAAGGGTGGTAGCATTAGGAAGATTGGGAACCACTGCCTTATCAACGGATTATAAAGGGTCTCTACTTTTTGGGGGGCTTGTGTTAACTAATTTATTTTAAAGAAGTAAAGGTCTGCTTTTTATTGGACGTTGTCAGGAATAGGGACTGAGAGAGCTGAACAAATGGCTCAGTCAGTAAGGTGCCTGCTCAACAAGAATGAGGACTCAATTTTGGAGTTGCACCCACATAAAAAATTCAAATATGGCAGCATGCCCCTATAATCCCAGCACTAAGGGGGAAGAGATGAGAGGAGGGCTCTCTGGCCAGTCAGCCTAGATGATTTGTGAGCTCTAGGTTCAGTGTGAGGCCCTATCTCAAAAAATAAGAAAGGGGGGGTAGAGAAAAACATCTTATATCAGCATCTGACCTCCCCCCCCACACACACACCAAAAAGAAAATTAACAAAATGAATAAGGAGTGAATCCATGATTGGAAAAGCCATTTCATCTATAAAGACATAAACTGAAGCTGAAACTCTAGCTGGTGATGTGTCAACAACTGTTCACATTATTCTGAATAAGGGAGTACTGGACACTGCAGTGTTTGAACAATGTCTGCGCTCTGACACACACTGATCACAGACTTGCTCCATCACAGTAGAAAGGTTAAGTCTGGAGTTGATGTTTGTACTCTACAAGAAAACCCCAACCCCAACGGCAAATTCCACATCAGCTTCTAGCTACTCCAGTGCCTAGCTAGCTCTTGGGGCAAAGCCTGTACCTAGCTGTCATTTTTACCACTTGTAAGCAAGCAAAACCAGGAAATATAACCTAATCAGAGCGAGCATGCACAGCTTCCCTGAGGATCTGACATTTTAACTAAGAGTCTGAAATGCAAAGGTCTTTCCTCACCACGGTCCCAGGAGCTCATTTAGCCTTTTCTTGTGCTTTCTTCTCATCATGACACTATTATTTCTTACAAATGAATTATGCTTAAGAAGCAAGAGTAAAGGCTGACTTCCCACACTATTCCCAACCTTCCTGCGATGTGAGAACATCCCACGGCCATGGAGCTTCTGTAGGGAATGTCAGATATGAATTCTTGGGAAAATATAATTTAAAAAAAACACAGTTTAAAAAGTAAATGATAAACAACGCCCATTTTTAAAATTAAATCAAAATGTTTAAAAACTGCACAAGATTGTAGGATGGGAAATTTTAAAAAATTAATGTTTCCTCAAAAATTACAAAAAAAGTAGAATGTTCAAAAATTAATAGCTAGGGAAGGGATGATAAGACAGTCATTAAAGGAATTGATTGGCAAGTCTGAGGGACTGAGTTCAATCCCCAATATCCACATAAAAACCACACAACTTACAGTACAATATTGTCACACACACAAACACACACGCACACACACACACACACACACACACACACACACACACACACACACACGTAACCTTAGCCATAGGGACAGGGAAACCAGTCAATCTCTGAAGCCTGCTGGCTAATGAGCCATGATTTCAAGTGAGAGACATACTCTCAAAAACTTAGGTGGCAATTCTTTAGAAACAATACAGGACACCTATGACCTCCATAGGCACATACAAACATGTATGTGCACATAAGCACACACAAGTGCCGCTTCATACACGCAAATTAAAAAAAAATAGTTTTCAAAGTCAAAGTCAGCGAGTGAGTTTAATTGGCACCCATGGGAAAGGTGAGAAGAGAAAACACACTCGTTTTCTCCTCCATTTCAAAGCTTAATGGTGCAAATGAGAAATAGAAGTTTATTCCACTGCGGAATGGAAGCGTTAGCTTGGGAAGCTCACATGAAGAAAGCCTTTAACAGCTTGGCAATTCCAGATCTTCAAAAGACCTTGGAGATTAGAGGTTAGAGCCTTGGGTCAGTGGTGGAGCATACCCCAAGCCCTGCTGCTGGGTTAACAATAGAGAATTCAACGAGCTCCACCCACTGGAGATCCACCCTCTGTCTGCCTAATGGAAGCTGTATGGTCTTCTTAAGAAACCTGAACTCTGTGGGAGGCAGATTTTCTATGGTCACTCCTACATCCCTTAAAAAGATGTAGGTGTGTAAGACCATGCCTTCAACACCATAGGACACTGCTTGTTCCAGATTAGTAGACATAACAATTCCCAGGGGGTATTTACATTTTTTCAATCATAATACTTTTATTGATTATTTGGGCGTTTTTACATAATGAACCCTGATCACACTCACTTTCCAATTCTCCTGGGTCTACCTTCCCCCTTGAGAAACCTCCGGGAGAAAAAAGAAGAAATACAAACAACAACAAAGTCAGATTTGTGTTGCTCATATACCCACTGGAGCATAGTCAAACTTCCCAGCAGCCCCTTGAAATCAGCTGAGTCATTCCTTCCTATCTGCACCCCTGCCTTGAAGCCATCCATTGTGGAGAGCTACCTTCAGCATCCTCACCACAGTTTTCTAAGAGTCTTCTTCCTGTGTAAGCTGTTGTGGTATGAAGATAAGAGGTTGTCACAGGAAACATCTATGACCCTCTCTCTCAGCTGTGAATCTGCAATCATCGATACACTGAAAAAGTCACTTCCTTGTCTTTTACAATCAGTGAGAGCACTTTTAATATTTGGCCTTCAAAATGATATTTGGTGAAATGTGACCAGATGGGCTGCATTTGCTGGTCATCAAAGGATAATGAGATTGGGATAGGTCTTAAGTAAACAATAATTTCTTGGTTTTTAGTTACATCTGAAGTTGGATTGGGTATCAGCAAATTTCTACTAGGGTTGCTAACTTGACAGATGTCCTGAGTGTGTCTACCACAACACAACAGAGGTACCAGCATGGCGGGGTAATCATTACTGATTGTCTTAAAAGAATAATTAAGAAGTAACCAAAATCTCTACCGCTTTTAGCCAAGTTAAGTCTCAGTGTTGGTGAAACAAAATGAGAACTCTCCTCTCTGCCCAAGAGACAATGCAATCTTATAAGTACATTAAGGACAGATTCAAAAATACTGCAAATTAATTCAAGACCCAAGCATGTAAGTCCACATAATAGATTTCTTTTATAGAAATGGAGTTCTGACGATACTGGGAATGCAAATCAATTTCATACACACTTATAAAAATGTCTGTATAATTACAGGGTACCAAATCAAGCACACGGCATCTAAGAAATGGATTGGGAACTCAGGGGCTAATTGCTCTCTCGGATATAAAAGGGCACACAAAAGGCCTGGCAATCTAATTCCTTCCCACTGCAATGGGCGGTGGTGGGTGTTCGGAAGTTGAAACACTCTTCCATTTCACATCTATGCTGCTAAATATTTGCTAACATGTCTTATATGATCAGGCATACTTTTAAAAGCTATAAATTTTACTCATTAAAAAATGATACAAGCAATTGAAAATGCAGCCCTGGAAGCAGACACACAGGAGAAACTAGCAGTCGGGAAAATGCACAACGTGAACCCAGAGAACAGCATGGCATACCCTCAGGGAACTGCAGTGTGCATCCTCTGAGGGTTTTATCCCCCGCCCCTTCTGTTTTTCCCATTAGAAGGTGAATAAAATAGATATCGCTGACTTAATGAATTTTTTTTATTTTATGGTTAATAAAAGATGTACCAACATTCCTTTGGCCTGTTTACTGTGGTGTGTAGTCAGTTACACTTCGTCACTCTCTGAAGTACCAGACATAAATAAACAGTGAAGAAGGCTCGAGGGTCGCACCAGACTTGGAAAGCAGAGGAACGCGACGATAACCTGTGGAAGAGGGACTGTGTCAAATTAGAAATAACACACTAAGAGTAATGGCCTCCACATTGCAGCTGAGGAGCAAGGTGTCTCTGAGTAAGTGTCTCAACAGAGTTATCACTGTGGGGCAGGGCTATAGTTATTCCAATGTAGTATGTTACTTTTCCATAAAATGAAGTATTCGTAGTTTCTGTTCCAACTTCCAGAATTCTGTATGTCCCAGTGATGAGCCCACACCTCATGTCTCCTTTCCCCAAGGACATTATGATCCAAAGTTAGCCATCACCCTTCTGCTTCAAAATGACCCTGACTGCTTCCTGGTGATAGAAAAGTGAGTGTCCTGAAGCAAAGCTATTGATAGGACTAAATAAACCACTTGGGGAAGATGTGTACCATGCTTCTTGCCCCAAAAATGATCCAGAAAGGTCTGGCTCCCAGGCTTCCAATTTGTCCTCAGGCAGCAGAATGAGCCAATGTTTTCCCCTTTGTCTTATCCCTGTCCTTCATCTCTTCTTGTCACCAAGACTACTTTTCATTGAAAAGAATGAGGATCCTGGCAAAGAAACACACATGCCAAGTTTCCCTAGTAGCCCAGCATACTCCAACCTCAAATCACTTTCCACAGAAAAAACATGTCTCCACCATTCAACTGAAATGCATGGGTCCACACAAATCTCCCTTCACATCCCACAAATGTAAGTGAAGAGATGGAGAAATTTGGTATGGTCCAAGTGCAGCTTTGATGAAGGTATGTTTATGTGTTAATAAAATCATCTTACATTTGAGAACATTACCTTTGTTCATGCAAAGGACTGGTAGAGTGTACTGCCCGAGTAATTCATTTCCCGATAGGAAGCCTTGAGTTTCAACAACAAAACGTATCAATGCCAGTTCTGGCACTTGAATAAGAAATGTAAATGTTTCGTTCCACTTTGGACTAAAAGCTGAAATATAAAGAAACGGAAACAGGAATATCACAGGTGCTTTCTCTAAGAAGAAAAAAAAAAGCAAATAATAACTGATCTCTACAATTTTTCTTCCTAACAGTTGGGCATTAACAATACCTGTTTGTATTTTAGAGCACTTAACTGTTTAATGTCAGTGAGTGGAAGATGACATAGCAATAGCAGTGATCCTGGTTTTTGAAAACTTTATATGGATTGCAACCCCAAGAGCATTAACAAACAAAGAAACTACAATTCAAAGAGGTCTCATTGCTTCCCTGTACTTCATATAGCAAATTGCAAAGCAGAGGTGCAAGCCTGGAGAGACTGATTTCAAAGCAGACAACGGAATCTTTCTACAACATGACTGAAGCTAAGACACTCCCTTCCCCACGAAATGGAGACACTGGAAAGTGAGGAGTGCCATTTTTCTGCACCAGATTGTTCTAGGAAAATTTCTCTGCCTTGTTTTTCCCTAATGATGATTTCAAAGTCCCAAGTTGATAAATAATTTGGCACCCTAATGAAATAAATCTTCCCAAGCAACCAATCCCTTGCCACAGCAAGGAATCCAGATTGTTTTTCAGCTTGATCGAAGTCATCTAAAACTTAAACCTTGAGTAAATAGATTCAAGATAATCACAAATCTGAATGTAGAGTCATTGGTCTTCCTCTAACACCACTTTATCCCATGTGCCCTGACTGCTTCCTTCACTCTCTTCCTCTGTTATCTAATTCTGTGTCTTTCTCATACACATACACACATATTCACACTTGGGCAAACTTATTGTAGGACATGAAGTTTGGTTGGTGGGTTTACTTTCCATGTCTGAACATTCTCATCTCTAATTACACTACCAGTGTCCCCATAGTCTTACAGTCCATCCTGTCTTCCATCCTAGATCATTACTCCCACAGGGTGACTTACACAAACACCCTCCATTTCTTTCTGGTTGCCACCATCTTCCTTAAAACATGGCTTCTATGCCTTTTAAGTATAGGGTTCATATCCTGGCACTGTTTCTGTATCTCATTTCTCTTTCATACTTTCCCACCTTACCTACAGAAACAATCTCCTGAAAGCTCAGTACCTTATTCCTCTGTAGATGCCTTAATTCTATCCATTTCCCATTGAGAGCTCCTAAGAGCAAGCATGGCTTTCAGAAATGCCCACGAGCAATCCCAACATAACTTGCATACTTTCTCATTCACTAGTCTTTCTTGCCAAGTCTTCATGACTGAGAATCAAGTTGTTCTTTCTCCCTTTACTACCCTTGTCTCCAACTGTGAAAAAAAAAATCCATACTTTTTCCTGTGACCATCTTCTGTGGGTCCCTTGCATGTGGGATTTTGTTTTCTCCTTCAAATCTAATCACTTCTCATCATAATAATTTTCTTTTTTATGACATCTCTCTTACTAAGCTGTAGAGTGTCTATAGCAAAGTTAAAACATATATAAATATGATTTAACTCTATGATTTAACTAAACAGATTTTTTTTTAATTTTCTCATGCTTGTAAAATCATGGAGCATTTGCAAAGCAGGATCTCAAGTCTGAAGAACCAAATTGAATTTCCTCAGAGACATTCACACAAAACCCAGGGGTATAACCAATATTCTGCAGCTGTATTATTCTACGGTGCGTGCTGAATAAGTTTATTCTTAAATTAATTTTTTAAGAATTATTTTCTAAAGAAGAAAAATCAAAAATTTTTCCTAAGAAGTAAAGGAGCTCACCATTACTCTTAATGACACGAGTCTGCTGCTTCACGTGGTCATTTGGAACGCCATAGACTTCTATGATCACTAACATGTCAGCTGTATTAGAGGAGATGCTAACAGGCAACTGGATACCACTGATGACCTATGCAAATGCACATGACCCGCAGGATTTAGCTGTGCAGGAAAATGCATCACTACTTGACCTTAATCAGATAGCATATTCCCAAAAGACAAAGACTCTAATTTTTTGCTACAAAAACTGAAGCTAGCAAACCATGGAGATTTAAATTTGTAATCCTTTTACTCTCAAATATCACTAAATAATGAACAAGGACCTGTCTGACATACTGTTTTTACTCAAGTGAAATTATAATGGAATCCACAATGTCAGAGGTTTATGATTCATTAGCATATATTTTTATTTTAAAAACATGCTTTAATCATTTTTTACTACTTCATTATTACTGCTTTCTCAAATATAAAATGTTGCACCATGTAACATTTTCTTAAAATTTTACTTTTTAATTAGTTATAAAATTTGACGTTATCCACTGTTAACTGCATTGCCATACCCAGGAACCATAGAACTTGATAAGATCAACTATCTCATATGCATGTCAGGAACAGGGATCAAAAACTTATTTTTAAAAGTTACTAATTATATTTTTATTGAGATTATTTTGTTGTCCCAGTTAATGATTGGATCAAGGTTGTGTTTTGATTTGAAGGACAAAGTGAGTATAAAACATTTGAAATATGTTGATTTAAGATGAAAAGTAAACATTTAAAAGCTAAGAACCCAGCCCTGGATAACTGCTGCTGGTCACTATAGCTCCCACATGCCTCCTGATTACCTCCCATATCAAGCCATCAGTTGACCAGAGCTTACTCAAGGTAGAATAGGTAGACTTGGAGAGCCACATAGAAGGCAGGAGAGGAGAGGGCCAGCTAGGTGCATGCTGACCCTTGAGTGGTCTCTGTTCACACAGACACTATCAAACTTTCAGAAGACCAAAGATAGAGCCCACAACTCCCAATACAAGTTCCACAAAAGAAAACAGTGGCTCAGTCCTCTTACAGTTTAATCCTGCTCTGAACACTGTACACATCTATGCTGAAAAAAAAGTAATGAACAAAATAAAAAACAAAGCACCTACTCAAACAGTGATCCAGATTCTAATGTCCCAGAACAGAAATAAAGCAACATGAAAAAGCAAGACAACATTCTCCACCCCAAAATTACTAATCCTATGGTAATGACTCCCAATAAAAACAGCCAGGAAGAACCTCTAGGCACAGTTTAAATTAACGATCATAACCATGCTCAAACATCTCAAAGAAGGACAAAAGCAAAGAGCTAAATGAAACGCTGAAGTTGAACAAAGACATAAAAATTCGGTTCAGTAGAGAAAATAGGAAAAAAAAAACAAACAATTCTAGAAATGAACACATCAATAAGTGAAATAAAAAACATAATAACAAATCTCAAAGAAAAAATATCACTAACAGAATAGGTCTGGTTGAAACCAATGTGTCAGGGCTGGAAGATAAAGCAGAGGAAATCTGTCACTCAGCAATAGTCAATGAAAATGTAAAATACATATGTGAATAAAACATTAGAGTTTTGGAACAGAATACCATGAAAAGACATAAATTTTGAATATAGGCCTAAAGGAAGAAGAAAAACATAAAAAAAATCACCAAGAATAATAAAATCATAGAAGATTGGCACAAATCTAAAGAAAGAGATGCCCATCCAGGTATCCACAACACCAAATAAACAAGATAAAATCATCATTATCTCCCCATGATATACTATAGTTAAAATTTTAAACAGAAAATAAAGAAAAGGCATTAAAAACTGTAAGAGAGAAAGATCAAGTCACTTGTAAAGCCAGTGCCATCAGAATAAAAAAAAATGATTTTTCAACAGAACATTTGAAATTCAGAAGGGCTGGGGAAAATGTATTCTAATTTCTGAAAGACCACAGCTGTCAACCCAGACTATTATACCCTACAAACTATCTACTAAAATGAAAGAAAAGAAAACTTTCCCTGATAAAAATAGACTAAATGAATTTATGATCAGTAAGTCAGCTCTACAGAGGCTATAAGGACGAATACTTAATTCTGGAAAGAATCTTAAGCAAACCAAGAGATAACAGGGAATAAGTAAGTAGAGCCATGATTGTTAGTCAAAAGAAGTCTAAGAAAACACTGCAAAATCAACAGAATGACATAAATCAATACACATCTCTCAATAATATAGTTCCTGACACTGAAAGACACATTCTAACAGGATGGGTGAGAAAATGGGATCCATTTTTTCCTGTCTCAAATAAATTCACTTTATCAAAAACAATAAACACCATCTTATAACAAAAGGATGGGAAGGAAATCGGTATGCCAAACAAACTGAACTAGGAAATAGGCAGGTGAAGCTGTAGATATTCTAACACATGACAATAAATTTCAAATAAAAGTCAGTTCACCAAAGATTACAAGGAAGGTCACTTCATATTCACAAAAGGACCAACCCACCAAGAAGGCAATACAAATCTAAACACATATATTCCAAACACGGGTTGACCCAACCTCATTGAAAACATGATACTACATTTAAAAACACAGATAAACCCAACACACTGTGTATGGGTAAATTTAATTCCAATTTTCACAAATAGACAGGTTATTGTGGCAAAGCCTGAAGAGAAAAACTCTGGATATCATAAATCAAATGGAATGAACACATCTACAGACTATGGTACACAAACACTAAAGAATGCACATTCTCAGTAGCCCATAGAATTGTCTCCAAATGATCATAAATTAGAACTTATGTCTCAACAAATTTGAGAAAATTAAAATAATATCCTGCATGCTTTCAGAGCTTAATTAAGACCCTGTCTGACCTGAATATGTTAGAGAAGGAAGTTGGTGATATATAGTTGGCTTCAACCTACAGGCACAAAAACAAAAAACAAACAAACAAACAAAGAGAATTCTGAAAACACAGATATTAAGACAAACAACTGACAAGGGAAAAGTTGTGAAACTAAAAGGCTCCCACACAGCAAAGTGCATCATCATTAAACTGAAGAGACAGCCAACAGAATGAGGCAAAAATCTTTATCAGCACTATATCTGACCGAGAATTGGTATCTATAAAGAACTTAAAAACAAACAAATTTTAAAGACAATTAAACATTACAAAAACCACCAGCCAATCAAAAAATGTGTCATGGAACTGAACAGGGAGAATTACATGATATGTGTATAGTAAGTTCTCAAACAATAAAGTTATAAACCTCAAGATGCAGTTATAAAAATTGAACCACATTTTCAATCACTGAATATGATTATATGTTTCAAATAAATAATGGTTTATATTTAAAAAAAAAAAGAAAGAGAAAAAGAGAGGCACAGAATAGAGAACAGGAGGAAAAAGAAGAACACTTGATGTGTAGCTTTATCTGTCCTAAATCCACACGTTATGTCATTCCTATACACTAAGGTAACTAAAAACATTTAGTGATCTGTATTCAAAGGGCAGAAATCACTCAGTGCAGTTAGATATCAGTATGTTTAGAAAGAAGACTGCTTGTAGATATTCACTACACTATTCCCAGATATGAGTGCTTGCCAGCTGATTATCAGCTCAGTGGGGAAAAGGTGTGTCCAAAACCGGACTGGTTCAACGTTGTATACCCTATGCTGACGAAGAAGAAAAGGAGGAAAAGCAAAGCAAAGGAAAAGAGAGGAAAAGACAAATGGGTTGGACCAAAACTTGAAGTTCAAAGATAACAGAGTAAATTGGAAATGCCGATTGTCTTCACCAAAAACTCAAGGGAGCTTATATAGTAAACCCACGTCTTCGGGTTTCCAAGTGGTGCTCCCAGAACCTGTGAGATTCAAGTAGCCAACTATGAAGCTCTTTAGAGTAACCACGGGGAGAGGACTCACTGGTGTAGCTGTGGTGGCTGCTTCCAAGGAGACTCACTGACCTGTCAGTTTGAGTCCAAGCTACCTCAAAGTGAGACTCTCAGAGTATAAGCCTAGAGTAGGAGACCAGACCATTCATAAGCATCTGTGTGCACAAACTACCCTAAAATTCATTTCCATTCAGACGGCACGGTTGCTCCTCCCACTGTTCTCAGAAGGCAACAGATGTCACTCATTCAATCAACTTCCACATTTGAAGTATATGTTTTCTGTCAGACCCTGTCAAGTAGGCTTGAACAGAGCCCAGCTCTTATCCTTAAAGAAGCCTCAGATAGCTGGGGAGCACAGACAAGAAAACAATTATAATGCTGTGTGCTTTGTTCTATAATGTGCTTGCGTAGGTTGTGCTGGAAGGAAACTGTAAAAAGAGAGCACCACCAAGAAGAAACGCCTCCAAAAAGTAAAGGTTTTTAAGTCATGACTCAGACAAGTCATAGCATCTAAATTTAATCCCAGCATGCAGGAGACAGCAACAGGCAGATCTCTGAGCTCAAGGCCAGTCTGCTGGCTAGATAGATAGCAAGATCCAAGCCAGCTATGGCTACACAGTAAGACCTTGTCTAAAGGATGGGTGGGTGGAGAGAAATATAAGAGAGAGAAACAGAAAGGAAAAAGAGAGAGAGGGAAGGAGAGAGAGAGAGAGAGAGGGAAGGAGAGAGAGAGAGAGAGAGAGAGAGAGAGAGAGAGAGAATACTTCAAGAAAATAAATCCTGGTCATGGTTATAGAATAAGTTAAGGCTAGATGTGGTGAGACACTGATACAGAGAAAAAGGCTAAGCCTTGACTGGGAAAGTAACTGGTAAACAGAAATGATTGTTAAGTACTAATGAAATCATCATTATAATAAAATTATAAAATTTCTCTGTTCAACTTAAGAAAGAAGGACTAAAGACTGTGGTCAGGTGTTTTTGCTTCATTTCTGTTACAAAAGATCATTTTAAAAGAGAAATGATTATTCAGTTTATGGTCCATAATTGTGGGGAAGTCAAGGCAGGAAGCTGAAACAAGTAGTCACATCTGCAGTTGAGAGCAAAGAGAGAATCAATGCATGCAAGCTTGCTGCTCATCTTACCTTCTGCTTTCATACAACTCAAGCCTAGGGAATGAAGCCGCCCACTTTTAGGCCACATCTTCCCAGGCCATTTAACCCAATAAGAGTCTCTTACTTCAAACTGGAGAGATGAGTCAGTGGAAGAGTGCTTGATACTCTTCCAGAGAAAGAGAGTTTGATTTTCAGTAGTATCTTGGCAATTTACAACCTTCTTCCACTCCAGCTCCAAAGAATCCAACACTCACATCTGGCCTCCATAGGCACTAAGCATGCATAAGATGCACAGACATGTACATAGGCAAAACACCCATTCACATAAGATACTAAAATAAAATTTTAAAAATAAATCAAAGTCATGCTCACAGACCAATCTATTCCAAACAATCTCTCACTGAGACTCTCTTCCCAGGTTCCAGACTAGATCAAGTTGACAAATTCAGATCCAAAAGAACATGCATGGTATATGCTCATTAATAAATGGATAAGTGGTTATTAGTCAAAAAAGTACAGAATAGCCCGGATACAATCCACAGAACTCAAGAAGGTTAACAAGCAGAAGGGCCCAAGTGAGGATGCCTCAATCCCACTTGGAAGGGAGAAGAAAGCAAACACAAGGGGTTGGGGGGGAAGGGACCAAGGTGGGAAAGGGATAAGGGGAAGAAGGAACATGATCAGGTATTGGGGGTAACAGGACAGAAACCCTGAGGGCCATCAGAAAGAATGGAAATAGACAATCTCAGAAAGTAGAAGGTGCAGAGATCCTCTTGAATGTACCAGAGACCTGGGAGGTGAGAGTCTCTCACACCAAAGGGAGGGACTTTATATGAAATGCCCAACAGTGAGGAGAGGGAACTTGTAGAGTCTACCTCCAGCAGAAAGATATTTACTGACCTCAAGTGGAGGATGGGGTTGCCATCCCACAGTCAAAAACTCTGACCCAAAATTGTTCCTGTCTGAAAGAACTGCAGGGACAAAAACAAAGAATAACCTGAGGGAAAGGAGGTCCAGTGACAGGCCCAAAGTGGGATCCAGCTCAAGGGAAGGCCCCAAGGGCCTGACACTATTACTGATGCTATGGAGTACTCACAAACAGGAGCCTAGCCTGACTGCCCTCTGAAAGCCCAACAAGCAGCTGAAAGAGTCAGATGCAGATATTTACACCCAACCAATGGACAGAAGCTGGTGGCCCCTGTGGTTGAATTAGGGAAAAGCTGGAAGAAGCTGAGGAGAAGAACAATCCTATAGGAAGACCAGCAATCTCATCTAACCTGGACTCCTGAGATCTCTCAGACACTGAGCCACCAACCGGCAGCATACACAAACTGATATGAGGCCCCAGACACATATACAGCAGAGGAATGTCGTGTTTGGACTCAGTCAGAGAAGACACACCTAATGCTCAAGACACTTGAGGCCCTAAGGAATGGGGAGGTCTGGTGAAATGGGGGTGGAGGCGAGGGGGACATCTTCTTGGAAACAGGAAGGGAGGAGATATGGGATGAGGAACAGTCAGAGGGAGGACCAAGAGGGGGATAAAGATTGGACTGTTAAAAAAAAAAAGATTAAAAAATAATAAATAAAAAACCACCAATGTGAGCTGATTGCACATGTTTAAGAAGTCAAAAGGAAAAACCTGATGATAATGAATTCCTGAAAGAGGACAGCAGCAAAGGTGGCTAGACCAAGAAAAGGATTCATGAAGAGCCAGAATGGACTGGATAGAATTTATAAACGGATAATATGGGAAGTGAAGGAGACGTGTAACAACACTGCCATGTTTTCTGGTCTGAGCTGGTCAGATAAATAATGCCGTTCATTGGCATGTCAATAAAATAGTTAAAGGTAGATTGACTAGGAAGGGATGTTAGGTTTTAAAATTTTAAGTTTGACAGGATAGTGATTTAATAAGCATGGATGCTTGGTAGACTGTTTAAAAATAGACTTCAGGTTCTAAAAAAACAAATGAAGTCAGGTTAAAGATTTTAGCCTTACTGGCAGTTAAAATCATGAGCCTTTGCATATGAGAATGAGAGAAGAATCATTAGTTTGGAACAAAGGTTAGGTAAAAGCTTTATGCAATATAAATATTTTAGGAGCAGTTACAGAAAGAGAAATCCATCAATGAAAGTGAAACAGATTTCCATGGCAGACAGATAATAAATCCAGAATAAAATGAGACTTGAGTGTGTTATGAAGGCTCTTAGGAGTGGCTAATCTACCTTTTCCCACTGAATCAACAATTTAAAAGATGCAGAAAAGAGGCCAATGTGACAATCCCCTTGTAAAAGAAGCTCCATGGTCAATAATACTTCTCTACATGCCAAAAAGTGTCAGCTAATCAATATCGATAGCCTCCATTGTAGATGATTTCTAACTAGCTACTCTGACTGGATTATAGTGTCACAGCATCCTACAAGCAGGATAGAAGCCAACTGTGTACCTCACCAGCACACACTCCTGCCAAATCCAAAGCTTTTCCTCCTGTCCACCTTTCCTCAATTGTCCTTTTAAATTTGCCTGGTTGTGGGAGAGCATCCTCCCAGGGACAGGGGACAGGAGGAATGGGGTGAGGAATTGAGGGAGGGTTACTGGGAGGGGGACAATGGCTATATTGTTAGTTAGTTAATTAATTAATTAAAATGCACATGCCAAAAAAATTTATAGAAAATAGCTCATAAATTCTCTCATTCTTTACTGGTATTAAATGGCTAGGGCCTAAAGTAGGTAAGAATGGGCTCCCAAGCCCAGAAGTGTTATGACGACAGTGGACAGACATGAGACAGAAATTGTAAGTAAAGCATATTCTGGGAACTGAGTTTCAAACATCACAGCCAAAAGTGAAGATCAAGAGCCCCACTGAACAGCTGACAGAGTCCCGGACCTCTGCTAGGTAGCAGCATGGAACATGTGACTAGAAACAGCAAGATGACCGTTGCAAATCCCAGAAGAACATCTGAGATGGTGCCAAGGGTTGTAGGAGCAACTAGTTGAACAGGAGACAACCAAAGAGGCCAGGCCTATGCAATTCACTGGCGAACAAATCCTCCAACTGTAGTCTATATAGGTGGATGTACAGTCTAAGGCAGTGGCTTGTAATTAAGTGGAGAAAACAAAAAAAAATGCAACCAGACCTCTTTGAAAGGTTCAGTGACATTTTAAAAAGTAAATAAACATTGCATTTAAGTCGCAGAGAAAGAAGAAACGTCTGTGCTAATGGAGAGGCCTGCCTTTGATATAGTAAACTTGTACAGGAAGCAATAAAACAAGAGATGAAAGAATGAACGAGGGGGGAGAAGTGGGAGGAGCAAGGGGGGGTGAAGATAGAAATAGAGAGCCATATGGGGTGATCGGCAATCAGAGACTAAACGTGCAGCAGACAAATGCACATCTATATTAAAGTGGAAATAAAAACCAAACACGGGGGTCTGAAAAGATGGTTTGGCAGCTAAGAGCATGCATTGCTATCCCACAATGGGTAGCTCACAATCATGAATTCTTCCAGCTCCAGAGGGATCAGATGCCCTCTTCTGGATGCCACAGGTATCTGCACACACACACACACACACACACACACACACACACACAAACACACACACACACCCCACAAATAAACAAGCAAATCAATCAGTCAATTTTAAAAATTAAATATACATTTTGAATCATTGTAGGGAAGAAATGTTAAAAATCCCTCATAAACTTCAGGGAAAAAAATGAGAACATCCTAAGCTTATAACATATTAATAGACATGGATAATGAATACAGAAGAAAGTACACCCACACCTGTTTTTGCAATCAAACAGAGTTCAGAGACATAGCAGAAAGAGAACACTGCACTCCAAAAGTAAGAGAGGAACAAGAAAGAAATAGTTCCTTGAATTTGCTGTTGAAATTCTGTAAAGGTAAGGGACAAGAAGTGTCATGTCTTCAAGGTCATCTGCAGGCTGACCTGAAACCACTCCATCACAGTGCTAAATGGTGAAATACAACGGAATGGTATAAATAGATCTCTCTGAGGAAAAGGTTTTAGCCTCAATACTTCCATTCACTGGCAGAAAATCATTCATGTGAAAATGCACACAGAGAAAATTTTTCAGACACAGAAAAAGATGCTAAAACGGCCCCTATTAATTGTGTCTAGAAAGATTAACAGGAATTTAAAGGGCATTAGAGCTGATCCATAGAATTGAAATATTAATGTACACTCTCTAGTTTACTTAAAAAACCAGCAAATAAAGCAAGCTTTATTTATTTAATTATTATCTTACTCGGATTGTGAGGGTAATTGGATGGCCATCACTTTCTGGTTCATTTGGGTTAAAGCCCAGGGTTGTGTCTCTAAGGAAGTCTGGTTTCAAAATATATCCAGTGCCTCCATTATCCAAAAATTTCCCATTTTGCAAATCCATAGGCAGTCCAGGGGTTTGAAAATTCAAGGCCACTGTGATAAAGAAGAATGTTGACAGTGTTTGGAAATAGGCAGCATAGTTAGGTTCAGTGGTGTGTCAAAATTCTTAACTACTGGCTACCTTCATGTTTCCTAAGAATATGGATCATTTACCTAATAATTCATGTTTTTTTAAATATGTTGTTGCCATCTTGTCATAGTGGTTTGAATAAAAATGCTCACTATAGGCCCACAGGGAGGGGGCACTGTAAGGAGGCGTGGTCTTGTTGGAGGACCCGTGTCTCTAGTTGAGGTGGGCGTTGAAGTTTCAAATACTAAAGGCCAGGCCCAGTGTCACTCTTTCTTCCTAATGCCTGAGGATCCAGATGTAGAACTCTCAGCTACTTCTGACCATATCTACCTGGATGCTGCCATGCTTCCCACGAGGATGATAATGGACTAAACCTCTGAACTGTAAGCCATCCCCTATTAAACACTTTCTTATGTAAGAGTTGTAGGGGTCATCGCATCTTTTCACAGCAACAGAGACTCTCATGTTACTGTGTGTCTGTGAATGGTAACATTCAATTTGTAAATTAAATTATTATATAATTGTTGGTTGGTGGGTTAGTTTTTAAGACAAGGTATCATATAGCCCAGACGGAAGTCTCAAACTCTCCATATAGGGGAAGAAAACCTTGAACTCCTGAAGCCCTTGTGTCATTTTCCCTAGCTGAAGTTACAGGTATGCTTCAAGGGGTACATCTACTCTACAACTTGGAATAAAGAAATGAAAGTGTCATTCAGTATGGATTACAGAAAAGCAGTCCACATGTCAGATAAACAGATGATATTCAAGGAACATAAGGAAGAAAACAGGGCTAGACCTCTAAATCACGAGTAGAGTGCTGGCTTAACTTGTGTGGGGCCTTATATTAAATGATCACTACTGAGATTGTGTGTGTGTGTGTGTGTGTGTGTGTGTGTGTGTGTGTGTGTGTGTACACGTGTGCAGAGAGGGAAAGATGGAAAAAGAGGGGTAGAGAGAGAGAAAGAGAGGGGACACCAACTATATCACAAATATCCAGGTCCAAGATATTTGCCTTCTGAGAAGGCAAGAAACTGATTTGTAAAGTGCCTGGAAAGTGGTCCTGGTGTAAGTCCTCCCTCAAGCCCTCGCTATCCCACCTGATCATACTTCCCATCTCCTCAGGCCTACATGTAAGCCTCTCCACAGTCCAAGTGATGAAGAATGAGCCCTGACCCTAGGTGGTTGGTGCTGATGTCATACGGGCTCTATGGTTAGCATCAAGGAGAATCTGGCATGGAGAAATAACCAGCCCTGTGACCCTACTCACTTCCTGAAATTGTGAACATCAAAGCACATGTAAGTTAAAAATGAAGAAGGTCACTTGGCTTGAAGGAGACTTGGGCCTAACTTAAGTGAAGAACTTGATCTTCAATACCCCCTCCTATCCATCTGCTATACCTCTTCCTCAAACACACATAATCCAATATCCAGTCCTTGTGAATTAATCTAGGCCTTCCAACCTTCACCTACATCTGCCCCCTCCAGATATTTGGGGGAAAATTTAGCTCTAGATACCAATGATTTATTATGGGTGCCTACTTTCAGAGCCAAAACTTTTCCGGAAATTTCCACTAACTCACACAAAGAATTTATTTCAACTTACGTTTGCAGATAGGTCATTACCCTGCATAACATACCCATCTGACAGCCTACATTCCAAAACTCTTGAGGGTTAAAATTAGAAGAGTCTGCTCTCATCAATTTGGGGTAAACTCTGGTGATGAATGTCGCGGTGTGGAAAATAAACTCGTGGACTAAAAAGAGAAAAAAAGTAATAAAAATGTTTGAAGCATTTGTAGTCCATGGAACAAGCTATTTTTGTATATTATCCACATGTGTGAAATAATTCTATACATGACCTTGACAAAAAATATTTATCAGTCACAAAATAAAAGAGAGCCTATGCATTTATGCTTACATAACAATTCATAATATTTTATAATTATTTCATGGGACAACTTAAATACCCTGATTATTTACCTTGAACTATTTCACTATCACACCTCCAAATTAATTCCAAATTAATGCAAGATTACACACAATTCCAAAATAAAATGTTTTTAAGTAACATATTTACCAACTTTTAACTCTAATTTTCATATTAAGATGCAAGTCATATTTAGATAATTTTCATATTAAGATGCAAGTCACGTATCTAGTTAAATTGATTTAGTGAACATTTCACAGATTTAAAGGAACCCTTGAGTTATCTGGCTTAGCTCCCAACCCTCTGGTCCTGTGTCTTTCCCTCAGGTGCTTCCAATCTCTGCTTTCAACCCTCTCTTGCCAATTTCACTACTTCCCAACAGCATTGCCACTAATATCCCTTTTGCTGAGCTATTCATTTGCTTACAGTATGTGCATAAGCACGCATACGTAATCTGTTTGCACTCTGTGCATTTCTGTCTGTCTATATTCTAAGTGACTTGGAATTTAAAACTAATTTGCATCCTTCACCCTGTAGCTGACATCCCTTTAGATTGTTTTTTGAGAACAGATGTCCTGCTTTTCTCAAGAGTTTTCTCCTTTCACTGAACAGATCTCATTGCCACAACCATTTCTGACAGTATGACAACCAATCTTCAGAAAAGTGATGGCTGTGTAAAGCTCATAGTATTTGCTAATGGGACAGAATCCTTTCCTCCTTGTCCTAACCAGTATTAAAAAACACTGCTAATTTAAAAGCCAAGCATTGTTTTGAAATCATGCTTCCCTTCTGTACTGCACAGAAGTCTACCCATAGGTACAACATGCACACTTGAGACCTAGGGCTTGCCATCTACATAGTGATACATAAATTATCACTAAGGTTTCTATGATAGCAAATTCATCAACCTGATTGGGTTAAGAAACATCCAGCATCAGTGAGGGACACCGACATGTGAGTCCATGAGGGTATTTCTATGGAGGATTAACTGAGAAAGACCCTATCAGTGTGGGTGGCATCATCCCACTGGGCTAGCTCCTTGTATTGTTAATAAAAGAGGGAAATGAGAAAAGCGATTGATCACAAGGTTCTGTATCTCTTCCTTTCTTGTCAATGGAGATGTGAGCAAACACTGCCTCCTTCTCCCACTATGACGGAGCTGCAGCCACCGAGCTTAGCCAGCCAGGAAGGACTGTGTCCCCTCAGACTGGAAGCCACTGTGGCTTCCTTCCTGAAGCTGTTAATTATTGGACATTTGGTCACAGCTGTGAGAACAGTAGCTAAAAATGTTGCTTCTGAAGCTTAGCACCAGAAATTATAACACAATTTATTACAAATTCCCTTCACATTCTTTCTAGAAACACGTGGAACTCAAATAAAAAAGAGAAAATAAAACCACACGTGATCTTAGCACTCAACTAAGAATTACCAATAACTGGATGGTGTGTCTCCTTCCATGTCTTTCTATCTATATGCTAATTTTCCAATGGACTTGTATTGTTTATTCGCTTTTACTGGCTACCACTTGTTTTTACACTCAAATGGGATAATGTACGAATCATTCCATTTTGGTGACATTCCAAGATTCTATTTTGGGGATGTTTATGATGATAAGTATAGTAATACTAGGTGTTTGTGCAGTTAAATCCTTGTCACTATCATTAATTATTTACTACCAGTGTCTTCTGGTACAAGAGAAACAGTTTACCCTTTTTAAGACATAGTGGCGTTATGCACAATGTCTGAGCTCAGTTCTCCTAATCGCTTTTTAAAACTCTTTGTATGTGTTTAATATAGTAGGAGTGAGAGAGTGGTAACTACTCCCTCTATGCACAGTGCTCCTGTACTTATAAATCTAAAAAGCTACCTGACACTTTGAGGTGTCAGATGCCAGCTTAGTAAAGCAGGTCATTCAGTCTCTCTTGACTGCACTGTGCAGTAAGAAATGCACACAACCCAAGATGGAGAGATGACTCAGCAGGTAAGAGTCCTCACTGAACAAACATGCAGACCTAGTTTAGATCCCCAACACTCATAAAAAACCAGTTTCTTAGGGGTTTTACTGCTGTGAACAGACACCATGACCAAGGAAAGTCTTCTAAAGAACATTTAATTAGGGCTGGCTTACAGGTTCAGAGGTTCAGTCCATTATCAAGGTGGGAGCACAGCATCATCCAGGCAGTCATGGTGCAGACAAAGATGAGAGTTCTACATCTTCATCTGAAAGTTGCTAGTGGAAGACTGACTTACAGTGCTCTGTAAGTTCAAGGCCAGTCTGGTCTACATAATTATGCCTTAATAGGACTTAATAGAAGAGTATTTTTGATATAAAACTTAATATAATTTAAAAATAAATTGTTATATGAATTTCAGACTATAAGTATTAAGAATTTTTAGGTAGATATTAAGAATATAGATGCAACTCTAAATTATATTAAGTGAATTGAAATTTAATAAGAATGTACGTTCATAAATACTCCCAACCCATGTTAACCCCTTAACAGTGAATAGAACCGATTTAAATACTCCATCCTTTGGAGTTGTAAGCATTTACCTCGCAGTTTTGAAAGTTTTCGAGCTCGAGACTCCCCAATAGAATTGGTCTCATTAAATTGCTGATAGACTCTTGAATATTGGAAGCTTCGTAATTTCTCAGCTTTGGTATAAATGACAAGATCAGATAAGGCCATAGCTATTCTTAGCTTCCTGATCTAAAAATAAAAAAAAAAAGTAGTGATTTTACATTTCACATTTTTAAAATGTTTCTTTTATTTTTAATTTTTTATTATATTTTATTTATTTACATTTCAGATGGTATCCCCTTTCCCTATTTCCACCCCCACCATAAACTCTCTATCCCATCCCTCTTACTCCTTTTTTGCTTTTATACCATTTTAATTTCATGCAAGCATTAAGGTCATTTCTAGGTTGAAGAACTAGCAATACAATAAAGCAAATAGTCAAGGAACAAGCAAGACAATAAACACAGAGAGTCAAAAAACAAACAAGTAAACAGAGCCTTTTATAATAAAAGAAAAATGCTGTTAAACAGATCACTTCAGTTTTTCTTAAGGTTATCTCTCCCAAAACACTTTAGACTAAGTCAATGTGATCATTTTGATGGCCACAGTATTTATTGATCATAAGCACTAGACTAGCCTTACAATCTAGTTTATGTGTTAAGATTTGAGAATAGTAATTTTTAGTATTTTCTTGGCCTCCAAAGATCTTAGCTTATTCTCATATTTTACAAATTTTACAAATTTAAGAATTGTAACCATGGGCATATTTCCAGTTTGTTCTGACATTTTGGGATAATCTCTATTGTATAGTAGACACTTGTTCCTCTGCTGTATTTCCCCCAGCCACGTCTCAGGTTTGTGGGAAAAACAAAAACAAAAACAAAACAAAACAAAACAAACCTTGTTCATGCTTACACTGCACATGAGTAGAACTTTCCTTTGCTCCATCCATTTCTCCCACCACCCTCTCCCTTGATCCCACTGGCTGATTCCAGTTTTTCCCCTCCTCCATTTTTCATGTCATGTGGATTCCCCATGCTTCTCTTATCCCATCTCAGTCCTTTATAGATCGTCATTCCTTCTAGTTGTCCTCATCCTAATGTTGTGTATATGTACGTGTACATAAATACAAACATTGCTTCCTGTATCAGAAGGAATGTGCAGTATTTTCCTTTCTGGGTCCAGATGGTCTTGCTTAGTATAATGATATTCAACTCAAAGAGAGTTAAGTGTCAAGAAATAATAAATATCAAAGCAAAATAGGACATCTACATCATATACCCTTGCAAGGCTCAGGGAGCATTACAGGACAGGATGATAAGTGCCAGAGGTCAAGGAAGATTGTTGAGAAACAGTGTTTTCTAGACAGGAAATATAGCCACTGTACTCTGCAGGTTGCCAAGATCAAGACAGCCAGAGTTCTACCAAAGAGTAGGAGAGGGCTCGTGAGGGTCTAATAGCAGTGGAGGTCACTGGAGGAAAGAAAATCAGTTTTCTTTAGTAGTGTGGCCCACAATAGGTTGTCCTACACCCATGAGCATAGAGATAAATATACAGGTGGCAGTAATTGAACTAAAAGGAAGAGGAAGAGAAGGAAGAGGAGGAAGGAAGAAAGGAAAGAAGGAAGGAAGGAAGGAAGGAAGGAAGGAAGGAAGGAAGGAAGGAAGGAGCAGAGTAAGAAGAGAATGAAGAAGAGAAAAGAAAGAAAGAAGGAAAGAAGAAGAAAAAGAAGAGGAAAGAAGAGGGGTGGAAAGAATTCACTAAGTGGGAGGAGTGTGTAAAGGCAATGAAAGGAGCTGGGAGGAAACATGGAGTAGATATGATCTAAACACATTGTGTACATGTATGAAATTACAAAAAAGCAAAGATTTTAAAAGATAAAAAATAGAAAGCTTTATAAAAGACCTTCAACTAAAATAATGATAATTCAGTTGATTTAAAAGATAAGACAGAAATTGAAAAGGTGGAAACTAAAAATCAACACATTGAACCCATCAAATGAAAGTTGGCTCTTTAAAAAAAAATAAATAAACAAACAAGATTAACGAACCTCTATCCAGACTAATCAAAAGAGAGAGGATGTCACAAAAAAAATAAAGTTAGAGATGAAGAGGATGTTTCAACTGATTCCAATGAGGTACAAAGGCTTATTGGTAAATACTTTGAAAACTTATATTCAAAAGAAAAATCTAGAAAAAGGGACAAATTCCTAGATGAGTATGGCTTTTATGTGTTTAAATACAAATCGTGCTAAACAGTCTCCACAATCACCGCTGACCACCCCAGCATCAGCTGTTGATACAAACAGGAAGGTCATGGCAGAGACACAAAACAAAATGTTTCTCACTCAGATAGGCATGCACTGTGTTTGATCCTGTAAGTCTTCAAAATTTTGTTTTTGCAATAATCTTCCCCAAAATACAGAGAAAGTAGGACCAAAGATGCACGAAGTTCTGTCTACCTGGTTAGAAACATTACATCAAGCCATCCCTCAGTTAAGATTCCTTTCAGGAGAAAGTAGGTTCCCACCTCTGTCAAAAAAAAAAAAAAAAAACTGGATAGTAGCACATAATATCATAGGTGCATATGAATCCATTTAATACTGTGTAGAATTAACATTGATTCTGTCTTTATTACAAGGCAGAGGAACTATATCATTTACCTCTGCACTTTCTTCTCTGTAAAATACCTACTACACCCAAGAGCTCATAATAAATGTTTCCTGCAGTGAAAGTATCTGAGAAAAGGCTAAATGTTACTGTCCTCTATCAACTTTCCAAGTAAGATTTTAAATTGGACTCAGGCTTTCACAAAGAGAAAGCTGACCCCTTGTGTAAAATTACTTCAGCTTTTCACCAAGAGCATTAGAATACTTTGATCACTTTTCTCAGGAAACCTGTTCTCACCCTTTTCCTGGCATCTGCTATTCCGCTCAATGTCGAGGGGTCTGCATTCTTCTCCTCCTTGACCCGTGATAGGAAGACATCCCATGTTTCTGGCTCCTTTACTGTATCTTCTTCACCATCTTCATAGATTTCTTCTTTCCATTCTAGCACTTTGCCCCTTTTGTCGGTCCCCAGCCTCTGCCGGGTTTTGGCTAAGGTTCCTACTTTTTTATTTTTCACTAATATTTTGAATTTTAGTGCCTATAAAGAAACAGTTGAAAATAAGACATATGTATAGGCAAGTCATCACTGTGAACTTGAGAAATACTCCAACATACGTACAATAAAGAGGAAGTGGGGCTGACCTGGGAATTGACCTACAGTAGCAAGGTATGGCAGGATTTCATGTTTTGGAACATTATTTACTCTCATTAAAAAACAAGTGACCACAATTCACTCTAAAAGAAGCCTATTATGATGGGGGCTTTACTCTAAGTGATCTTTTTTCATATTTCACAAATTGCTAAATTTGAGATAGGTCAGAAAGTGAATTGAAATGATTGTCACATGACTGAAGTTAAACAGTTACAACTGTTTAACTGGCAGTAGAAACAATACTCTCATCCAATATTAAAACAACCAGTGGGGTCAGGTATATGAAGATGTCCATCAGCCTGTCCGACATCTAATATGAATTGTATTCCAAACTTATAAAGCCTCTTCAGTTGTAACCAACTTGGTATCTGCAGCCCATCAAATCACTGATATGACAAACTTTACCAACATCAGGAATGGTCACTGACTCTGCATTCAAAGCCTTCTCATACATTTTTCAACTATCTCCACTCTTCTCAAAAACTCATTAATATATTTGAGTACCTACTATGTATACTACATATAATACTGAAATATGTGTTCTGAAGTTTCCCCTAGGGAGACAATAGTCTCCCTTCCTCCCAACAGCCCCACATCTTTATTCCTCTTTTATGATGGCCCTTACATTACTCTATAATATGCAGTTTACAAAAATGCATTCTGTGCCCACATGCCAAGGGCACCAGGAATGGTGTTTTCTAGAGGGACACATTGTGGGGGGTGTACTTCACAATTAAGAAAAGTCTTAAATGATTTTGTAGAAAGAGCTAAGGTGGGAGGAATAAGGAGAGGAAAAGAAAAAAGGAGGATCTAAGGAAAACAGAGATGTAAGAGAGATGGAAAGACACACAGGTATGGAGAGCAGTTGCGGGTAACAACTTTTATTTAAGCTAGCTAACTGGAAAACAATTCTCTTTGTATGGACATATTGTTATTGAACATTACCAAACATATAAAACCTTTGATTAATCTTTAAGCATTAGTCTCATTTTCTTACTGGGCCCACATAGATGGTGAAACGGTGTGGGAAATACTCAGCCTTACAGAGACAGTGTGGAAGATTGGCAGACCCATCTCCCACACTGGCGTCTTGTGGGTGACAGGGCTGGTGTTTCTGGCTGGCCATTTCTAGCTGTGGTGCATACGTGGCCTCTGGCCACAGAACATGGCGGCTGAGCTAGACAGAGCCTCCGCAGCTTAGATAGATGGCTTGACCAGTGGCCATTTTTTAAATAATTATTTCAACATGATCTTTCTTGACGCAAGTGTCCATTAACTGGATTCAGTCCTTCCTTGTTTCATTGAATTCCTTTCTAGTTCTCTAGTGGACACCTGAATCCAGCATGAGGATGCAAAGCTAACTGCCTTCCTAGTTTTATCTCTGCTGCGGGGTGTTCATGCTTTTTGGTGGTGGGTAAGGGCATAAAAAGTTATTTCATTGTGAAAGGGTAAACTCTAGCATGAATCTCCACAGCTTCAGAATGGGCATCCTAATCATATAGAAGTTTGTTGAGATCTATGAGTTTGTGGTTAACGTTTTAATAAAAGCTTTTTAAATCTTAAATTGTTGGGCTGGGATAAGGCTAAGGTGGCAAGTTCCCAGGTAATGCTCTCTCTCACTGAAGACTGAACACAGTGTGAAAAGGGGGACTTTATTCTTAATTACTCATTGATTCCTCTGAGAGCACATCCTTACTGTACTGTGGAAGCCAAAACATCACTGCAAGCTATGAAGTGAAATCCAAAAAAAAAAAAAAAAAAAAAAAAAAAAAAAAATTTAAGGTGGAAAAAGAAAAGGAAAAAAATTCATGCAAATAGAAGACAGTATCCAGAGAGAATTGTTTCAAGTTTTCCAGAATTGGATTATGTCTGTGAGCTGTATCTTTGGTGATTTGTGTCCAGCATTTTGCAACAATTCTTACAATTCTGCCACAACTGAACATACTTAGTCTTTGAACGTTCTTTAGAGGTAGAAGAGTCGTGATTTTTCTGCTCATCAATTAATTTTTGTTGTTGGTCTCAGTTCTATCACATGAGTACAGTCATTTAAAAAAAAAAAATCTTCACTCATCCAAGTGACATAAGGGAAAATATTAAAATACCACAAAATAATGCTACATTACCAAAACTGTAGGTACACCAAAACTCAAGTATTGACTATTAGAAAATATTACCTAGGGAAAAGAAAGCTCACTTATTTGACTGTATTGGTGGTTGTGTATCAGCCGACGAAAACTAAGGGAAGTGGTAACAGCTTTGAATTTGAGAGAATGGATCACAACTGCATGCAAATCTAAGTAATATCAAAATAGACGTGATCATTTTAAGGAAAGGAAAAAAATAACCCCAAAGAGATAGTGGGTCCTATGAGTTGCTGGGCAAACAGGTAACACTTATTCTGAGATAGACCCATTTGGAGCAATCAACAGGAAGACTTGTGATGACCAAATGTGCAGCTCTCTGGAGCAGGAAGAAGAGGACAGGGATCAGAAGGAGCCCTGGGGGCTAGCTTACAAGGGAGAAAACTTACTACCAGTTTGTTGATACTTTGAGTATGGATTCTGTTTACAATCTGAGCATCTTGCCTCTTTCTTAACCTTTAGCTTATAAAATAATTCAAGTTCCTGAATGTTTGTATTAAAATGCCTCAGTTGTTTGGCCCCATGGATGAGGTGATGGAGAACGTAATAGGTAGTAGGTTTTACATCTGTCTCTATCTGTCCTTTTCCTGCTGCTGTTCTAAAATATCTTTACAAAAGTCACTTAAAGGAGGAAGGATTTTTCTCAGCCTAGAGGACCATATAACAGTTCATCACAGAAGGAAGGTCATAGCAGCAGGAGCTCAGGAGCTGGTCAGGCAGCATCCACTGTCAGGAGCAGAGAGCAGTGACCTCACACACACTGGTGCTCTGCTTGTCTTGTGTATTAGACAGCCCAGGCTCCATTCACGGTTAAGTTGAGCCTTCCCACATTAGTTAATACAAACATGGCAATGTCCCCACAGGAACACCCAGACTCCTGCCCTCCCAGGTAACTCTAGATTCTGTCAAGTTGCAATTAACAAAATTCACCAGATTCTATGAATGTCTCTTTCTTCACTAACATAGCAGAACATTCCTCTGGCAGCACATAGCAAAGCCAGCTTCTCTGTGAAATAATCAAGCTCTGTGCTGGTCTCTAACCTAGATGAAAAGGTGGCCACAGTCTGTTCTTTGTTTTTTCTTATTTTTCCCTTCACTAACGGTCTCAGGCCAAGCATTACCTCTGGAGATGGTAGACTATCTGGAAACTCGTCAAGCATGTCCGAGAGCAGGAAGTCCCCAAAGGTACTCTGCAAAATGTCAGCCATCACTTCCTGCTGACCAGGGGAGCAGTGATTCTCTAAGGACAGCACCAATGGGTAATCAGATGTCTAGAATAGGAACCATTCCTATGGTTATTCATCAAAACTTCTAAATTCTCCTAACGTAATTCTGTCTAAACATTTATCTTAAAATTCATCTCCAACATATTTTTATTTCAAAACATGCATGCTTTAAACTGGAAATTACCTTAGCATCTGACAAAGTAAAGACTAAAAACCTGTGGAAGGAGGACAATTCTTCTTTGTCTTGAAAATATGAGAAAAGCCTGAAACACCATCAGTATAAAATTATTTCAATAATTTATATAAGATCCATAGAAAGAAGTGACATATGCATTAGCAAGAAATTGAAGGCCAGGCCTGAAGTCCCACTTACTCATGAGGCTGAGGGAAAAACATCCCACATTCAAGGCTAGCCTGTGCTAAAGAGTCTAAGGCCAGCCTGGGCAGCTAAGTGAGACATTGTCTTAAAATAAAAAGTAAAAGCAGAGCTGGCAATATTGCCCATTGGCAGCATACTTGCCAAGCATGTAGAAGACCCTGGGCTCAACATTCAGCGTTAAACCCTGCCCCCTCCCAAAAAATACCTGTGCAGCTGTGTACACCCCCTAGAAACTGCTGTAATCTATTTTTATGGGAAGAAAACTTGCCTTGAAGACTCTTGGTGTTGAAAGTTCCCTAAAGGTTCAGGAAGTATGCTTAATTACAAAATAATGGTCTCGTTACAACCCTTTAATACATGTGCACCATTGTGCTTGGTTTATACACACACACACACACACACACACACACACACACACATACACACACACACCATCCAAGTATTACATACTGTTTACTATAAATGGGATTTCCTTTTAAATTTCACTTTCAGTTAGGTCATTTGTTTATTAAAAAGTTATTAATTTTTACTCAGATTCTTGCATCCTATAAATTTACTGACTCCATTTGCTAGCTCTCATAGCCGTCTGCAGAATGCTTAGGGATTTTTGTGAGCTTTTCATGTATTATCATGTCACCTGAAAACAAAGAAACTTTTATTTCTTCCTTCATAATTTTAATGTCCTTGGCTGATCTATTTTTATTTTTGACACATATTGAGTGTGTGTGCACACATATATGCCTGTGCATTCTCTTGCCGTGGCCTGTGTGTGGCAGTGAGAGAACAACTTCAAGAGTTGGCTTTCTCCTTCAGCATGTGGGCTGGGGATCTAACTCAATTTGTCAGGCTTGGTGGCCAGCATGTTTGTACACTGAGCCATCTCACCAGCCCATTGTTGTTGTCCAACTCTTCCTCTCTGTTGTTGGGAGTCTTAGAAAATTTAGACTTTTACATCCTTGTGAGGACTGAATTTTAAGAGTGTGCCTAATGCTTTGTAGTATCTAGTTATCCTAAGTTAAGCGATGAGTGTCAATCAAACATATAGAAAGAACATTTGAGCAAATGGACCATTGATTGAAAAAGACTTTAGATGCACCTGAAAAGCAAAACTAAACTCCAGTAAACAGGGCAGAGGCCACAGAAAACCAGTCAAGTGAGGCCCTGCGAGTCAAGGGTAGAGTCTAGCTTTTGTTCTAAAAATCTTTGCAAGTGGGCATGATGCAGCCGGCTGCAAAGTCGTTCTGGTGTATGTGACGGATGAGAAATAAATATAAAGTCATGATTTCTGGCTCACATTTTACAGATTAGGTAATGTAGTCTCAGAGAACAGTGAGTTTATTGAACCTATAGGTTTCCTTTTTATGTATATTTTATGTAATTATTGAGGAAATTTTAGTTACAATTTGAAAGAAATTGGCTACGTTAAATTTTCAAAACAGACTATCTGAAGGTACTGTCTGAAGCAATTAGCAAGCTTAGAAAAATATAGCCAAGTAATACGCAAAATTCCTTTCAAATTTTCACAAGAAATTACTAAAAATCAGCCCAAATCAGATCAGACTTGTAAAGTGAGCTTAGTTCTACTAAAATGTAGATATTAGCATCTATAAGTAATGGATTAGTCAATTTAAATCCTAATCACTCGTAGCAATAAATAATGTCAGCAATTAAGGTGTTGGATTGTTGACACAGTTTATTTTATTTTTGTCTGAAAAGTAAAATATTTGTAAAATGCTTATATTTTCGAGATCGGTAAGCCAATCTTTGGGTTCATAACACATAAAAGAAATAAATACATTTTTAGCATAATATGGCATACGCACACACAAGATTAAACAAGAAGTCCCATGAACACTCACTACCTTTCGATTTAATAAACATATCTTTAGCTACTAAATACCACATGGATTTAGACACCTATCATAGCTCACAATTTAAAATATCACAGATTTAAAGTAAGGCCAGACTATATAGAATTTTGGAGCAGTAAACTCTTTTAATGTCTGCATGGGAGACGTGTACATACCACGAAGGCATATTTGTTGATTGCTTGGATAACCGTTTTGAAGAGAAGTTTGCTGGTGAATGTGTAACCATGGTACACAATGGGTTCATTTTGTGCTCCATCCCAGCAGTCAATTTCCAGACAGCGGCAACCTTTCACGAGGGCACTAGAAAAAGTTAGGCAAAATCCGTGTCATACCTAGTCCTTGAACCATGGGTAGAATACGATTGAAATGTTCAGACTTTAAAAATAAATGGACAAGCCAATTTGTAATAGAGAAAAGGTTTGAATCCTAGGAACCTGCAACCTTGTGATATAGAAACACTCTTGTCGTGTCTGTCATACAAATGGTCTCTGTTCCTCCCTAGTCATGCAGTTTAACCTTTGTTGCTCTTGTCACAAAGCTTGTCTGTACTGAGGTGAGGGGGGGGATGGCTGCCTCTAGTTATAGCTTTGAAGCCTTTGCCCCCAGCCCAGACACTACTGCTAATGGTGATTGTTACCACTATTGACTTTGTTATAGTAGTAACAGGGTAGCAAACAAAGCCTTCTGGAAATTTAAAAAAAAAAATACTTTAGCAAAGTTGTATCTTAATCTTTTCATCACACCAAGTTTTGGGAAGGTGAAAAACAAGGTGAGAGGCAGAATGGGAGAAGAGAAATCATAGCCACAGCAAGACAAAGAGTGAGCTCAGCAGTACTGCTTGCCCATCTCAGCACCTCATGCAAGGACAGCTCAAATCCTAGACCAGCTATACACACCAGGAAGCCTGCAGCTATGAAGCCTGCATACCTGTTTATCTACATTGCTTTGACACACAATCTCTTTTGAGAAAATGCTGAGTGACTGTTTCAGAATGTACCAATTTCACAGCTTTCTCCAAACTGAGGAAAATATATTCCCACTTCTGCTCAGGTCTAAAACTGATTTGATTTTTCCATCTATCAAATAAATCAGTTTCTTGATCTACACATAAATTGTATCTTGGGTTTCAAAGTCAGTTGTACCCACTGGGTTTAAATGGATTTTCAATGTTCTTACTCAAAGAGAGACTGACATTTTAATAAACATATACCGTTATTTAAACGGTGGCAACTGGAGTAGATTGCGTTCACTTTTTTTTTTTAATGACTTGTGTGAATGCACACAAAGAGAGCTGTTGCTATGGTCTCTGGGGACATCTTTGGGCAGACATTTCATGTCAGTGTGAAATAAGTTTGATTTTTATCAGAGTTTACTACATTTTCTTGATTTTAATTATAAACATTGTTTTTACGGGAATTGGGATACAGCTCAGGGGCAGGGTGCTTTGATGAACAAAGCCTTAGCTCAATCCTTGGGATTACAAACAGGAAGTCCAGGAAGTTATTCAAATGTGCATAATAAAAATTATGCTTTGTGCTTTATATTTCACATGTATAACAGTTTAGTATAACTAAACACACCTTTCTCCTTTTGTTTTCCTGTGTCCATGTCCTGGCTGAGGGCTAACACGTTAACACAAAGGCCAGTACCACTGACACAGTGTTGATTGCACCCTGAGTTCCACAAGACCAAGAAGTGACACTTTCATAAAAACCGTTTGATATAGTCATTATAATTAGGAAAATGTTCAAAGACACTTGCAGTGTATTTGGTATAATTCTAACACTTCTCTGAATGTTTTAACTTTACATAGTGAGCTTATGAATTTCAAGAATGCTCCTCTGCTGAGTGTTGATGCGGTAGATACTGCTGGTAAAATTACCCGTGGCCTGAGGTCAGTATTTCTATTTTAGTCAAGCTTCAAGAATGGCATATATAGCTTGATCATGCTAGCCCTTTTTGTCCTGGGAATACTTTTATTTCTGCCCATCATGTTAAAGCTTGTCTTTAACAACATCAACATGTTGGCAGCCAAAGTACATGGCTTGAACCTGAAAATGGACCCCCAGACAGAGTCATTAAATTAACAGGCTGGCACACCAAGGATGGGTAAGATTCTGCACAGAGCCTTACCAACCTAAGACATAAGTGCATTGCTTTTGATAATGCATATTCTATGACAGGTAAGAAAGGTATTCTTGTCAGAATGACCTAAGACAGGCTCAGTCTTGTTCATGAAATAAAAAAGGTGGAGAGGCAGAAAGCTTTGGGGGCTGCTTGGCAAGAATCTGACATGGGCCAAGGATAAAGAAATGGGCTGCTTGGCAGGAATATGACATTGGTCAAGGACAAGGAAGTAGGCTTCAGGCAGGAATCTGACATTAGGCTAGAACAAAAAAATAATTTCAGGCAGGAATTTAAATCTTAGGCTAGAACAAGGAAGTAGGCTTCAGACATGAAAATGACTTTGGGCTAGGACAGGAAAGATGGCTCAGACATTGTGGTCATCCTGATAAGCCCTTAGAAACAGTGACCATGGGAGTAGTCACATAATTTTGTTTATTGCCTTGCCTGTTCTTTTACTATTTGTGTTTATTGTCTTGCTTGTTCCTTGACTATTTTCATCTACTGTATTGCTAGTCTCTCAACCTAGAACTGACCTTAATACTTGCATGTAATTAAAATGGTATAAAAGCAAAAAGTTGGAGGAGGGATAGCATGGGGAATTCTAGGGAGGGGAAATGGGGAAGGGGGTTGACATCTGAAATGTAAATAAATAAAATATCCAATAAAAGAAAAACCATCTGATACAGAATCAACTATTCATCAGTGTTTTGTGTTCATATGAGAAAAGAGCAGGAGCTCTGGTGCCTCAGAAGGAAAGGAAATCAGACACAACTAAATTACATCCTTGGAAGAGATAACACTGTACAAAGCCAGGCTGAGTTGAAACTCCAGAGCCCTAGAAGACACTCATTCAAGAATGAGTTGAAGCAGTTCTCTTGCCTAAGTATAAGACTACTCTCTCTGCAGAGAAAAGGCTGAATACCAGAAGTATGTTATGTCATCTGTTTTATCTAGGTGACTAATTCTTGGATGGAGGTGAATTGAGTCCCACAAGACACCTAGCAATGTCCAGAAATGGTTTTGGTGGCCACAAGTGGGCATGTCGGTGTGATTTAAGCTGGCACTATGAAGGTATGTACAGGAATGTTTATAAATGTTCTACCACGCACAGCATGGACCCCTACCAAGAAGAGGCATTTGATTCAATCATGAGAGTGTGAGGATTTTCTGTTTCTTGGAGGCATCACCAATACAAACTGAAATATTTCTTGGGGGTTCTTGGGATTGTAATCTTGCATTGCATCCTCATTACTCAGACGTGTGGTGGTGAACACAGTGTGAAGCTGCACCGCTATGGTCCGTGTTTTCCTGTGTTAAAGGAACATGTCTGGAAAGCTCCGAGAAGGGAATTGCTTAACCACCATCAATCCCTGCCCAAGGCAGCTAAGGTGCTAATTTTAGGATCCTTAAACTGGGATAAGTTTGTAGAATTATAAATAAACACATTTCTTGGCTTTAAAGTTTTTTTTAACAAGTACTTACATTTTTAAGTTCATAAAGATAGAGCCTTTACTTATACTGTTTTCTAATGCACGTGAAAGGATGTTTGCTTTGCCCTCCATTTAGGGATTATCAAGTCAGACTGTGCTGTGCTTTTCATCAATACAGAATACCTGTTCTCTAGAGTTCTGCTGTATGGTGAACTTGAACTCTGTGCCAGCATGAAGAACCATCTAAAACTTGGTGTGGATGGAAGCATCTAACAAAGATTATTTTGTCAACAATATTGATTCCCACTGATTCTCTGGGCTATCTCAATTTGAATCAACCTTTGCAAAAACTGCACACTCGGAACTTTGGTCCCTACCAAAAAGGTTTAAGTGGGTTGTGCTGTCTGCCATGTGCTCTGTTGTCCCCTCCTATTTGACTCTGCTTCTTTTTTGATAAAGAAGAGGATAATTTCTCATTCACTAAGGAAACGCTCTCTCAGTAGCCATGTTATCTTTAGGTCATTATAAATCTCGTAGCAAGTTCTGTTCTCCCTTAGTTCAACTGCTAGAAGTCTTTTGAGTGGATTTCAGCATGCATTCTAACATGTGTACAACCCTTTGTGGCATGAAACTCCTAGTTTTAATTTTATCTCACTTATTAATCATTAAAATCTCCCTTAGATACTGCCTAGAAAAAAATATAAATTCTTCTAGCTGCAAATTATTGTGGGTTTTTTTTTTTTATTTATGGGAAGTTAGAATTTACTGTGTGAATATATTTTATTTGTAATTGAATTTTAACTGGAAATCTAAAGGTTTGGGTTGTGGCTGGGGGTGTAGCTTAGTTAGCAGTGTGTTTGCTCACCTTGCATGCAGGAGGCCCAGCATACTATTGCCTGTACTTCATAAACCATGCAGGACAGGAAATGCTTATGATCTTAGTACTTAAGGAATAGAGGCAAGAGGATCAGAAGTTCAAGGTCACCCTCAGCTATGTCATAAGTTCAAGGTCAGCCTGGGATATGTGAGACCCTGTCTTAAAAAAAAAAGAAAGAAAGAAAGAAAAAACCTCCTCATATCAGGAGAACTCTGGATGGATTAAAAAATAAAATGTTTAATATTAAATAGGGTGTTACTGGGTTTTCCTATTTTAAAGGTAGAGATAGGGGAAGGTTGAAATCATTACAGGATGAAGAGGGAAGAGGAGGAGGACCAGGAACTCACACACTGATTCTAAAACACTGTTTTCATCATTCACTGAGAGCAAAGACATTTGGAAGAATGCACTAAGATTTATCATCCACAGGTTTCTGAAAAAACAAGAGAAGACCTACAACTGAACACAGACTGATTCTTATTTCAGTCGCTTGGAACAGTTCTTGGATTCAGCAAAAAATGTTCTATGTGTCTAGATACATGCACTTTGAACGTGTCTGTTTAAACAATTGGAATAGCATCAAAATGTCCACCATAGGTTCTAATTAAGACTATCTACTGATTTCTACAATGATAAGATTTTTGACTTTCTGTATTTACTTAGATTTTAACTTGGACATACATTGACATTTGTTTATAATTTTGTTACTGTAGGGTTCCGTCCTCTCTACCTATGATAGTTTCCTTAAACAATACGATCCAGTCTTATCACTTTAAATATCACCTATATGCCAATGGCTTTCAACTACAGTTTTTCCCAGTCTGATGATGCCTATTTGACAAAGACCTTAGAGAACAGGTTAGTTCCACAAACTCAGCTAGGGAGCCCTGGAGCTCTTGATTTTACCTCACAATCTACAACGAGCCTGTGGTGTAAACCGTTTACCCACACACTTGTTTATTGGACCAAGCAAATCAGACAGCTTTCCACATCACCTGATAAGCTTTCCTTATTGTGCATCTCAAAGCAGTTTGTCATCCTCTTGGCTGCTGGCCCCTGATCTCATCATCCATAGTCATCATCACCCAGCCTGCTTCTTTATCTTCCCTGCTTCTTAGAAGGTCAAACTGTGACTCTGTCTCAAGAAAAACCTATCTGGTGACTCCCCTCCTTCTCCATGATCAAAAAAGACTTTCATAATCTGACCCTCCCATCTTCAAACCCAGTCCCCCCCTTTTTTCTTTTTACTGTGCTCTTACATTCAGATATTTTTGCTTTTTTCCAAGATTTGAACATTCCTAGCACTTGGCACTTCTGCCTTAGATCCTTCCATGGCTCCCTCTTTACCCTCAGCCGGGTTGGTTGAGAAACCTTTTCTGACAATGTGAAGGTGACAACCCTCACGCCTTTATCATATTCTTTGATGTTATTTGGTTCATCTTCCTTGTCAACCTCTTCAGCCCCAATAATATTCATTTACCTTTTTTATCTGCTGATCCCCATGAATTTGTATGAGGCCTGTAAACGTTCATTTCCTGCTGACTAAGCTGGACCCAGTTTTAACAGCACGCTGTCTTGTAGGATGTAAAGGTGAAGACATGGCATGGGCTGCTTTAATATTTTATGTAAATATCACATGCTGGTCCATAAAAAATGACTATCCAGAGCACCAAACAACACAACTTAGTGTATTTATGAACTGGTTTTTCTTAGAATACTGTGCCTTGGTGTCTAGTAACTGATACTAACCACTTTGGTTACAATCTAGCAGTGCAATGCATTATTATAATTTAGCTTATTTGAATGCAAATAATCATTCAAATGTCATATTTTCCTATAAGAAATGTGCAAATTGTTCAAGAGCTTCAGACGGTGTAGACCCATGGAGGACAGCAGGAGGGGGCAGAGGAAATCCTGTGGTGCTAGCTAGCATACACAGTTTGTTATACCTTGTTTTACGAAGGGACCATCAATATAGTGACAAACTGCATTCCCTATTCCCTCTAAATTCAGTTCTCAAGCACAATCACCTTGTCACTCAGCACTTTGACTTAGTACCAGCAAGTGCTTTAAACGTAGGAGTCAAAATAGTTATGTGATGGCACCTACAGGTAGGATACACTGAACAGGCAGAGGCAAAAGAATCACGGCTTCAGGGTCAGCCCAGGCTACACATTCTAAAGGCTACAAAGACGGCACAAAGGTTAGGAGCACATGCTGTTTTTGCAGAGGACCCGAGTGTGATTCTCAGCTCTCACATCCAGTGGCTCACAATCATCTGTAACTCCAGCCCCATGGAGATTCTACAACCTCTTCTGGTTTCTGTGAGCATCTACACACATAAGCACATAACCATACACAAATGTATACACACAGGCTTAATTAAAATGAAAATAAGCTTTTTTTAAAAAGTCAAAATTTTTGACTGGACCTAGGCCCCTTACACACATGTAACAGTTGTGCAGTTTGGTCTTCATGTGGGACACCTAACAACAGGAACAGGCAAGGAATGTCTCTGACTCTGTTGCCTGACTTTGGATCCCTTCCCCCTAACTGGGCTACCTTGTCTAGCCTCAGTAGAAGATGATACACCTAGTCCTACTGCCTCTTGATATGCCAAAGCAGGTTGATATCCATGAGAGGCCTCCTTTTTTCTGAAGACAGGAAAGAGGGGGATAAGGAGAACAGAGGTGAGAAGGAGAAACTGGGGGAGAGGGAGGGAGGGGAATCTTCGATAGGAATGTAAAGTAAATAAATTAATTAATGAAAATTTTAAAATTAAAATTAAAAAAATAATCAAAATAAATACCTTACATATCCCCAAATGTCACTCGGTCCCAATATTTGATCAGATATCAAATATGTGTTGTGAGAAGATGAAATAAAATAATTATTTAATGGATAATTCATATCTTGGTACACTGTTTTACACTTCTCTTTAAACAGTAGACATTCTGATGAAAACATGTATCTTGCAAAACCTTCAATTGACATCTGCCGCTCGTTCTTTACTATAAAAAAATGAGAAGGATGCAGACATACCATCAGTAACTTACAACTTTTATATAGCATTTCTAAACCTAGGGGTAGAACATATTTATAACATAAAAATGTAGAGTTAATATTAATTTATTTTTAAATCTTTTGGGGAAATAAATTCTTTTTATCCATTCATGTGTCTGCATCTGGTTATATATATATATATATATATATATATATATATATATATTATATATATATACATATATATATATTATATATTATATATATATCACATTCTGCAGGTAGGTACCTGAAGAGGCTAAAAGAGGGTACTGGATCGTTTATAACTGGAGTTACAGATGGTTATGAGCCATCATGTAAGTACTGGGACTCAGGTCCTTTAAAAGAGCAGCAAGGGCTCCTAATTGCTGAGCCATTGCTTCAGCCTTGAGAAACAAATTTTTCTAGTTTATTTAGTTTGACCATATTAACAGCCAAGCATACATTATCTTTTTACCTTTGATTTTACAAATACATATGAGTATGTCTGTTATAGAAGAATGAGCTTCTGTGTCTGCATAAGACTTCAAGAGCAGAGCATTTTGTGATACCACAACCAGTCCCCTGCTAACTCTGGTCATCACCTCAACTCAGCTCATGGAGATATAAAGCTCTGGTTAGCTTTCTGTTTGTACTTTATATGGAAAGACTCACACCGCATACTTTTTGTTTGTTTTTTAAAGATTTTTAAATTTTTAATTATATGCATGTGCATGCATCAATATGTACGTGCACGTGAGTACATGTATATACTTTTTAAAGGTTTTCTTTCATTCTTGTGTGTGTGTGTGTGTGTGTGTGTGTGTGTGTGTGTGTGTTAATGCCTGGTTTTCTTTGCTCTCTTGGTGAGATTTATTCCTGTGCCTGCACCCAGTGATATATGTGGCTCATTCCCACAATTTCCTATAGAACTTCATTGGATGAGTGTGCTTTGCTTCAGTTGTGTATTTTATCCTTTATGAACATGTGAGGTCATATGAGAAACTGCCACAAACAGGACTGATGTACACAACTAGTACACGTCCTGAGGAGTGAGCATGCATTTCTGCTCCATGCAGGACGGACTACAATCACCTACCGCTAATGATCTCTGAACGTCTTACCCACTTAATGTGCACCAAAACTATTAACACGTGCTCTGGGTCCAGAAAGTCTAGGTCTGAATTTATTTGCTATGTGACCTGGAGGATGCTGGTTAATCTCTCTCAATGCATGAGAGGTGGTTACCGGAAAGCTCACCCCATGAACAGAGAGCGTTTAGCTCTCTGTTAATGTCCAGGGCTATTGTTGACTTGTTCAGCTCAAAAGGAAAGTAGAAAAGCATATTCATGTTAGACTAAAGTTAGGCCTTCGTTTTAGAGTGTAGGCCTTTCACTTTGACTAGTCTCTGGTCCTTTTACTTTAGACTAGGGTCTAGTCCTTAGAAACCATGTCAGTTTGTAGGAATTAGTCCTTCAGAAGTCAAAAAGTGGCACACATAACACTAATAGTAGCTTTGTTTACAAAAGGACAGTAGGATGGGGGAGGAAGCAATAGAAGCTCAACCGTAAGTCAAGTAAGTGCTAAGTAGCCATTAAAACTTATGTATCACAAAAATATAGTGATATATAAACAAATATAGTGATATAAAAATATAGTGATATACGTAAGTCATGCAGCGTGTATGGCATTGAATGGAAGGGGAAAGACAGCTTTCAAAACACTGCTGCTGGAAGAAAAGCAAACTAAAACAAATCCTGCTGTTGCTATTTTAGCCAAAAATAAAAATAAAATCTAGAAGAAAACACCTAAAATTTTATACACATACACACACACACACACACACACACACACACACACACACACAAACCGTTTTAAACCCGCATAAATTCACGAGTATGGAGATGTTTCAGAGCAAAAGCACCATGCGACATAACAGTAATGGTTTGCATTAATTTATTCATTGGATTTGGCTTGCAGTCCTTCTGAACTCTTGAATAATTAAATAAGTGCATTTAATAATGAATAGAAAACAAGGGACTAGGGAGATGACTCCTTTGGTGGTGTTTGCTGCTTAAACCTCAGGGCCTCAGTTCAAACTCCAGAACTCACTTTAGAAATAGAAAAGGGTGGCCTTTAATCCCAGCACTGTAGAGACAAAGGCAGGAAGAGCCCTGGGGCTTGATTCTCACAAACCTGACCAAGCTACACACATCCAGATTCTGTGAGAGACCCTACCTCAGAAAATAAGGTGGAGAGCAAATTGCAAGGCAGCCAACATCAACCTCTGCACGCAAACATGCATACATGAACACATGCACACATGAAAACATGCACACATGAAAACATGCACATACAGTAAACGCATGCAGTAGCAATCAAAGCCATTTCCGGTCACTTAAAACCTCTAGATGAAGATCTCACAAGATGGCTCAGTAGACAAAAGTACTTAAATAGGCAAGCCTGAGTTTCATCCCTGGAACCCAAAGCAAACGGAGAGAAGAGAACCAACTCCTGAAAGCTGTCTTCCTCCACACACATGTTAAAACACACACACACACACACACACACACACACACTCATCACACAAACCAAATACTCTACAAATACTTTCTAAAAGTAATGAAAATAAGTCTCTGTGGATACTGGAAGGCTAATTTGGTACATGTGAGATGAAATCAGGAAGTTGAGCAGTATTGAGGACTGTAAGATCATACATTATATTGGCTGAGACTAAACTGATCAATGATTACACTAATAACGTAGAAGTCTTGACTGCATAGGATAGTGTCTACGATGGGTAAGAATTCAGAAATTAAAAGGAGAACAAGGCAATGCCCAAATTAAGTGAAAATACAGCCCCACAGTGTTGATCACTACCCGTTTGTATCTGTAATTTACCACACAGAGATAACAGGGCAGTGTGACTCTTTTATAATGTCCACTAAGTCAATGCTACTACAAGTACTCATGGGCAAAGAACTGTTTCTGACCCGACAGCAACATGAAGGGATTTAGCCAGACCATCCATCAACTCACGACGTCCTTAGAGAAAGCTTGCTATTATTAAAACGAAGGAAAGGTCAGCCAAACTTTCCAGCCAGTGCCGGTGACAAAGCTGTTAGCTACTTTACCTACTGATGCAAGTTCTGCATGCTTTCACAAAGGAAACAAAGGTCAACGGTGTTCAGGCCAAGCTGGGTCTAGTGTGGTACTTCATCATGTCTGCACCACGAGCACCGTCCTCCCAGTATGCATAACGTTATCCTGATGCTGGAGCCTGGACTCTGGCCTACAAGGCCCTCCGTGATTTGCCTCTGTCTATCTGTGAAGCTCCCCTCCACCTCGTGCCTCAAGTTCTAACCACCCTTCACCAGGGTAGACTCTCCTTGAAGTAAGATGACAATGGGCAGTGGTGGCGCATGCCTTTAATCCCAGCACTAGGGAGGCAGAGGCAGGCGGATTTCTGAGTTCGAGACCAGCCTGGTCTACAGAGTGAGTTCCAGGACAGCCAGGACTACACAGAGAAACCCTGTCTCGAAAAAACAACAACAACAACAACAACAACAAAAAAGACAATTAACACAGAGACCCTCAACCTCAACCAGTCAACATGCAGAAAATAAGAGGTTGTGGTGTTCCCCAGCCCTGAATAGGATATACATATCATGTTGATCTCCATAAGGCTCGAAGATCTTTGGGGAAAAAGGGATGGAAAGATTTGTTGGAGGCACGGGTGGTAGTTGACATCAAGAAAAGACAGTTTTTCAGGCAGCTACATATGTGAATTTATGCCGTGCTGTAAGCTCACTGCCACAAACTCCCATTCCTCTAACACACACACACACACACACACACACACACACACACACACACACAAACACGACAAACTGCCCTGTCACATGTGTGGAGCAACAGGGCCAATCATGGGCCGAGACATCTAAAAACGTGGGTCAACACCAAGGTCCTCTTGTTAAAAACTGGTCATATCAGGTGTGCGGTACAGTGATGGAAAGCCAGCATATATGTAGACAACAGTGTTGACCAAGGGGTAGACCACTATTTGTATATGTGTTTTCATGTAATTCGCACATGCCTATTCCACAGGCTCATAATTTCTTATTTAAACACATTTAAACAGAATGCATAAGATGGCTGACTGCCTATAATTGTTTTATTTCAAATTTTTACTTCATTATACCCATCACACACGCACACACACACACACACATACACACACTATATATATATATATAACTTTATATACTTTATATA
This sequence comes from Rhabdomys pumilio, assembly GCA_030674055.1. Taxonomy (NCBI): domain Eukaryota; kingdom Metazoa; phylum Chordata; class Mammalia; order Rodentia; family Muridae; genus Rhabdomys; species Rhabdomys pumilio. The sequence continues at coordinate 71,478,228 of JANHMN010000008.1, read as the reverse complement.
GTATATATATATATACACACATATATATACATTATATATATATTACTTTAGAGTGTGTGCACTATGTGTGTGTCTGTACTTATATGTGCACATGTGTGTATGTCTGTGCAAATGTATATGTGCATACATGTGTGTGCACATGTGTGTATGTGTGCATGTGTCTGCACACTTGTGTCATGACACAAATGTGAAAACCCAAAAACGCCTTACAGAAGTAGTTCATTTTCTCCTTTCACCACGTGGGTTTCGGAGATCAAACACAAGTCACCAGGCTTGGCCGCAGGTACTTTTAACAGCTGAGCTATCTCAATGGCCCTTCAAGATACTTTTCTTTATAGGCACAGGTAATAGAACTGTCATCTTGCTTTCACAATCAAGGACCTGAACACTTCAGAAGTTCAGTTAAAAGTAGAGATGTAGCCAACTGAGTAGAGATGGGCGCCATTGCTGCACATTATAGATTCAGAAAAAAAAATGTGTGTATGCAATCTATGAAATACAAAAAAAAAAAAACCATGTATACCTAGAAGCTCATCCACACTAAAATTTTAATTTGATGGTCATAATTTACAAGAGCTCTTCCAAATGAATACGCGGACAGGCTTTAACAGGTTTTCACTGTAAGCAGCTTACCTTCTTCAATGGGCTCGTACTTCTGGATGATTTCTGCTAAATCATATTCATTTGTCTCCATTTCATACTGCTCTTGGGTTAGAAACTCAATCAGACTGTTCTCAGAAAGAAGTTTCCTATTTTCAGTATACGTGTTGAAAATCTCAGTAATTTCTTCTCTATGTACAATACATCGATAAATGGCTCTAAACTCTTCGATGGTGATTCTTCCTTGGTTCTGTCTGTCATTTTCCTACTAAAAAAAAATGACTGGTGGGATCACAGCAAAAGAACGGAAAACACAAAGGAAATGTCACAGTTTTCGTATACGAGCCGGTGAGACATACAAGTTAAAACTCACGCTGCATCCTTCCTGAAGATAAAATGCATTAACCTGTGGAAGGGGTCATCAGAGAGCAAGGTCAAAGGTCAAGACAGAGAGGACTTAAGAAGGGCTGTGGAGGAAGATAATGATTGTAAATTGCTTTTCAATTATATATTTCCTTCGTTTGGTCCACTCCACATCAGTTCTTTCCTTAAACCAGGCTAGGCCATGGTCATGTGTTCACAAGTCATAGCCTGGACTATAAGTGTCAGACACATTCAGGACCATGGCGGACTGTGGAGGCTGCAGTCATTAAAAAGCACCTTGAAAAGAAGTCTCAGCAATTATTATAGGGTCTGATACAGAAACCAACCAGATGGGCTCTACCAAGAAACAGTGGATTCATCTGGCAGTTGTGAGAAATTTATATTTAAACCCTATGAGATAAAAGATCAGGACACAGGCTGGGCTCAGGTTTAAAAAAACCAAAAACCAAAGCAAAACAAAACAAAACACACTCCTGATGTCCTGAAAATAACTGGCCAAAGGAGAAATATGGTGCTGGGACTATGGTTCAGCTTGTGGGTGTTTACACACCACACATGAGGCTCTGATTTTAATCCCCAGTACCACATAAATTTGACAGAGTAGTACGTGTCCATAATTGCAGAATAAGCCTATGAAAGCAGGAGGATCAGAATGAAATTTAAGGTCACCCTTAGCTACAAGCAAAATCAAGGACAGAAACTGGCTACATGTGGCTCTGCCTCAAAATATTAATTAATTAAAATTTCAAAAAAAATAACTTAAAAAGTAGAAGTGGCATGATTATTTATTAACTATGGGAAGACATGGAAAACTGCAGAAAATGGAGTTCAAGTAGGGAATGGTAAACACATAAATAAATAATACATAAATAAAAAACAGTTACCAGTGAAATTATGAAAGAATTCAGAAGGGCTTGAAGTTGCAAGGTTTATAGTCACAGTAGCGGAATTATCATTGCAAATGAACAAATAAAAAAACCAAAGAACAACAGAAAGCTCAACTGAGGACTTACGGTTTCAAAAAAGAACTTTCTTAGAAAGTATATGGACTCTCTCAACCCAGTGTAAATACTTTGAATACAAAGATCCCCTGGTTGGGGGGCCATCAGGCTGAGGTAAAATCTGACAAGGATGACGTTGTCTCTCAAATTCCAAAGTGCAGTGGTAATATTGGATGCACAAATTAAACTCACTGGGTTTCTTATTTTTACCTGAAAAAGAGGAATAGATGGACCCACCCAAGCCATCAGGCTGAGGTGAGAACAGAAAACCTGCACCGAATTGTTGAACTGAATCGAGTGACTTGTCAAGTATTATATATGTCTGCTCCCTGACATCCTCCATGTGTCTCATCTTTTGAGGATTTTTCTATGGAGTATGCCACACTGTATGATAGGAGACAGACACATTGGAAATCACCCTTTCCTTTCACTGGGAAGACTTTACGGGTTGGGGGAAGGAGGGTGGTATCAGAGATGTCTCTACAAGAGTGTAGAAAGCAATCTGAGCTGGGAGTGGAAAGGGAAGGGAAGGGTATCCACTCAGTGGGATGCTACCCCACCTTGGTAAAGCAGTACTGCTGTGCCAACGGAAAGGGAGATAAGACAAGTTTTGGAGCAAGGCCACTATCTGTGTTTCTCAACTCATATCCTGAGTCTCAAGGGTACTGGAAATCATGCAGCACCTTTACATTAAGTAAGCTCAAAATTAAACATTTTGTCACTTAGTAAACTAACATGGTTCCAATTATCAGTTTGGAATTCTAAAATTTGAGGTCCCTAACAGTGAATATTAAATAATAGACCTGTCTCACTCAACTCTTCATTAAAAAAATCTTAATTAAAAAATCTGTAAAATTCAAAGTGAGCCTGTACTCAGAAACATTTTTGTTACACTTGATTATATAAATCAAAACGTCTAGATGTTTTACCTAGATGTTGCCCACCGGGTAACACACGTTTTGTTGATGTTCAATCGAGACGCAAACCTCGAATGTTCTCTGCTGACTTTACATTTTGTAATGTGCATTTTTTTTTCTCCTGATAAATGAAAGTTGCCATTTGGTATGTTAAACAGTTGGAACAGAGATCAAACAAAATGTCACAAAACCACAGAATTGTTTCGACTAATCCATACCAAAAGACAAGTGTGGCTTCCAAATCATAGTACGAAAAGTAAAATCTACAAAAGATAATCAGGATTGCACCATTGAACGGGGGTGGAGGGAGTAATAGAAAGGGAAAAGGCGAGGGAGAGCAGGAGAAAGGGAGACGATGAGAAGATTCAAGCCTTAGGTTGAGATATTGGACACCAGAGTTTCAGGATTGCCATATTAGTGTGTCACCTGTAAAGAGTCCCCAAGATGAATACCTGATCACTTCATCCCTCTCTTCAATTTTCTGGATTCCCTCGTCTTCATGACACTCTACCTATACTGTGTACACATTGCCATAAGACCCTGAAGATGACAGTGGCAGTTTCTGCTCTGTCGATCTTGTATTTCACACAGTAGGTGCTCTTAATTACTGTTTCTCAGCACAGATACTCTGCTGTCCCCTGAGTGATAGAAGCTGAACTCTTGGTGTGTGGTGTCATTCTCTGACTTCTTAATATGCTAGCGTCTGCTAATCTGTAGAATCTGTATGGTCTGTAAGTGGTTTTTAAGTGGTAAGTATATTTAGTTATTAATATGACCCAGCCAACCCCCCAATAATCAAGGCAGAGTCCTATGAACTTTTAAATCATCTTTAGCACAATTGCTGGGCAAATTACCACTAATCTATTTCTCTATTCACTAGACTGTTAATTCCCAGCTGCGCTGCCCCAACTACTTGCTGTTAGAGTCTTGCTGGGTTATTTCTGTTCCATCAGCTTCTCCTCGGGGCATTTTACTCAGCCACATGCTCCTGGTACATCAAGACTAATGGAGAAGTCCTGTTCTCTTTCTCCCTTCTTCTCCTCTCTCTATCTTCCTCTTCCTTTTCCTCTTTTTCTGGTCCCTTACCTGTGACCTCAGCTCAATAAATGAAACCCTGTCTACCTTTATTCTCCCCAGTAAAGTTAGCTATAGCCACTTTTATTTAACCAATGGCTTCAAGTTGGGGGAGGGCCAAGGTTTACACAACAAAAGCTGGTGTACATGAAAGCTGCTCATGAGGGCAAGCAGATCTTGGGGTCTAGAATTTAACATTTATATACCCTGTACCAGACCAACCACCAACAATCTTCCAGATCTGTTACCCAGGTTGTGTTAAACATCCAACTCGGTCAGAGAGTTTATTTCTTATATTCTTGTTATTTTAAAGAGTACTTCACTGAGGGTGTTCAGAATCTTATCATTCACATGAAAGTTTTAGATTTACCAATATTTTCCATGAATTTGAAAAGATGTATATTTTAGTACATTTATTTGTATATGTATCTAGGCATGTGCATACCATTGCATACATGTGGAAATCAAAAGATAAGCCTTAAGAGTGGGTTCTTTTTCTCTACCTTGTGGGTCCTGTAGATTAAACTCAGATGATCAGTCTTGTTCCCAAGCTGCCTTACTCAATGAGTCACCTCACAGCCATCTAATGACAGACCCAGAACAAGGAGAGAAAAATAAAATCCCAAGCAGCTAACTAATGGATTGAGCATCTTACACATAAAGTTCTCAGGCAGAGTGAATGTAAATCTTGTTCCATGGATCACCAGCAAGTGGAGAGATAGAAAGGACTCTTCTGTTGTCTACTAGGAGATGTAAGAGGAAAGACTGTGAAGGATCAACAAGGTTAGAAGCCATAAGCAGGTCAATTAGGCACAATGACCTGGTTGAATGGGTCAAGGTTGTGAGTTTGTGAGAAGAATTACCTATACCCAGGTTCTAATCAATCAATCAATCAATCAATCACTCCCATACTGCTACCAGGTTATTCATCAAAAATATTTGGTATTTTCCTTGTCAAAAATGTTAATGATTATCTATTGCCTACCAAACTAAACTTAAATTCTAAAGTCTATCATTTTTAAGATGTTTACTATAAAGCCAACTGTGTTGACTTGTGCCTATAAGCTGAGTAATTTTGAGGTAGAGACAGTCAGATCAAGAGTTCATGTTCATTCTCAGTTGCACAAGGAGTCTGAGGCCTGCCTGGCCCACAAGAAACTGTTAAAAATTAGGAGTGGAGAAGGGGAGAAGAAAATGAAGACTCAAAAAGCAAGAGGAGAGGGAAGAGGAGAGGAAGGTGGCGAAAGGAGGGGAAGGTGGCGAGAGGAGGAGAGAGGAGATCGGGACTGTAAGAAAGGAATACAAGGAGGAGAGGAAAGGATGGAAAGAAAGGAGTGTAAATAAAGGCAAAGAAAGGAGAGGAAGAGGAAATCAGAGACAAGAAGGAAAAACTTGCCTCCCTCTGGCCCCCAACAGCTTTTCTCCCAAGCCCTCCATGGATTCTACTCCAGCCATATTTGATTCCTTTCTATTCACTAAGCTCTCCTGCTGTGCACTCTGTGCACATGGCTTCACATTTTTTGGTCTTTAAAGAATCCCACCTCCACATCTTCTAGAGTCTTTCAGGTTTTCTGGGGCATTCGTCTCAGCCTACTCAAGAGTTCCGTATTCCTTTCTCTCCAGAGAAAGCACCTTCCTCCTTTCCCACAGTGAGTACTTTCTAAGAGAGCTATGGCTTTATCAAGGGTTGCTAATTGCCTGGAGACTATGAAGTCTATGGAGACCTAAGTCCTGTAGTAACAAATTTTTAAAATTCTAAAGGATATAATTTCATACTTGACTAACAAGAAGAGGTATGATCGAAGACTAGGTATGGGTATTGAAGTCGCAGGTAATATTGCTTATAAAATATTACAATGCTATAAGTTAAAGACCATTAAAAGTCAAAGCAATAAATCTTTTTGTAAAAGTATAATAAAAAATGTTTAATAAATTTTTGCTCAAGCCACGACTCAATAATTCATCTTGTAGAAAGAACTTTGGAACATATTGCCAAGATCATAAACTTAAATGTTTTTATCTAAATTTGTAATAAAAAGTCACCTTGTGAAACGATAAATTTATGCCATAATCTATGTCAGCTCTCTAGGAAATCAATACAGTTTGAGTAATTCCTAATGCAACTTCATTCACTCTTTACAAAGTGCATAGTTTGTACATGGACAAGTCATAAATGTTTTATTTACGGCTACAACAATCCTGTGGGATTAATATCCCCCATTTTACAGACGAAGAAATTTGCTTAGGAGATTTATGATTTGCAAAATCAGCAGCTAAGCCTAAAATCTCTATACTTTAAGGCACCGCCAGATTTTAGTCACCAAGTCAGTGTTGTTTCACTCGATTTACTTCAACAGAAGTGAATTCATGAAGAATGAAGAATTTAGCAATTGGAGTTAAGTAAGAGTAGTTGCTCTGGAGAGATTGTTCAATAGACAAAGAACTTGTCAGGCAAGTATAAGGACTGGAATTCAGATGGCCAGCATCTACCCAGCAAGCTGGGAGCATGTGACAGAACACCTGTAATCCCAGCTCTTGGGAAGCAATGGTGAGCAGTTCGTTCAGGCAAGCTGATTGGTCAGCCTAGGAGAATCTGAAATCTCAGGATCAGTGGAAGGATGCTGCTTTGGTAAGTAAACAGCCAAATGTCGCCGGGCGGTGGTGGCACACGCCTTTAATCCCAGCACTTGGGAGGCAGAGGCAGGCGGATTTCTGAGTTCGAGGCCAACCTGGTCTACAGAGTGAGTTCCAGGATAGCCAGGGCTACACAGAGAAACTCTGTCTTGAAAAAACAAAAAACAACAAAAAACAAAAAACAAAACAACAAAAAAAGAAGATACCATTGTCAACCTCAGACTGCTACACACATGTGCATGTACATGCAAGCGTGCACATACACACACACACACACACACACACACACATGCTCACAATATATATGCATATGCCAAAAAAAAGACTTGAGTACTCAAGATGATAAATCTGAAGACATACACAGAAATTCAGCCAGACAATACACCTCCCTTAAGTTTTTACTTAGTCAGCCTTTGAATGTCAGTCTACCTGACACAACCAAGTATCAGAAAGCTGAGAACTGCTTTCTCAGGTAAGTGTACCACAGACATAACTATTGTTTCCAAAGTTCTCAGGGTCGTGGGATCACTTTTTAAAGTTTTTTCTTAACTGTATTCTAACCGTATTCTGGCTCTAATTTTAAAAAATTTTACATTTATATGTTTTCGTGGGTGGGTACGTATCACAGCATATATGAAGGTCAAAGGTCAACTTTGGAAAGTCAGTTCCCTGCTCCCCCACAAAAGTTCCAGAAAGAAAGTGCCATCACTCAGTGAACCATTCCCACTGGCCCTTCTGCCCCTGAATTGTATAAACACTATTATTGTAATAACATCAAAACTATTTTACCCCCAAAAATAAACATTAAGCCTGCCCATGACTGAACAGTAAGATTACCACTGGTGACTCATTTCCACGCTCTGGTAACTGTTGACCATATTGTAAAGTCCTTTCAATGTGAAAGGTGATTTCCTCGACCCTGGTTCAGATCATCTGTGTCTGAGAGAAGCATCAAACCCCATATGAGGATGTATAGATAATGTCCACCACCATTCACATCTGATATGCTTTTATAAATCCATTGCTGTCTTCACATTTATCGCAAAGAGAGTCTGTTAAATCAGGAAGAACATGACTTTCTCCCTCTTAGGATATGCTATTAGGTAGAAAACCCTAGCTTTTAAAAAGTCTCATTGGGGGGCAGGGGAGATGGCAACTTTTGTATTCAGATGTGAATTTAGACATGAGCTGATTCCTCATCTCCAAAAAATATTATCTGAAGGCTCAAGATCCCTGACGATCTAGATTGGCCAATCTAGCATATTTTTTTTGTCTAATTCTCAAAAAGAAAGCTGTCAACTTTCTAGGACAAAGTTCAGCTGAAGCCCTCATCTTCTTGCTTTATTCATTGCCACGACCTCTGATAAGTAGTGAGAGAATCGAGCCAGAATCCTTCATGCTAGCTCTTTGAACAAAGAAATCTCAGTGGAGTTTCTCCCTTGGAATAAGTAAAATTTAAGTATTTCTCCTGGTTGTTCATTCTTTTTTATATAGGAAAGCAATGTATTTCATTATAAGCACTTACACAGCTTAGGCATGGAGAGGAACAGGCTCTGACGCAAAGGGTTCTGGGGCATGTACCTGGACCTATTTACATCTCCTTCATGGTTGATCTTGATTTCTATTTCTATTTCACACACACCCCCATCAGAGTCAGAACCTCCAAATTCTCCAAAGGCATCAAACTGAGCCTCATCACTAGGGAGCTGGACACTGACTGATCTGGTGGTTTGCTTCACCTGATGTGTTTGTTCCCAAGACAAGCGATAAATGCTGAAATCTTTGCCTTTGGGCCTGGTCCCATCTGAAAGCCACTGGGCAGATAAGCAGGGCCACTCCAGGGCCTGGGTTACCATCAAAGCATAAAGCAGAAATTGTTCTTTTCCCACATTTCGTACTCCTCATTCATCACCCACTCTTCCTCTTCATCATCAAAGGCTGAATCCTTGACAGCCATGGCATCAGGTCAGGCAAGCCGGGAAGGCTTGGGCAATCCTAGGGTTGATCACGTGTTACGGGAGTGGTGGGGAGGCTTCGGGTTGGTTACAAATTCTTTAAATTACATCGCTTGGGCAAAATGGACATAAAACATTTACATATTTTGACTCAGTGGGATGGCTCAGCAGGTAAAGGAGCTTGCCACGAAGCCTTACAATCTGAGTTCAATCCCCAGTACCCACATAGTGGAAGAAGAAAACTGACCCTTCTTGAGGGTGTTTTCTGACCCCCCACTTGCCACTATGGCACACGTGCATACACAAACTCACACACACAAATAATTCTAAACATTTTTAAAAGTTGACATATTTTTACAAACACACATACAACTTAATAAATTTGGGGATAACTATAAAACTAATAGAAGATGTTGAGTATCGTATATATGTCCATCCCATTCCAACATGTTCTTCTGCTGTGTGTGTGTGTGTGTGTGTGTGTGTGTGTGTGTGTGTGT
>JANHMN010000008.1:71429751-71453332 GCA_030674055.1 Rhabdomys pumilio | reverse complement strand
TGTGTGTGTGTGTGTGTGTGTGTGTGTGTGTGTGTGTGTGTGTGTGTACATACATATATATAGTCTTTCTTAGTGTGTGATTGTGTGATGTGTGTGAGTGTGTACTGGACATGCACAAATGTCTCCATAGGAACCCAAAAAGGGTACTGGAGCTGGAGTTGAAGTTACAGGGAGTTATAAGTTATACTGGGAACTGAACTCCTGTCCTCTGCAATAGTACCAAGCCCTCTAAATACCTAGGCCCTTGCTCCAGCCCTCCAACATTTAATTAATATTCCCTATTCTCACTTCATCAATTATTTTCACACCCAATACTTAATATCATTAAATATACACAGGTGAGAAGAAAGTAAGTGAGCTATGAGGGCTAGAGAGAAAATAAGTACATGGTTAAATTAAGAGAAGAGAAGCCAGAACACAGCCCAAAACTAAGGTCCTGAAAAAACGTAGCAAGGCAGAAAGAGGCAGGAGGTAGCAAGCCTGGAAAGGCCCATAGTGTGAAGACCCAAGTTCCATCCCTGATACTCCAGTAAAAGCTGTGTGCAGTACATTCCTACAATCTCAGTACTGAGGAGGCAGAGACAGGAGGATCCCTGGGGGTTGCTGGCCTGATGGTCTACCCAAATCACTGAGTCCCTGGCTCAGTGAGAGGCCTGTCTCAAAAAAAAAAGAAATGAGATGGAGGGTGTGTAAGACAACTCAGTGGGTAAAACCCAACAAGCTGAGCTTAATCCCCAGAACACAGATGTACACAAATGCACACACATAAACACACACTCACATGCTCACACCCACATGCACATGCTCATTCACATACACATATACACACACATATACACACACACTCACATACACATATACATACTCACACACACACAAATACACACATACACGCACAAAATCACACACATGCACATTCACACACACATATACAAATACACTCACAGACACACACTCACACACATAAACAAAAACATTCATACACACATAGATTAACACAGGTGCACATTTACATAGAAACACACATACACACATACGCTCACATAGATGTACACACAATACAAACACACATACACGTATAGACTCACACAGTTGCACACACACAAATACACATACACCCACACAGTTGCACATATACACACATACACTCACACACTCACACAGGTGCACACACACATACAGACACATACACACACACACACACACACACACACACACACACATACACTCCAGAATGAATATAGAAGAAAAAATAAAGCAAGCATGGTTTTCCTTATTCAGTAGCAGCAGGAACTTTAGATGAACTGAACTGGCCCTTTCCCACCACACACACTGTACCCAGTCTTTCCGCCTACATCACCTCTGACTCACACCACGAGTGAGAAGCCTGCAGCAGGAGAGCAGACACTGAGAAAGAGGTAAAGACAAAGATGCTGCTCACACTCCTGACACACGCCTGACACGGAAGTCCTCCAAACAAGCCCAAACCAAAAGAGAAGAAATTGCTCTTCCCTGTTTCTGCTTGAAGTGAAGTAGGGCTTCTGGTGCTGGCGCTGCTCACAGGTCATTGACTAGAAGATGCTAAGGGACACTGAGACCTGTAAGGAGTGTGCAGCCCTAACAGGTAAACTTCCAAACTGTAGTATTTCTCAGCAGCCCCAGAGATTCTGAAAACCCGATCACGGGGATCTAGCATAGCTTTATCTGGGGCTCCCTCAAAATTATAACGAGTTTCCTTTCTCAGAGGTGCTTCAGAGAGGTACACATGTGTTTCCTCCGTGTCCAGTTTCCCACACTGTCACCTTCAACTCTGCTCATGTCTATCTGCATGCCGCCCCTCCGTCCCTAATGGCAAAGAACATTAGCAGAGAGAAGCTGCTGAACTGTTCATTTTTTTTTTAATTTCTACTTGTGATAGTTCAATGAATGTGTTGAGAGCAGCAAAGCCACAAGAATAAAATCCATTTCTTGTTTTCACCAAGTGTTGCACTGGAAGAAATTAACTGTAAAATTATTACTCAGATTCTTTTTTTCTGGGAAATGACGGTGACTGGGAAAGGGGTTGACATTTTTCAATGGGTATTGGAGATGCTTTGGTATCCTTTACTACAAATCACACACTCCCCAGGGGCCTCCCAGTTTCCAACCAGACACCATGAGACTTAGTATTACATAACCAATTTACAACCAACCCAAGAATGTGAATGCAGACTATTACACTGCTCTAAAAGCTCTTTCAGAGCAGCTGGAAAGTATTACAGGCATTACGGTCGCCAAACTCAAGACATATTCATAAATGTTTTAACTGTACAACTGAAATGTAGCTCTGATGGGCTGAGCCAAGGGGCTTTTGGAATAACGAAGCAGAGAAGATATTTATGGAGTCAGCAGAACATAAGAGATTTCCTCCCAGCCTCTACAGTTAGATTCCTAAATCCAGAGTTAGAACTCTATCTGGTGTCCTGGTTATGTTTCTATTGTCATGACAAACGCTATGACCAGCAGCAAGCTTGAGGGGGTTTATTTCACGTTATTGGTCACAGTTCTTCACTGAGGGAACTCAGGGTAGAAAGTCAAGCAGAATCCTGAGGCCAGAACTTAAGCAGAGGCCATGGATGTGTTTCTCACAGCTTACTCGGTCTCCTTTCTTCCACAACTCAAGACCACTAACCAGGCATGGTACCATGTGTAGTAGGCTAGGCCCTTGCACGTAAACCAATAATCAAGGAAATGTCGAACTGGATTACATACAGACTAATCTAGTGGGGGCATTTTTGTCAACTGCTGATAAAGTCTGACCAAAAAACAGCATACCAGACTATCAAAATTCCTCTCTATCCTCCGAGAAATGCAATGAGGAAAATCCTAAAGTGATTTGTACAGTAAACAGCTCCCTAAGGTGTATATATCATGTTGACACCTGATGCTGAGCCGTCGGTAAAGCAGAGTATAATCCTTGACCCACAGTATTTTATAACACTGGATATAGAGCATACAGAAATTATTTTCTCTCCATTTTTCTACAAGTTATAGTCCTGAAAATGTCCATGTGCTAGGAATTATGGATCTTGGAAAGCAATCTAGGCAATGGTCCATGTTCATATTTTTGTTAAAGTATTTTCTATTCTCCTGTGGAATTGTCATCTCAGAGGTTTACTGCTTCTGTCTGTAACCTATGCCTAGTCCTGGAAGCTTCTAGCCTCTGTACAATCCCATCTAGGCCTAGAATGTTTTCAGCCTCAGACTTGCTGCTAAATAAGCTCACCCTTTCTAGTTCTTTCTGATCTCTAGCTGGCTGATTCAACTCAGCTGTTCTGGTTCAAACTCCTCTCCAAGCTGACTGATTCAGTCTGGCTTCTCTGGGCTTACTCTGAATTGCTCTACTCAAACTAACTGACAATTTGTTCTAATCTTCTGGCTTCTTCTCATTCTCTGGCTCATTCTGTTTTCACCTGTGTCTAGCTTGTTCTCTCTTTAGCTTATCACTGTCCTAGTAAACTTCTCTCTCTCTCTCTCTCTCTCTCTCTCTCTCTCTCTCTCTCTCTCTTGCATTGCTTCCCTTTACTCTCTCCTGAGAGTTAGGTACATTCTATTCTGTCAAATCTTTCTCTGATTCATCACTTTGTCTGCTACTCCATTAGGCATCACATTCAAACACGGCTGCTTCCTTCTACAAACTAACTTTACCTTCATTGTTTGGGATTAAAGGTGCATTCTAGGGGCATGTCTGAGTTCTAGCAAGAGGGATTAAAGGTGTGTGGTAAGGACTGAGACACACAATAACACAATCTCAGGGTTCACCGAATGATTAAATATCCTGTAACATATCTTGAGTCAATGTTAACATACTGAAGGGACACTTTTCTATCAGAGATGTCTTCACAGAGAGCAATTCCTGTTAGTGTGTGTGTGTGTGTGTGTGTGTGTGTGCGCGTGCGCGCATGCACAAGCACACACATGTACATGCAGTTGTGCATGTTTGGAGGCCAGAGGTCATCACTCTCCACCACTTCATTTTGAAAAGGTTGTTGTGATTCCATTTGTGTGTGTGACTGCAGGAATGGGCGCCATGGTGCAGGTGTGAGACCAAAGGGCAATCTACAGGAGTCAGCCCTCTGCTTCCACTGTGTTTCTCAGGGATTATACTGTCAGGCTTGATGGCAAGGGCCTTCACACACACTGAGCCATCTCAATGCCCCACCATACACACCTGTAGCATGATTTCAACTCTACCATGGGATTGAACATGTACATTCTAGTCTTCAAATTTCAAATCCATTCATAAATGTTTGTAGAAATAAACCAAGATCTGGCTTATAAGACCTGTGCTTCTAAGCAGCCATTCAGTGCCTTCCACAGTGAGCTTCCAAATAGATTCTTACCTATTTTCCAGTCTCATACATGCAAGAATACTTATTCATCCAGTAAATACCCACTGAGCCCATTCCATGTGCCAGGCCCTGTATTCAGCAGTAGGAACACAAAAAGAAATAAGATACTATTCCTGTTTGTAAGTGGGTCTCCACTGAGCAAGGAACAATGCCAGGTGAAAAGCCAATCACAAAAGTAGCAGCAAACATCACCCATTGGGAAAGCAGAAGAGGCTACCAGAGAAAGCTGGTAGTGGCTTTCTCTATGGCTACTGCCAGACCTCCTGGAGTGAAAACTCCCCTTGCTGCTAGGGGCTGTATTAGGGTCATACTTATGACCTCAAACCTTCCTGTTAGCAGCTCACACTCACAGATGGAACCACACTGGAAGAACCCATGATGTCCTAACACACACACACACACACACACACACACACACACACGTGTATGTGCACACAAACACATACACACAAATACACACATGAACACACACATATGTGCACACAAACACATGCAAACACACATATACACGTGTGCACACAAACACACACATGCACACAAACACATACACATGAACACATACATATACAGACATGTGTATACACACACCACATAAGATCAAGACATCTCTGTAACATGCTCAGTCCCCAAGCATCATGTAGGCCTGGCTAGGTCTTCGCTATGACTGACTGTCTCTGCAGTCCCTCCACCCACTACCTATCCAGGAATAGACAAATCTTCCTAAAGAAGGCGGGTAATAAATTTAGCCTTCACAAACCACAGAGAGTAAAACTCAGTTCGCAATATATTTTTCTTTTCTCACAATTTTCTAAAAAATGTTAAAAAAAAAGAAAAAAGTTATTCTCTCTTAGCTCCAAATCATACCCAAACAAGCTCCACACAAAACAGTATGGCTGCTCGTCTCAGAAACAGTCCAGTAAAAGCCTGTAAACTAATCTCTGTCTAGAGGCTGCTTCTGGGAGGCTGATTGTGACAGAGGAAAGTCGTGGAGGCCTGAGCTTGCCAGTCAACAGTTGTGTTGACAGTGATGAACTTGACCTGAACCCCTGCAGCCCTAGAAAATAAGAGTTAATTGCCTTTATTCCTTGTTTCCCAAAACCTGTCCCCTTTATGGTGCTTTCTGCAGTGACCCATTTCCCCAGGTACCTGCGATCAAGACTTCTTCTCTGTTCATGATTCCTTTCCACCGGAAAAACTTTTACATGGTCTCCGGCATATAGGTATATAACATACAAACAAAACGTTGACTGACGGTCAATCACAAATTTATTTTAAAGCAATGTTTTAGTATACATATGATGCTACCATTTATTAAAGATTAAAATCAATTTGCATACCAATGAGATGGAAGTGCTTGTTTAGCAAACACCGTACAGCACAGAGACACGCTAATTTGATAACTTGCATGCCGAGGACTGATAGTAGCAAGATATTAAAAGTCTTTGTCCTCTATAATGACATCACTTTATGCAAGTATAGGAAGCTTTATATGTACACTGGAAACACTGCAGTCCCTGACATACAACGGTCTCTACTCTGAGCTGCCTTTCAGGTGTGATGGTGTTCTGTGGTGTGATGGTGTGCAGAGCGCAAAGTGCACATGCGTGTTCAGACGTCAGACTGCACATGCGTATTCAGACCTCAGGCTGCACGTGCATATTTAGACCTCAGGCTGCATTGATTCCCCATGATGCAATGTGGGCAGTAACTACCAAAGACACCTCAACTTATTGTGTTTATTTTGAATTAATTTGGGGGCTCTGTGCCTTCAGAAACCTTTGACATTTGCCGAATTTTTATAGCTCTTACATTCAGTTATGTTATACAACCCCAGACAGGGTCATGACCCACAGTTAAAGGAGCTTTCAGTTCAACAAGATACACAGTTCAACTCGTTTCTCAGACATAGACAACCTTTTCCTTTATGGGTTACAAGACCAGACAGTGACATTAAGAACTCCCATTCTTTATCTCCTATGTGATATACTGGATTGTGTATCCCCGTGCCCTAAAAACAACCAGCGTCAACCAGCGTGACTCAGGGATAAAACGTTCCATATTCATCTGTCTGAGAGTGTTGTGGCCTGCTCTGCTCTGCCTGGCTTGGCCTCCCAAGTGCTGGGATTAAAGGCCACCACCGCCCGGCCCAAACTGCCTCCTTCAGCAAACACCAGTACAGGCCCAAACTGCCGCTCCGGTCTTTGGGTCAGGGTCTAGAGGGAGAGAGAGCAGGGATAAGGGGGAAGAGACGCAAAGAATGGAGACAAGACAGAGGTTCTGGTCAAGTCTCATTTGTTGAAGGGAAATCTGGGGTATTTATACACTTTTGCCACGTGCCTTGTAGGCGTGGATACCACGTGTGCCTTACACGCATGGATAGCTGCTTTCTAGCCGCTTTCTGTTAAAAGTCGGCTCCCAACATGAGAGCCTCCTCTGATGACATAAACAACCATAGCTGGCAAACCATTCTGGCTGTAGCCTGTGTGCTTTTCCCTATCAAGTGTAAGATAAAGTCTCCCTCCCGGAACACTCTGCCCCTCAGTGCTCGGCCGCTCACTCTACTATAATATTCTGGAAATTTTCATTCGTTGCTTGTTCTGGTTTGTTCCTTTAATAATCCGCAGACATAACTACAGAAACCCAGTGTACTGAGACACCAGGTACGAAGGGTCAGATTGGCCAAAACATGGAGCACTTTGATGTTCTGGACGCAGAGTTCTGGCTGGGACCAGAGCTCAAGGGACTTCAGGGGGAACAGCAAAGCTGAGAACCTTACATATTGAAGTTAGCTTTTGATCTTTAAAGCTGTGGTGTTTTTGCCTTTGTCCCAGCCCTTCTTGAAGGCTAGGTGACTTGGCCACTAGCAGAGAACAGGAACAACAAGGGAGGAAAAAAAAAGAGATATTAAAGCTGTCACCAAAAAGAACACTGTACCCTATGGTAGAAGTCTTTAGCTGACAAACCCTTAAAACCTTCAGAAAAAAAAAATTGAAAAAACTGTACATCTGCTAGTACATTTTTAACTCAATATTGACACTACAGTCTCTTTCCCAGGTGCTGGGATTACAGACACGCACGGCTGTGCCGGGCTACACGATTTGTCTTTAAAAGTTTAAAGAGTTCTATAGAACTTGTGGTTTTTAAGGATTTGCCAGGCGAGTGCAGTGCATATTAAAGCAAGCACACACTTTAGTGAATATGAATGAGGAGTTTTCTTATGATAATGTCACTCAGTTCTCTAAAATCCTATTGAATGTTTAAACTTTTTATTGTAGTCTTTTACTGTGTGCATGTGGTGGGCGGGGGAGTACATTCATGCCGAGCAACCGCACATGTGTGGAGGTCAAAGGGCAACTTGGAGGAGGTCATTCTCCCTTCATCCAGTAGTTGCAGGAGCCAAACTCTAGTTGTCAAGTTTAGCAGCAAGCGCTTTTTTAGCCACTAAGCCATCTTTCCACCTCCTGATTGTATTTTACATGTACACACACACACACACACTTAACCCCAAAAAGTATTTCTAAAATAATGTTAGATGACAACTTTTTAGGGCCCTTCTATTTTACTGACCACAAAAATTTTTGAAGCTGCCTTGTTGTACAAAGTACTCTTATTCCATTGTTAAAAATCAATATTCTAAGTTTAGAGCATGAAAAAAAAAAAATAGAGGACTCTTCCATGCCCAGACTCATGCCTGTAACTCATTCATTCCCATCTTATTTAATCCAATACAAGTAGACCAAGAAAAAGGTACTATAATATTGCATTTAATATATCTTTAAAACACATCAAAATTCAGGAACATCAGAGTCAGCTTGTTCAACTAGTAGGAAAATATACTGTGTGCCTTAACTGTGCAAAACCAAACCATATTATTAAACCAACAGCTAAATATGGGGTTGGGGGAGGTGGCAAGGTTTAAGTTTGCATCCAGTCAGTGTTTATTTATGCATACTTTTAGAAATATAAAACTCAGGGCTGCTCAGATAATATAGTTCTTGGGTAGCACACACAAAACCCTGTGGGTCAATCTTCATCAAAATACAAAACTTCACTCACAAGGTAGAGACGGGAGAATGAGACGACCAACATCATTTTTTACTATAAAGTGAGTTTAAGGTGAATGGGAGACCCTGTCTCAATCAAACAGAGAATATATAAATCATTGTGAAATAATCAGAGCCTTTAATATGTACTAGAAGCCATCAAGACTAAACATTTTCATATCTGATATAACATGATTTATCCATAGTCTTACAAATTGGAAAAAGCAAAATATATTTGCTTGACTATGTTGGACAGCTAGGTTTAAGAGGTACTGATGACATGAAAATAGTCTCAATTGGTTAATGGTCCTTTGGTGTTCATTTTTCTTGTATAACTCAGCAATAGACCCAGAACCAAAGTTACCTTGCCTTTTATGACAGAAATTATATGAACTGCTAAAAATTATTTCACCTAGAAGTTAGCATATTTTTTGCTAGCTGAAGTAGAAAACATTAAATATTTTATAGATTAATAAAAACAGAGTAAATATATTATGAAGATAGACATGGAAGCTACAGCCTATAATCTCAGCACTGGAAAGGCTGAGGCAGGAGGATCACCATGAGTCCTCAGAGCAGCCTGGGATGTAAAGTAAGACTCTGTCTCAAAACTAACAGAGAGAATAAATACCTTATGAAATGGCTTAGAAGTAAGTTTACTTGAGGAAAGATGAACTCCCATATGAGAGAAATGTTTATCTACAGTTTGCAGGCAGCAACCTTCAAAACCCTAATAGTCCCAACTTGAGTACCATATAAAGGACGTGTTTGACATACAGGGCATCAAGTCCTGGGTTCAGTCGTTGACTCTTCATCTTGAGCAGTGAGCATACTTGTGAATGCCTTGGAAATTACTGACAAGAAACCCTTAGTTTTCACTGGAAATCTTTGTTCTAGCTCATCTTCTCCTCCCCCTCCTCCCCTCTCCCTCATCCTGCCTTCCCTTCCCCTCTAAAACCTTATTTTGCTCTTGTCATTTGTGTTTTGTTTTGTTTTGTTTTGTTTTGTTTTGTTTTGTTTTTGAGACAGGGCCTCACTAAGAAGCCTTGGCTGACCTGGAACTCACTATGCAGACACCAGGCTGGCCTCAAATTCCCAGACATCCGCCTGCCTCTACTTCCCCAGTGCTGGGATTTAAGGCATGTGCCAACGGACTCATCATGCTCTCTCTTTAGAAGGGTGTTCCCTACAATACTCAAAGCAGTGGAAGAGGCTCGTTACAAAGCTGCACTGGCCAAGTTTGGAACACTGACAGCACTCTGGTGTTCTCAGAAGCTAGAACTTTTCATAGCCTGAAGAAATACACCTTAGTAAGCCAAGAGGTGGGAGGTGAGGCTGTGGAAAGAAAGGTCGCAACAGAGACTTTTCTTGAACAGTGTGAGCTGTTCTCTGCAGGCATGACATGAGGAAAGTGCACTATACAGAAATCAGGCCTCTAAGAATTATCTTTTACTTTACATCGTAAGACTCACACATAATTCTCATCCAGTCTGAACACCAATGCTATCTGCCTTCTATAAGGTGAGCCGTCTGTCCCTGAGAGCTAGTCTTCTAATAGAGAAATGTGGGGATGGAAAAGGGTGGGATGGGATGGATGGGGTGGGGGTGGGATGAGGTAGAATAGGGAGGGATGGGGTGGGATGGGTGGGAGGGGAGGGAAGAGGAAGGGAAGGGGTGGAAGAAGGTTACTGGAGTTAGCAGCAGAAACATCACTGTTCAAACATTTGAAATAACTTCAGGTAAGAATGTGTCCCTTCTATTGGAACAGTAGAAGAGCATGCTTGTAATCTCAACACTGAGGAAGCAGGAGGGTGAATCCCTGGAACTCACTGCCCTACTCGGTGAATCCCAGGCCAATGAGAGACCCTATCTCAAAACCAAGCAGAAAATACAGACCCTGAAGAACAACATACACACACATACACACACATACACACACATACACACATATATACATACACACATATACACAAATACACACATGCACACACATATACACACACATGTAAACATACATACACACACATACACACATAAACACACACATACACACACATATACACATGCACACAGACACATACACACATATACACCCACATACACACACATGCACACATATACGCACACATACACACTCATAAACACACACATACACAGACACATACACACATATACACCCACATACACACACACATGCACACATATACACACATGCACACATATACACACATATACACACACATATACACACACACATACACACATATACACATACACACACACATATAAACATACATACACATACACAGACACACACCACATGAAAGTAGAAAGTGGGAGATAAAAGAGACCATCAAGAGGGGGACTGGGAATAATCAGAAAAAAAGTATGATGACACGTGTTTATGAGCATGCCATAATGAAACTCTGGAGGCTAACTTTATTTTTAAAGCATTTAAGAAGTGCTTATTTATTGCTTAGTTTTTTACAAGAAAATAAAAGATATTTTAATAAAAAAATTTAGGCAAATGTTTCTGTTTTAGAATCCGGCCTACTTAAGTAACTGGCATATAAAGAGACATTTAAAATTTTTGTGCATGTAAAGTAAAAAGGGGCCTCTTATTTGGCTAACGATTTATCTAAATTAGGTGATACATAACCTTATACTTTCCAAACTATCATACAAATGTATATGAAACTTTATATACATGAAATAAATAATAATAAGGAATTTGACTATGGAAACTATTGAAGAAGAGTATACATTATTCACATTAATGATGGTAAACCATTAAGGAAAAAGAACAGGACAGCTTTCTACAGAAAACCAGGCAGAAAAATGACTTGAGTGGTTTAATTTCCATTTTAAAAATTAATCTTGCAACATTTCCTACCGAATCTTATAATTGGTTCTATAGTTAATTAAAATTTCATTAGTGAGCAGATATGAAAAGCACTGCTTATTTAAACTATTTATTAATCCTTCCTGGATGGCTAATGAATTAAAGCCTCAAGTGCCTCTGTTTGAAAGTAACCACCCTGCTCATTCATCTACTCCCAGAGAGTAATAAGTTAAAACCAAGAAGGTCTCATATATTTGGTACTATTATTTTTCATAACTAAATTGCAAGGGTAAATTAATTCTGTGGTACATTCTGAAAAATTAACTACTATTTCAGCTACCATCATTTGTTCCATTCCAGTCACTTCAGTGATTAAGATTCTATTTGAATTTCATTTCCACTTAAGCATGTTAGACTTTTGTCAACATTTTTCTCTTTGCCCAAAGGTCTAGGCAAAGTTGTATCAACAGTGTTAACTTTTTTGATCTTTAGGCTTTCCATAGAATGAGAAGCTATGTCACTGTCTGGCATTCGGATAACATCTCATCACCTGCTTTAAAACATTCCTAAGTACCCATTTGTCAGTGGAACCCTCGGTGTTTCTGAGAATGCTTGGTGTAATGGTTTGGGTTTGACGTACCCACCACCACCACCTCCTCCTCCCCAGAGGTCCTACACCAAAGCTCTGGTTCCCAATGCAGCAGTGTACAGAGGCGAGCGAGGTCTTTGTGGGTGTTTGGCTCACGAGACTCTGAAATCATTAGGTTGGTCCAACCACAAAGTCATGTTTAATGGATTACTGGGAGGTGTAGAAAACTTTGGAGATGGATGGTCTTAGCTGGAGCAAGCAGGTCACTGAGGGTGGGTGCTTAAATGACTGACTCTCTCTGTCTCTGTCTCTGTCTCTGTCTCTGTCTCTCTCGATCCCGCTCTTTCTTCCTCCCTCCCCTATCTCTCTCAGCACTTTCCCTTCACCACACAGTCCCTGCCCTGTATCATCACCTCACAGGCCCTAGAAACTGCAGAACTGAACAACCACGGACTGAAACAAAAAGCTGAAGAAAGGAACTTTTCTCCTTACAGTTGATTCTGTAGCATTTTTCTTCACAGTAACAAAAAAAAATAACAACAACAAAAAAAAACACAAAACAAAATTAAAAAAAACCCAAAACCTCCTAATATAAATTTCCATGTATGAAATATGTTTCCACTAATATATTTTACATATTTCTTAATAGTACATGCCCTATCAAAAATGGATTCAAGCATCTACATAGGAAGAGCAGGAAAGAGAGAAGCTGATGATTTTACTAGTGCTGAGTTTTATTTGTGTCTGTCTCTATATTCAGAAAACCATGAGAAACATTCCTTACAGGCTTAAGCCCTTTCCTGGCGTGAATGCTTCTTACTGCTAATTAAAAGTCAATTCAGAGCAACTGCTGTAATTATGGGCATTACAGTAAGCTTACTAAGCTAAATACAGGAAATGAATTTTTCCCACCTGAGGTGGAAGTTAGACATTTTAGTGAAGGGCATCTAGCTTTTGTAATACTCTTATTTATATTCACATGCATGTACATATATGCACGTGCACATGAATACTATAACCTCAAATCCTAGATTCATTTAAGAAAACAATCTTAGTAACTGTGGTGGTTACAGTTACCTCTTCCTGTTATGAAATGAACTTGCATGAAATTGCTAATATTTGGCCATTAACTGAACTGCACTGACTGGCAATTTCTTATAGTTCAGCGTATATGGTTAGTACAGGTTTCTTTTCTTGTCCGTTTTGGTGCTGAACTTGAACTCAGAGCCCTGAATGTGCTGCAGCTAGGCTCTTCCACTGAACTGCAATCCCAGGCACCATGTTCCATTTTCATCTATTTCCTGCCTAGGTTGAGTTTGAACCCTAGCACCCACATGAAAGGTGTGGTGACAGATAGTGCATGTCTGTAAACAGCAGTGAGGAGGCAGATTTAATGGACTCCCTGGAGCTCTCTGACCAACCTGTCCAGTCACATTGGTGAGTTCCAGGTTCAGTGAGAGACCCTGTTTCAAAAACATAAGCAGGAGAGCAATCTAAGAAGACAGCCAAACGTTAGCCTCTGCCCTCTGAGGGCACATAAAGAACACCCTCTTGTGCGCGTGTGCGCACACACACACACACACACACACACACACACACACACACATTCACAAAAGAAAAATACAAGTTAAAATTTGCCAAAACCTCATAGATGCATTACAGTATCACAAAATGATATTGAAATCACAGCGTAATAAAATGCAGTGACTTCATCCAGTCTCCTCACCTTAGAGTAGCAGTTGCTATGGCCCCCAAGGGAAATGCTGTCCCCCAAAGCAGCAGGGCAAGTCTTTAGCAAAGCCATCATAGAACTCAACCTCTTCAGTTCTGTCCCTAACCTCTCTTCACCGTGTCATTAAATAGTATCGTTGCCTCACAGTGAAGTGACCAAAGCTGTCCAGTTCCTATGCCATAGCTCTAGTCCCTTCATGCATGCTCACGCGCTAGGTCTCCAGAGACTTCCTCTACTGACAGTCCATAATCTCACGTTCCCTCCTGACAGAAGATATGTGAGGTTGACCACCATATACCAGAAGGATTTTAACCAGTTTCTACTTCCATTTTTTTCTCCACCCACAGTTGCTTTACTCTCGTCCTGCCAGAAGCAGAAGTACAAATGTCGGGTGTCGTTTCTCAAGGCTGTTCCCATGTTTCTGCCACATTCCAAACTAATAAAACCAAGTCTACAAAAATGTCGCTTCGGAATCAGAAAAGGGAGTTGGAGCACTTTCCGTAATGAGAGTGAAATGGAGCATTCTGGGTACAGAAACGGACTGTATCATCATTGCAAAGAAAACCTCGGCAAGCGCCCCACAAAGCAGAGCTCATCCAAGAGCTTTCAAGATGAAAATTGCGGCTTATTTCCCTAACAGAAGCAAACCACTCCTGTACAGCACTCGTGAGAGCGCATCTTGGTGGAAATAAAGCACAGTCTTTAACTACATGGGCTGCTCTCAGAACGAAGCAGTTACAGAATCCAGTGTGAAGCCTACGGGTTAGAGCGGACAGAGGTGACTTCTGTCTGGGAGGCTCACCAGCCCTGTGAGTGGATGCTGTGTGAGCCTGTGAGTGGATGCTGTGTGAGTCCTCATTGGAGAGTTTTGAATGGAAACACCAAGGATGTAATTTTATCACCCACTAAGAGCAGAGGAGCTATTCAGAAATTCGTATCCTCACACTTTGACGGACAGGTAATTTCTGTAGGGGTGGTATTACCGAAATCTAAAACAACAACAATAATAGCAAACTCACAAGTGTTCAAGCAAGCAAATCTGGAGAGAGAGAGAGAGAGAGAGAGAGAGAGAGAGAGAGAGAGAGAGAGGTTCAGAGAACATCAGAGAAGTTACACAATTTACCAGTAAGGTCAAGAGACAAACAGAATCTAAAATGAAACACGTTTCCCCTAAGATCTGTGTGTTGGTATATTTGAACTTTCGCCTATCTGGACTTTACCTTGTTAATTTGTGTGAAGCTGGGATCTAAATAAGTTTTCTTGCCCACATCGAGCAATGATGGCTTCGGGGTTACAGTCACTCCCAGCACCAGTGGGCACAGCCCCCCTTATGGATACACTGACTTCCTATATCTGCTTGTGTCTGTTTTCATCCGTCTTTCTGTCACCCTACCCACAAGTCCCCAACACATGCTTTCAAAACTGTAGCCTTGAGGTGTGGTCATGGTTCTTTGTCGAAAGGTGTTGACAGTCTCCATGTTGTTGCTTTCCACTCAATTAACTTTAGAACTCTTGTCAGAATTATTTCTCAATTAATTTGGAGTTATGTTAACTTATCGTCACCTTTTGGGAAACTGACTGTCACTCTCACATTTTTTTTTTAATTTTAATTTTTTACTGTGATCTTCAAAACACTGTGTTATAAGCAGTGAACAAAAATCTTCTGTGACTCAATTTACTCACATCAACCCTAGGAAGAGTCACAATTATCTCGAACATACAAATAGCAAAAATGAGTTTAAGGAATTTTTTCCTCATTTTTAATTTAATTAAATTTATTCTGCATCTTATTTATTTTGAGAAAGCTATTCCTGTAGCCCAGGCAGGGTTCAAATGTACCCAAATGTATCTTCAAACATTTGAAGCCCCTGCCTCCACTTCTCAACTGCTAGGAGGATTACAGGATGCACTGCCATGCCTGGTGTTGTTGGAGAGTAGGATCACACCGAGGCTCCATTCATGACAAGCAGGTACTCTACAAAGTGAGCTATGTGCCCAGCCTTGAGTTTTGAGCATTCTGAACAGCTAGTAGGTAGAATAGAAACTCTGCCTGAGTCTGTTAGGTACTAAGTCATCATAATCTTAATTCTTTGCTGGTATCCTCCTGCTGTCACACCAAGACTTGAGGGAGTAAAAGTTAGCTGAAACCCTGGTCTCACATAGCACCTGTGACATCTCTGCATCCAAGCTGAGAGTAAGGTAAGCTTGTCTTCCCTCCTCTCCTCCCCCCATTGCTGGGTTTCCCACAAGTGAACCCAGGATGCAGCATCCTTCCACAGATGCATCCATGTGTAGAAGATAACCAAAGAACAGCAGGTGGGTCTGAAGGAACACACACACATTTTCAGTTCCCAGCAAAGGGTGACCTGCACTGTTCCTGAAACATTCAAATGGAAGTTTCAAAGACTCCTTGACTTTGGAGCCTGTATTTTTAGATAATTGACACGTTTTTAAATTTCTTTCCTAATGGTTACATTAGAAAGGTTTTCTACATCTTGAGTGAATTTTAATACTTTTGCCTTCGGAAAGCTATTCATGTCATTGAAATGTTCGCGTTCTCTGCTTAGATGTGCTGAAACCCCTTAGGACTTTATTCTCCTCTCCGTTCACTGCTAATTTCTCCTTCTCATTTCCAAGAGCTTTTGTATTTTTTTTCAGGTTTTTCATTCATTTATCATATTCTACAAGCCAGTTCTGAATATTTATCACTTTGATTGAGATTCCATTTTTTTAATTTTCTTATTTTTAATTTATACAGCTGTCTATAGAGTATCTAATTACACTGGTATTTTTTTAAAGACTTTTCTTGTTGCTGTTGTTACATGTTTTATTCCAGTCTTCAAGAGTTTTTTAAAGACCTAAATGATTGAAAAATTCTTATTGAAATCATAATATTAATACCAATTTTACTTCTAAGAAACAAAGAATATCTTCTCAATGGTTTCTACCTTTCTGGAGACACCTGTTATCCTGAATTAAATAGGTTATCATTTCCATATTTTTAATTATCTTTATTTTAAACTATATGCATGTCTGTCCTTGGGTATGTGCACATGAGTCAAAGTGTTCATGAGGCCCGAAGAGGAAGCCAGTTCCACTGAAGCTACAGTAACAGGCAGCTGTGAGCCATGCATTATGGGTACTAGGAACCAATCGACAGTCAACTGCAAGAGCAGCACATACTTTTAACAACTGAGCTATCTCTCCAGCCCCTCGTGATTTTTATCATTGAAATCAGTTTTACTTAAGAATTCCCAGAAAAGACAACCGTTGTCAAAAGCATCCAAGCACAAGACACAGAGCTGCAGCAAGCAGCGTCCTTACAAACATCTAAACGGCTCTGAGAACCTCCACCCTACTTAGAGACCCCTGAGCTCACTGGTGAACTCTGCTTCCGAGTCCTCTTGCAAAGCACACCACAGGCTCGGCCCATGTCCGAGGCCCTCCGGCTTCAGCTCACGTTCCCACACTTCCAAATCAGTGACAGAGAGCATCACCATGCAGCATTCACTGCAGTTGACAGAAGGAGAGGGAGAACACGCATTATTTTATTTAACACACCCAGCTAAAGTGGGTTTTCAAAGAACGATGCTCAAAGTCTTCCAACAGACGTAGATGTCCTTTGAAGCAAAAACATTCGAACATCACTTGCTACATCACTCTGCATAATCTCCCACCTAAGCCACAGGATTGAGTAGCACATTTCACGAAGTTTAAAAAAAAAGAAAAAACAAAAAAGCAACCATTTTCCGTCGAGTATCTGTAGGCACTCTCCCTTTTTCTCCTTCACATTAGCCTCGCATGCTTCTGTCCCACTATAGATCCCACACAAGGCTTCTGAAAGCTGAAACAGCCTTCCGGTTCCACGTCACGGCCTTGCATTCATAGCGTTGATGCGACTCCATAAAATAAAGCGTAGTAGATAAAAATAGAAAGCCGCCATCAGTGAGCCAGTCTGTGAAGTACGATGACGATGACGAATTCCTGGATGAGGAGCCTCCTAGGTTGGCGTATTCTTATTTGCAGCACTGTTTCCAATGAAGTGCTCCTTCCCTAAATGTTTGCAGTGAGATGAGCTGTGGAGACTAAATGGAGGATTCATATCGGGCTTTCGTATATGAAGGAAGACAAGTGTTACAAAGACAGAAGAACGAAACACCGTGACATTAAGATCTCCCAAAGGGAAGCGTTCCTAAGGAAAAAAAAATCCATAGGGTGTGATGCAAATTTAAATAAGGAAAAAGGAATATAATCCTAACCAATGATTTCTACTTTGAACATGCAAGGGATTCACTTAAGAAATTCAGTGGCAGAATATCACAAAGAAACCTTCTGAGACAAAACCTTGCTGGTTTGCCAACTGGGCAACCGGAAGTTCATATTCAGCCACACAATATTTAACTCTTTGTGTAACAACACATAAAATTCCTTTACTTTCTCTTTTCCTGAAGAGAAATATCAAAAAAAGGACCACTGAATGTACTTCCCACTGAACAAACCAATTTGAAAATTTAGCGCCTATGTATTTTACGATATACTCACCAAGCGTTTTGAAAATTTTGAGCTCCTACCATTCTATACCAACCAACCAACCATACTGCCTACATTCCTCATCCATGGGATTTAGAATACATGCTTGAGCCAAAGCCTCTATCAAGACCACTGCCTGACCTTGCATTTAATGCTGGCTTCCAACCAAGAGGGGTACCAGAACTAGAGTCGAAGGAGTTACCTCTGGAACCAAAAGCCTGACTCTTTGCTGCCCCTGGCTTTGCCAATACCAGAGACACCTGACTGGTTCTGCTAGCTAGCTGACATGTGCATCATACCTCAACCATCGTACAGTCATCTCAGCTACTGCAGTCATTGCTGGATTAATGCTGAAGACTCCAAAGTTCAACCCTCCACCCATATTACCCACCCAGTTATTCCCCAAGCCAGATCTGCCACCTCAACTGTTAGCAAATACACTTCGATTCCCAAGGCCACCTGGGTTACCACCAAATCTTCCACTTCTTTCTAACTATCTATTGCTATTGTGTTTAGGTTCAACACTGGATATATGCACACTAATTCCTTTAATGCTCAGATCTTCTCCACAAAGAGATTGTACAACAATGTAAATGCAGCAAAAGCAAAGCCCAGAATTGTAAAAGTGTCTTTTATTTGCCTGATGTAGTTGTCATCTCAGGAACTTACTGCTGAATAAGTTCACCTTTTCTAGTTAATTCTGAACTCTGGCTGGCTGGTTCAACTCAGCCGTTCTGGCTCAAACTCCTCTCCAAGCTAACTGATTCAATCTGGCTTCTCTCAGCTACTCACTGAATTGCTCTGCTTGGCCTCAAATTAACTCTGGCAACTTGTTCTAATCTTCTGTCTCCTTCTTATTCTCTGGCTTCAATTACTTCTGCTGACCTGCACTGAACTGCAATAGCATTTTATCATCTTCTGTTGATGTTTCATGAGCTCATCCTTCTCATCTTCCGATACCCAAATACAGTCAGACACCTTTGCTGCTGCCATTAGGTATGACAGAAAAAACTGAGACAATGAGGGATCTGTTATCAGCCAAGGTACCCCACCATGTCCACAAAGTCCAAACCCTCATTTTTAAAGTGTATCATTATTGTATTAACAAATATACTCCCATGTGCTTTGAGATTTATATGAATATCATGTTCTTTCTTTTACAAGCTGGTATTTTTGCTAAATCATAGTTTTAGATTCATCCATGGATGTTTACAATCAGAGGTTACTTATTTGAACTGCTTTGGAGTTTTCTGTGGTCATGTATAATCTATGAGCTATGCACAACTATTCTATGGATGGAAGGACACTTTGTACCCCACATTTTGCAAGTATGGATGATTCAACAGAGCTCAATTGTGCCTCCCTTTTTGCAAGAAGAGGGGAGTAATCATAAGGCACCTGAGGCTGCAAACAGTAATGACAAGTAAGCATCCTCACTTTTGAATAATGCCAATTATTACAAGCTGCGTGGCTTCTGCTTTTGAAATATACTGAAGATTTTCTTGGTTTTTGACCAATGTCCGGATTTCATTTGAGTATGTGCTCCTTTGAAAAAAATCATATACCAAACTATGAACTCAAGATTATTGATCAAGTTATTCAATATTATATATAGTTTTGGGGTTTTTGACTCCTAACTTGGAAGTTTGAGAGAGTGTTAAAGTCCTCTACTATATTCTTTAGTGTGTGGGGGGGAAGGGTGTGTGTGTGTGTGTGTGTGTGTGTGTGTGTGTGTGTGCATGCATGTGTGCATATAGGCATGTGTATGGCATGGTACACAAGTGGAAAACAACTTGTGAGAGTTGATTCTCTCCTTCTACCATGTGGATCCCAGGTCTTCAGGTTTGCCAGCAAGTGCCTTTACCAGTTCAGCCATCTGGCTTGCCCAGGATCTCTTACTATTTCATTTGTGTGTTCTATTTTATACTTTTAACAAAATCTGGAGTTATAAATTATATTTTATTACGTTAGGATACTTTGTTTCAACTTGCATGTATTTATTGACATTGTGAACTAACCAGTTTGTTATAGTCTTTATTGTTTCCTGCATATTATGACTAATATCATCCTTTAAATTTTGTTTTAATTTGCCTGCTGTATCTCTTTGCCTCTGTTTAATTTTATAATGATATGCTCCTGCATGAAGCAGATCTCTCAGCTAAAGAAAGATTTCTCCATTAGATGGAACCTTATTAATATGGAGATTTAGTCCACTTATATTAACTATCATAATTGCTTCTTTTGCTTATACTTCAACCAGGTTATTCTATGCATTCTTTTCCTGGTTTCCTTATTATTCTCTGAAGAAATTATTTTAAAAATCAGTTTGTTCCTACTCATAAATCTGATAAAAGATTTGCAATGACCTATATTAAATTAACATCCACACTCATCACAGAGCAATATGATTTCATTTTCCTTTTTGAAAAGTAAAAACTCAAACTGAGTGTCTGTCTTTCATTCTAATCCCTCTACAATTTACTGAAATACTGAAATTATTATTATTATTATTATTATTATTATTATTATCATTATCATTCCACCAATAAAATGGTTGTTTATTAAATACCTACCTAACTTAAAACAGTTGCTGTCAAAGACTTTATATGTTGGTTTATTTTACCCATACCACACTCCCACGAACCAAGTGTTATTCTTGTTCCCAAACAAAATGGGAAATCACGCTTCAGAGAATTTAGTTTGCCTTGCTATAAAACCTACTGTGTGTCAGAGTCAGCCTTGGAACCAGTTACTTTGGAATAAGACCCACACTCTTACCTACCATCACCTTCTCACCCTTGACTTTCATATCTAGAGTAACAGACAGTATCATATATAATATATGATAAAATAATAGTGTTCCACTAACCCCTTCTTCACCTCCCAGACTGAGATCATCTGTCACAGTTACCCTCATCCACCCATTCATACAGCACCCTTGTTGATCTTCCCCCTTCACCTTCTCCACCAGAATATAAGCCTCTTGGGGAAGTGTGCTCAGAGCTGCATCCCAAGCACAGCAAACATTGCGCAAGACACAATCCTCATGTGCAAATGCCAAGTGAGTGAAAAGGACCGAGACTGGTGGTGCTCACCTCAGGGCCCTTTCGAGCTTAGGTCTGATGAGCTTTTCCCCCCTTCTTACAGAGCTGAGAACCTTGGGTCCACAATGAAAATGTCGAGTTATAATGTTATTTAATGTCCTTTGCCCTAGAACTATGTGTCTTTTTGTCATTATCTTGTAATAGTCATTCTTGACAAGGAGCCAAATCCTGGGGATGTAGCAGGATATTTATTCTGCTACATTGTATTCCCAGTGGAGCTCGGTGATTAGGCAGTAGAAGAGGAGGTGGTGCTGAGAGAAGAAGAGAGGAAGAGGAGGGGAGAAAAAGAGGAAAAGGAGGAGAGAAAGACAAGAAGGGGAGGAGAAGAAAGAGGCTATCAGCCATGGAGAACCACGGATGGGTGGAAAGCTGTCCTGGCTATCAAAAGGTTAGATATTGTGTAACAACTCTAATTGTGTGGGTATCTTGTTGATTGAGCATTTCTAAATATATAAATCCTTTAGATAATCCTTAAGCTTTAAGAGTCTCATTTCTACCGTACTGCGAGGCGTGGTGAATTGGCAGAGCCATCCCTCATGCTGGCTTCTCGTAGGTGCCAGGGCCTGTGCATCTAGATAGCTAGAGCCCCAATCAGAGCCGAAAAGCAGCAGGAACATGGTGGCTGCCCAGGAACAAGCCAGACCAGGTGCTGTTTTCTAAATATCACCCCCTTCATGGGGATAATTTTATTCTTATCTCCTTATATATAATCATTAAAATCGGGTTTGTGTAGAAGGACTCTTGAAAAAGGAATATGTATCCTACCTAGAAATCTCCCATTACAATGTAAAACCAAATGTGGTGTTTGATAAGCTCACCTACTGGGATGCAAATGAAAAAAAAAAAAGAAAGCAGAAGTGAAATAGTTAAATTTTTATTCATGAGCAAATAAAGAACGACGCCAATGGGGTGAGTGAGAAATAAAAAATTAACTAAGGTAAGAGGCTAGGTTTTCCTGTAAGATGAAATTTTCCTTAATTAGATTACAAACTAATTTAAAGCTGCTACTGTGTTTAACCATTTACTTAATATTAGAAACATTAGAAACCACAAAGCAAGGTTTGGTATCTGGATGGTCTGTGGCTGCACAGTAGAGCCTATTATCATTTTATCAGTATGAATGCTACAGGGGACCAGAGTTTGACAGAAACACATCAAAGGCACAGGCAACTTCATACCAGGTACCCACAGCAGCAACAGCATTGAACCGTGACTGCACAGAGGTAGTCAAAAGTCGAGCTGCCTTCTCTGCTAAGAGCAGAGTCCCAGTTGCATGGGCTCACTGTCGCCAAGTTCCGCCGACCAGATCTTACAATAACATGCGTGTGTTGTCTTGTACTTCTGGAGGTCAGAAGTCTCTAAGGGTTGGCAGGGCTGTGCTCCTTACAGACATCCCAGAGGAATCTACATTCTGGTAGAGGCAGCCTACTTCCCATGGACCTCACCTCTGACTGATTCGATCACTCAATCTCCTTCTCAGACTTGGCCCCTCACTTCATCTTATCAAGACCCTCGATTTCATCCACCTGTCAGGATAATCCAGAATATTCTCCTTTTGGAAATCTTCAGTTGAGGGGTTAGGGAGACATCTCATTTGGTAAAGCGTCTGCTATATAAGTATTAGGTCCTGAGTTTTATCCCTAGATTTCATATAAAACAAAAAACAAAACAAGTATGGTGAACCACGTATATAACACCAGCACTGTGGACACAGAGGCAGGGGGATCCCTGGGACTCATTAACTAGCCAGCTTAGATGGCTCAATGAGCTACAGGCCAGTAAGAAAGCCTATCTCAAAACAAACAGACAGAAAAGTAAAGCTGGCCTGAGCAATCTGCATACAGCTATGGACCCTCACACAGACATACAAAGGAAAAGACATTAATAAAGATTGGAAACTATTCCTGTGAAATACTGTTTAAGAGAAAAAGAATGATAGCACAACCCAATCTGAGCATTTATGAGGCTGAGACCAGAGGGTCAAGAATTCAAAGTGAAGCTGGAGAGATGGCTGGATGGTTAAAGGTACTGGTGGCTCTGCCAGAAGACCTGGGTTTGGTTCCCAACACCTACAGTGAAGCTCACAACCTGTATCTCCAGTTCCAGGAGACAGTGCTCTCTTCTGTCCTTTAAATGCACCAGATACACATGTGTTGAGCAGACATATGTGCAGGCAAAATGTTCACATACATAATATAAATGTTTTAAAATATTTTTTAAAGAGAATCCAAGATGACCTCTCAGCTCACAGTAACTTCAAGGCCAACCTGGGCTACATAGAGCTCTGTCTTAAGAAGAAGAAGGAGAAGAAGGAGGAGGAGGAGGAGGAGGAGGAGGAGGAGGAGGAGGG
>JANHMN010000008.1:71405356-71429651 GCA_030674055.1 Rhabdomys pumilio | reverse complement strand
AAGAAGAAGAAGAAGAAGAAGAAGAAGAAGAAGAAGAAAGAGAAGAAGTGAGAATGGTGGTATCAAAATATTACAATGTGGCAGGGAAAGATGGCTCAGAGGTTAAGAGCACTGGCTGTTCTTCTATAGGTCCTGAGTTCAATTCCCAGCAACCACATGGTAGTTCACAACCATCTGTAATGGGATCCGGTTCCCTCTTCTGGTGTGTCTGAAGACAGCTACAGTGTACTCCTATACATAAAATAAATAAATAATTCTTTACAAAAAATATTAGAATGTCAAAAATCTAAATAAAACACACTAAAATTCCTATAAGATTTTTCTAAAAGTAACAGTTAAAAGAAAATATAGCTTTTTAAATCTTAAGAGTGAAGTCAAGTAAAATTGGAAGAAAAGGCAGGTAAAGAACAGAGACAGGCACACATGGGGAAAAGACAAAAATCATTATGAATTGATCGGCATAATTGAGCTGGAAGAGTCAGCACATAGACTCAATCTATTCACTCCAGTCCAGGGGTGGGGCAACCAACCCTCAGCTTTCACCTACTTCTGGCTTCTTCATGGCAGGCTGGATTTCTGGACTAGAAGAGAACTTTCTTCTAGACAGACTTTAGCAGTAGCCCCTGGTTATGGATTTCCTACACTGACTAAGATCCTGGTCAATAGGACATGACTTCTGGGAGAACAGGAGTTATCAGTTAAGAGAGAGCTGTTTACAGTCACCTGTGCTCCTTTTACCTCACCTGCCAACCCCCTTCCTGAGCCAGTAGGAGGGGTGGGGGACGAATCTCGCCCAGAAATAGAGGGCACCTCTTTGTTGCCTCTGAACATCTTGACTCCTCATGGCCATGGCCTTCTTTAATAAAGCTAAAGGCCAGGCAAAGCTCCAGTCAGGGTGGGTGTGGTTTTCCATTCCAGTCCTATGCATCATGAATTGGTATTTCCTAGAGGAAAACTCCAACACCATTAACAAATACTAGGTAAGATGAAACGAATCATCACTTAAAAGGTCATTAAGAACAGGACATGGTAATCCCAGTACATGAGATGCTAAGGCAGGGGGATCGTGAGTTTGAATCCAACCAGAGCT
Source organism: Rhabdomys pumilio (assembly GCA_030674055.1). Taxonomy (NCBI): domain Eukaryota; kingdom Metazoa; phylum Chordata; class Mammalia; order Rodentia; family Muridae; genus Rhabdomys; species Rhabdomys pumilio. Next base: position 71,428,561 of record JANHMN010000008.1, on the reverse strand, counting down.
ACATACTGAATTCAAGTCCAGCCTGGACTACATAATGAAACCCTTTCTCCAATTAATAATAATAATAATAATAATAATAATAATAATAATAATAGTAATAGTAATAATGAGGCCAGAGTGACAAGCTCAGTAGTTAAGAACAGTTGCTGCCCTTGGAGATGGGCCAAGTTCAGTTCCCCACACCTACATCAAGCTGCTCACAACCATCTCCAGGGAATTCGATGACTTCTTCTGGCCTCTACGGCACCCACATGTATGTGTACACACATGAACACATACACAACTATAAATAAGTAATATATTGTATATAAGTCATTTAAATAGTGACAAATATTCTCAACTGTAACACTGATCTAACAGGAGGACCAAATGCCACTGATAACTATTTACAAAAACAGACTTCTAAAAAGTAACAAAAAATGACCACATAGATGAAAATGATATAATGAGACAAAATATAAGTGGGTGTTGCTACATAGTATCGCCTTGTCACAGAATAGTTGCTAAGCTTTGCTGCATTTTCAAAACTAATAGAATCATAATCACATCCCAGAATCACTCAAAACTAAACAAGCAAAAGCTTTCATGTGAAGCGAGCACTGCTTTGGTTGCAAATTCTAAAAAGGAAATGCCAGAAAAAAAAGTTTCTTCGACTAATCTTAAACATTCCAGTATAAAAATTGCCAGTGGTCCTGCTGGGACTTCAAATCGATGCATCACAGGGAAATTAATCAGTGTGACTCACCACATTAGCAAAGGACATTGCTGACAAAAATCCCTTTCCAATATTGTCTAAATGAAAATTTTCAAGAATCATTTTTAACTGACCTTCAAAGGGTATTGCTGTTCCAAGTTACATAACTGTTGAGTACACAGTCTGTGGGTGTAAATCCCAGTAACACACACGTACACATGGTTCAGTTATATGTTGACATACTGAATACAGATTTATTTGAGTCATTCCAAAAAAAAAAAAAAACTATTAATGAATGGAGAAACTTTTTACTTATATACTAGGAATTAATGATAGATCATGTATTAACTTTTATAAGACTGCATTATTATTCTTTTATTTTATGTATATGAGTGTATCTATGTATGTTGTGTATCACATGCATGCAGTGTTCACAGAGGACATCAGAACCCCTGGAGCTGGCGTCACCAATGGATATCACCTGCCATATGGATGAATGCTGCTCCTAACTGTTGAGCCATCTCTCCAGCCTCCCACGTATTTATGCTTACCATCTTACTGAAACAAGGGGAAGAAGTGGGGGACACACGTGAGAATGAAGAGGTAAATAAATCAGATCTTTAGTTCGAGTGTTAAGTTCTTAGAAAGACTAAAGCAAAATCCAAGTGATGGAACTACTACCAGAGACAATAACCCACCAAGTTCTAAGTCACAAATTGAATTGCGTCTCTTTAGAAAACGATCCTTGATTAGCACAACTGAAACACAGAGTGAGTTTCACTGATAATAGACATCAACATATTAAAATGATAAAACGTTCATTTAATTTAGGTCACTGGGTTTTGGTGTTTGTTTGTTTGTTTGTTTGTTTGTTTGTTTTGAAACATGACAAAAAAGACTCCAAAAGTTGTTATCGTATAATATAATTCTGGTTGGGAATGTTAAGTATAGAGTATGCCAATATCCATTGGTTGTTTTAGAAAATGAATTGATAGAAATAATGAATTGTATTTATGACTTAATTTGTGGCACTTTTATGGAATGGGCTTTAACTCTGTTTTCTGCTTAATCTAAATTCGATTCAAACTCCCACTTTATAGACAAGAAAATTAACGAAGAGAAAGAACAAACACCATTGTGGTTTGAGTGTAAAATGTTCCCCATAGAGTCCTGTGTTTGAATACTTTATCCCCAGCCGATGGTGCTGCTTGGAGAAGCTGCAGATTTAGAGGAAGTGGGTCACTCATGGGTGGGGGTGGGGCTTGGAGGAGCACATGTTCACTTTCTGAGTACCTGTGCAATGTGGTCAGCCAACCTCCTACCTCTGCCTGCTGCATGTCTTTCTGTCATGATGGACTCTATCCCTCTGTAACTGTAAGGCAGAGGTAAACCTTTCTCCGTTAAGTTGCTTGTGTCAGGGTATATTATCACAGCAAAGATAAAAAGAACAAAATAGAAATTTGGTACCAAGAAATGGAGCCGTTGTTAAGTGATAAGCAAAGATCCTTGTGGATCTTAGGTCTTTGGTTCCAGTTTGCTGGAGGAATGTGGAGGACTTTGGAACTCTGGGCTAAAAGATCTGGCAGATTGAGAGATATCTTTTTAGAAAATTTTCAAATTCCAGCCAGTCATATGACTAAGAAAATACTTCATCTATGATTAGTATGTCAGTACCGTCTGACAGAGGCTAGACTCAAATGACCTTCTAGGCATCTTCATATAAACTGGTGGCATTCCACACCCCTTCCCCCCCAAAAAAGGGCTAATGGCAAACTGGTGTCATCTCTGGGTATGCAACTGGGCAAAAGCATCCAAGACAGCTTCTCTCCAATGTCAGTATGGCAAACATGGCTAGAAGGTTAAACCCTATGGAGACAGTCAGCAGAGCCACATACAGCTTCTCCATCATGGAAGCCTCAAGGCATTAATAAATATCTCATGGTGGCTGGTCAATCTCAAGAAATGTCCTCCAAAGAAGGAAGCGGAGCTGACATTTTTGGAAGGCCATTGCCAAGATATGGATATCACTTACTTCTGCCATATTTGATTGGTGAGGTACTAGCCTGGTTCTGTTCTGTCCTTGGGGTATCCAGGTACTGTTTCATAACAGACTCAGAATGGAAGTAATGGACCTTATCCTTTATTGGGGGTAACAAGAGCTGTGTAAACCTTGAGGACTGGGTAGGTGCTTGCAGGGTGAGTGCCTGTTACTGGCTGGTGCTGAGGTGCTGAGAATGCTTCGTTTGCATGGAAAGGAATTCCAGCTGCTTGCTAGACATGAATTTATAGGGAGAAAGGAAGGTAAATCTGTCATTTGGATACCAGGTTACACAACTATCATAAAGGGGGCAGAAGTGGAGGTCACAAGGTCTACATGAGCTGGGACACGCAGGCCCAGAGGAAGGAGGAAACAGTCTTACTTCTGCCAATCTAAGGATGAGATTTTTCAGATCTAGACACGTTGCAGCCTCACTCTTGCCCCAGACTGGCTCCCCCAGTCACACATCTTTTTGGCCCCACATCTCCCCCTTCTGTTTTATAAAGAAGAGATGACATCATAGTCATCAGCCTCTGTCTTGGGATCAATTTGGTATTGAACCAGAACCTGATTGGAAGTGACTTTTGCACTGCTACTTATCTGTCATGTTAGAAATGGAAGGGGTCAGGGTACCAGGAGGAGTATGGTTCCAGTGGCCTGTATGGGACCAAGGAGAGGCCAAGCTAACAGAGGATTTGAGTACTGTGGGTATCAATGCTGGGCACATAGCATGCCTGCAGATCTCAAAGGAGATCTGTGAGCATTTGTAGGTTTTAATCCACCAGCCCAGATTCACTGACACAGAAACAGCATTCCTCCCCAACACAATGCAAATCTCCCCACTGTTCAGCAGTCCTTAAGTCCAGAGCTCTCGGGTTTTGGAGAACAACCCCCACTATGGAGGTCATCTGTCACTTCAAGGGCCAGAGACTGTGTTGGAAGCCATGGTCTGGTTAAGCATGTCTGGTCCTTTTGCTCTGAAACACAAACTTTTAAGGTAACACTGTGGGCACATTTCTGCCTTAACACAGGTATGGACTGTGAGGTGTGAGAGAATCAGCTCAGGATGATCCCTCGCTCCGTGTTTGAGCAGGTGAAAGGTATCAAACTTTATAAGTCTGTTTGGACCGCACAAACAAACTGTAATAAATGTTTCCACCTATGCCATATGAAAGGATGGCATGTAATAAGAAGTCATGAGGACCAGGTAGCCAAAGAGATTTGTGGGCTACGCAGAGACACTTGTGTCTCAGTTGGTCTTTTGAGTTGTTCCCATGTAGAGGGAACAGAACTTCTGTCGTCTCTTTTGTGGGTTTTCTCTAGGTCCCTTCCTTCTTGTCTGTAGCCAAGATTTTCAGGAGGTCTTTTCTGATCAAATCTAATTTTTAGCCTTGAAGGAATCCATAGTTTTTCGCTTCCTGTTGAAACAAGAGAAAAAACTCTTGCTCAACGCAACGAATTTCTTGACTATTATTCTGATGTCTAACATATTCTTAAGGTATATAATCGGATTTAATTCAGAAGCCTTTTCCAAAGATCTAGTGTTTTGTTTGTTTGTTTTTTGTTTTGTTTTTGTAGCTGTGTTGCCTGTCTCGTTGACATTTAACGAATTCTGAAGCCATTGAAGCATCATTTATTGCACCTGCTTAGAGTAGCTGAGAAAGCAAACACCATACCATCTTATGTGACCTGTGTATAGAAGCCTAGAGACATCTAGCTGAGAGACGGCATTTAGAAGGGAGGGGGTGGTATTCAATGCTCTTAGCATTTGAAAGTCATCAGAAATTTTATAAAGAGGAAGCCAAGGGTGTCAGATTCCCTGGAAGTGTAGTTAGAGAATGTTGTGTGGGCCTGGCATGGTTAGTACTGAGAATTAAACTCAGGTCTTCTACAAACGCATTAGATTCTCTCAACCACTGAGCCATACCTCCACCCTGTGGTATCTCTGACTCTTTAATTCAATGACCCTGGGCAGCAAGCTGTAAACGCTGGTACTGCCAAAACAGCCCCAGAAGTAAGAGTCAAAGCGTCAACAAGCCAGAGTTCCTGAAGAACAGAGAAGGCAGAATTGAAGAGAAGAAAATAAAACCCACAAGCAAAAGGCAGCACCAAAAAAGGGTGCAAGCCTGGAGGCAAAGTGGTGCACATTCCAGAGCCGTCAGATTCGTGTCTCTAGAGGCACGGCTGCGATGTGCAAGGTGTTGTTATAGCTTCAATTCTGCCCCGTAGGCAAGCCTTGAAGTCTTAGCTTCATAGAGCTCCAAATGGGATCACATTTGGAAATAAGACCCTTGTATATGTAATCCATTCAAATGAGATAATTCAGAAAAAGAGTGGGCTCCTTGCCCCATATTCTGCTGTCCTTCAGAAGTCTAGGAAGAGATACACAGTCTGTGAGAAGGCTATGTTAAGGCAGAGATGATGTGATGCTTCCAGAACAAGTAACTACTGCAGCAAGCCAGAAAGACACCAGAACAAGGTTGAGAGACCACTTCCTCACAAGCTGCAAGCAACCAACCCCGAATCCTTCAGAACACTGAGGTAATCAATTCTCGTTGTTTATGCTGCTCAGCCTGTGTCTCTTTGTGACAGCAGCGTTGGAAGCTAATCTAACCCCACGTCCACGTGAGCTCATCTGAGTGGATTTCTGTTCCCTGAAAGCAATTGTAACAGGAATCCAAGCAACCTGGCGTCTCCTCCCTGCTCTCCAAGCTTAGGGAGCACGCCACGCACGCTGCCAGAAGCAGGCTCTGCTCAGAAATTTATTTTTAATCTCCTCCGAGACAGAGATAAATGAACAGGCAAAGTTTAAAAGTTCTCATCTAGGAGCATGATGAAAATAGTTTTAGCTCAAAAAAAACTTTGAGATCAGATAAAACTAAACTCCTGTCTCGGGGAAAGATACTCTCAATAACGCATGCTCAGATGCCCAGTATGTCTCTGGAATAAAGTAGTCACCAGATGCATAAGTCATTTTTCCATGGGATTTCTATCCATTGCCCCAATAAAAACTAGAGAATATGTTTTAAAATATCTTTAATTTTAGACTAGAGGGATAGATTACTTTTTCCTTCAATAAAGTGAACTACCAAGGCTGTGCTATCTGCACATTTCAAACCGGGGTCTGTTGTCTTCAGTCCCAAGTGTGTGCCTCTGGCCTACACTAAAGCTGTACGCTCTGAACATTCCAATCCAGAACGAACTGTTACTCAGGCCTTTCCCTTCTTCAGTGCCACAGATAAACTGGCAGACACCCCACTAAAAGCCCTGTCTGAGAATCTTTAAACAATAGATTCCCAGATACTGGAATTTCTCAGAGGCAGAAGTGAGCTGCTGCCTCAAGCCCTGTCAGAGGGCCACCTGTGCTTACTATCACTTCACCTCTCTTCCCCACCGACTTCCCTGCTGCATACCAGGAAAGTCTGAATGCAGACTTTATCAAAAACATAGTGACGGAGAGGGTGCAGGTGATACGGCCCCAGGGGCATAATCAAGGGAGAGCTGGCTCCACCACTCATCTGCCCGAGGTGGAGTGGGCACAGGGGTGATGCCCTCCTCCACCCACCTCTTGTCACCTGCAGTAGTCAGGAGATCTGGCCCCCTGAGATCATGAGAATATGAGAGCTGGGCCCGCCCATCACTTGTAGGAAAATGGGCCCTGAGCCTCGCCTGGGCAACACAATGACATTGGTGGCAATGGCATGGGTAAGCCAGTCCTGAGGGTGTAAGAGCAGGAGAACAGGCCCAGCCCCTTATCAGCTCCAGCACTTGGGAGAGTGGGCCTCACACTTCAACTGGGGAGCATAGTAGAGCTGGCTCTGGATGCATGGGTGCGGATGAGGCAGCCCCGAGGGCATGACAGTGGGAGAGCTGACAATGCCTCCTGCCAACGGTGGCATTGGGTGGCCTAGCTTGGGCAATGCTGGAGAGCTCCCCCTGGTGGTGCAGATAAAGAAGAACCACCCTCTCTGACCAGCTCAGCGACCACTCAGGTCCAGATCCAGGGCTTTGAGCTGATCCACTTCAAAATCTACATCATTTGTGAACTGTTGGGGCTCATGGAAGGGCCAGTCCTGCTGATCCAAAGCTGCAGGATCTCCATGACACAGGGCAACAATGGGATAGCCAGGACGAGTCCTGGTGAGGACCCAGTATTGATGATGTCACAGAAGCCAAAGACCCTGAACCAGACGAATCCAATGACTCATTGCGATGAAGGTATGTTGACAGAGGGATATATTGTGGGATACACTGTGACAACTTCTACAATGAGAATTGTCATGTCAACCTCTGACCCATATGTGCACATTACACTCTCTCTCTGTCTCTGTCTTTCTCTCTCTCTCTCTCTCTCTCTCTCTCTCACACACACACACACACACACACACACAATTTTACACTTTAAAGTGTATACATTTAGGGTGTGCCATGTATTTTTACAGGGGTATACTAATCTACAAACGTGATGTACCTTTCTAATTTCAGATATTTTACATTTTCTCTCAGCAGTGTTTTTGCAGTTTCCTGTGTATATTTTGCAAATTTCTTGATAACCTTGTCCCTAAGAATTTTATGACTTTTGGTGTTGCCGTGAATCATGGTTTTTATTTCATTTTCCAGTGGCTTTTGCTAGCATGTAGACGTGTCAGGGTGATAAACTGGAGTCTTGCTCAATTTACTTCCAAGCTCTTAGTCTTTCTGGCACTGCTTAGGATTTTCTATGTTCAAAACAAAGTCATCTGAGAGTAAATAACTTCAATTCTTTCCAGCGTTTGCCCTTCTGCTGCCTCGCCTTGTTGCTCTGAAAAGCCTTCCAGGGCAGCACAGAGTATAAATAACTGACCAGATATCCTCACCTTGCTCCTGATCCTGTTAGAGAAGAACCTGCCCTTCCCTGTTACACGTGATGTTTACTGTGACTGTTCTTACCCAGTTAATGAGACAGATCGCTGCTTTACCCTAAAACACTTACTATCCAGATACAAACATGGCCCCAATTGTCTGGCTTCTGTTGTCACTCTGAGCTCACGTGGCACCTCCCTATCAGCAGCAGGTGATACTGGTGTTTGGAGTTCAAATATGTCGTGACCCATGACAGTATACTCACATTTACATTTAACTCTGCTGCCAGGAGTACTGTGCCAAAACAGTAGGGCTATCTCCCTCTGGTCTTTGCTTAAATTCCACCATATGATTGAGAAGCCTTTCTTGGCCACCTTAAAGAAAAGAAACACCACACAGGCACATGCACACAAACACACACACACACACACACACACACACACACACACAATTGTTCTCTGCTCCTTTCTCCTGCCTTTCCTTTTTTTCTTTGCCGTATCATTTCTCTAACATAGTATACACATCTTTGGGTCCTTTTTTTAAGCTTTTATTATTTATTTATGTATTTACTCTCTTTCTCTCTCTCTCTCTCTCTCTCTCTCTCTCTGTGTGTGTGTGTGTGTGTGTGTGTGTGTGTGTGTGTGTGTGTGTGTGTCAGAAACTAGAAGAATATGTCCTGAAACTGGAGTTACAGGTGGTCGTGTGCCACCCAACATACGTTCTGAGAACTGAACCCAGGCCCCCTGGAAAAGCAGCAAGCGCTCTTAACTACTGAGCCATCTCTCCAGCTCCCTTTGTTTGGTGTTCAAATGTCCTGAAAGTATCTAAGATTCTTGAAGACATATATTTTAGAAATGTTAGGTGACTTACATCATACTGCAACCTGCTTAAAATTCTAATCCAAAGATCTGTGTTTGGCAATTAAAATATGAGATAAACCTTATTCTGGGATGTAATTGCCATGGCATGATTGTCAAGCCGGCACACAAGGAAGATATCTTGCAAGGCATTTTCTCTAATACTTCAAGAAATACTGCCCCGAATGTTGTCAACCCTAGATGTTTTTCTAGTTGGCCATTGACAATGATTATTGTTTTAACTCAAGCACAGCCGGTTGAAAAGCTTCTATTTAAGATATTCACCTTCAGGGCAGAGAAGGTGGCTTGGTTATTAATGGGTCTAACATGCAAGCATGAGGACCTGAAACTGGATACCCCTGTGTACACAGCTGGGTATGACAAAGTGGGGTGGCTCCCACCTGTAACCCCAGCACTGTGGAAGTAGGTCCCAGGGACTTACTAGCCTGTCAGCTAGCTAAATGGGTGAGCTCCACGTTCGCTAAAAACTCTGTCTCAAAAAAATAGAGTGTGATAGAAGAAGACACCTGAAATTGACCTCTGGCATCCACACCTGCGCATACTGTCACATGTGACTACACACACACACATACACACATACCACATAAATAAAGAAAAATTTTAAAGAAATGTCATGTATTACTATAATGGTCCTGGTTTGATAAATGACTTATAAGTGCTGTGTCTGGGGTGTAGAAACTGACAAGGTGCTATATTCTGGATCTTAATGCACTCCAAGGACTGTGTGCAACACTGGGCCCCCCAGCTGGTGGCACTGGTAGAAGCTGTGTGGTAGCTGAGGCTGGGCTCTGGGAGTGTGTCTGGGAGGGAACTGAGAATCCTGATGCCTTTTTCTCTACCTTTGCTTCCTAGCCACCATGAGGTGAGCAGTTTTCTCACCTCCAACATGTGACTTCACCATGACATCGTGCCTCTCCATAGACCCCACAGGATCAAGTGACCACGAACCAAAACATTTGTTTATTTCAGGAGTTTTGTCAAAGGGACAGAAAGCAAACTGTCTGCTATATATGAAATCCTAGACTCTTGGAAGTAGAAGAAATAATATCAGACTTAAAAGGCTATTATTAAAGTAGAACCTGACTAACTATTATGGAAGCACAGAAGAAGGAAGGGGTGGTGGTTTGAATAAGATGTCCCCCATAGTTTCCGGCATTTGGATACTTGGTCCCCAGTTGGTAACACTGTTTGGACTGGCTTATTAAGGCCTTGCTGGAAGTATGTCACTGGAGTTAGGCTTTGAGAGTTTAAAGACACAAACTATTTCTAGTTTGCTTTTCTATGTGTGTTCACCATTCAAGATGTGAGCCCTCAGCTCCATGATCCTGACACTGTGTCTTCATTCTGCCACTGGGGACTCTACTCCTGTGGAGCCATAAGCCTGGACAAACTTGATCTTCTATGAGGTTCCTTGCTCGTGGAACCTTGCAGAAAGCACCTCCGTCTTAGAAACTAGATCCTCACTGCTCCAAAATTACATGTAATATAAATTTATTGTCGAAATAAAAACATGAAGTGTTTTTAACACTCATAGAATTAAGTATTGAATGCAAGCTACTAACACTTTCTGATTATTACAATGATATGCAAAAGAAATTAACTAACCAGAAAATTAAAGTAACCTTTTCCTTTGATAAAACTGCCCCTTTTTCTTTTCCTTTTCCTTTTTCCTGGAAAAAAAATGATAATTTACAGACTTGTACTGTCAAAGCCATATCTTGAGAGTCAGTGTCAACACAATATCACATGCAGAAAAATGAGATATTCTGGACAAAACATTAGAAAACATAACATCTCATTTCGTTCGAAACATGCAGATTTAGAGTAAACCTTGGAAGCTCGAAAGAGTGTGATGTGCTGCCAAGGTGTAGTATCACTTAGACACTTAGTATCACTTAGAGGACTGAGTTAGTCCGCCAGAACCAGGCTGACTCCATGACAGGCTGCAAGCTGACAGTCCGGGAGACTAGGCCTGAGTTCTGTTTCCTAGAACTGGAAAAGAAAACAAGTCAGTTCCAGGAAAAACCACCCCTCATGGGCAGCCAACCACCTAGCCTGAGCCCTGAGTCAACCTCGTGGATACCCAATCAGGAGCTGTAGAAGCTGCCCCACAACCTAGCTTAAGCCAACTATAGTTAATTAGTAAAAGTTCCCCAAATTGCCCAGAGCCTTAACCAATCACAAGGGCACCCATATCCCTGGAGATAGAGCCAACCAATCATGGGAAAGAAAGGTAAAAGTCACCCACTCCTACCCTATCAGGCTTTGAATTGACCCTACAAAGTCCACCCCTCTGTCTTCGATCCTGATATATGATGGACTACTGCATGCTGGTGCTTTGCAGAATAAGCGCTCTTTGCTATTGCATACTATTTGAATCTGGAGTATAAGTCTTCGAGAATCACAGACCCTAACAAAATAAATTGAAATTATTCACACTGTCCATTAGAAAGTAGTTACCTACACATAAATCCACGGTTACACTTCTAATACTAGTTTTTATGTGGATTAAGTCCCAGTTATTTTAAAGACCTTTCTTCAGACCAAACATAATCAATGTCCATGTTAAAAGTATACTACATACTCTCGCTTGAAACTGTATACAAACCAGGCATGGTCATTCACACCTATGGCCTCTGCATTCAGGAGGTGGGTGCAGAAAAGACAGTGAGTTATAAGACAGCCTAAGCTATATGTGAGAATCTGTTTCAAAACAAACAAATCGTTTCTTGCAAACAGTCATTTGCTAATTGACTTTGATTGGCAGCCCATGAAGCAGGATTTATTTTTTCAGTGGACATGATACATCATCCCTCAGAAAGTATTTTGGGTTTTGTCTCATTCACAGATAGCGTGAATCAAATACATCAAAAATCATGACTGTTCACTTCTAAGGTGTGATGTATTCACTGGAAACTGTGGTGTGAACTACACAATCAGTTGTGTTACTTTTGCATTCACATTAGGAAAGATCAGTGTTTAATTAGCTGTGTGGAATTTAATATATGTCTTGACTATCAGAGCATCCAGTCCTAGACTGATAACAACAGTGACTGATGCCACCCTCATCCTACAGAGATTTATATTAAAAAAGATTTCTACTTACACACCTGTAAGTACACAACCTGGGCTTATCCTGAGGGAGACATTTCCAGCATCCCTTCAGAAGTAGGGGAGTTTGGGAAAACTGAAGCCTCAGCCCATCTTACACCAGCCTCAGCCCAACCTCACACCATCACACATGACCCTCGAGCCTACATTCCAATTTTAATATAAAATTCCAATGTTAGTCACTTACAACCATAGTTTCCTTTCCTAATACAAAATACCCTTAGGAAAAAAACTTATGGAAAAAGATCCATTCCAGCTCATAGTTCAAAGCACAGTCCATTAAGGCAGGGAAAGCAAGGTAGCAGGAGCCCTAGGTAGCTGGTCATACCACATTCCAAAGTAAAGAAGCTGAAAGCAATCAGTGAATAGATATTAATTCTCAGCTCACTTTCTCAATCATAGATCTCAAGATCCCTCCTGCCCAGGGAATGGTCTCGCCCATAGTGGACAGGTGTTCCTTCTCCAGTTAAACAGCAATCGAGATAATCACCCACAAGCATGTTCAGAGGTCAGTCTCCAGGTACTTCTAGACTTTATCATGTTGGCCACACTCACCATCCACCAGAGTAACTCATGTATGATTGAAGAGTCATCTCATGTGATTTTATTTAACATAAATAATCCTCAAAAAGAATGGGAGGATAGCCAGAAAGAACTTTCCTATATGAAACTAGATACCTCGATAACAAAAAGGGAAATATGCACATGTACATACATATACATACATACACACACACACACACACACACACACACACACACACACTTGGTATAAATACCTACAAAATCTAGGCCTACTGATAAATTCGGTGGGAGAGTGCTTGCCTAGCATGTGCAAAAGCTGTGGGTTTAAATCCTCAGCACCACATAAAATCAAGTTAAAGGGGGGCATGGTGGGCATGGTGGTGCATGCCTTTAATTTTAGCACCTGGAAGGTAGAAGCAGATGGATCTCTGTGAGATAGAGGGGTAGCCAGGGATGTTACACAGAGAGACCCCATCTCAAAAAAACAGAAAAGGGGATGGAGATATATATATATATATATATATATATATATATATGAAGAGAGAAACAGAGGGGATAAAGAAAATTAAGTTCAAGGCAAGCCTATGCAGCATAAATCCTCTCTCTCTCTCTCTCTCTCTCTCTCTCTCTCTCTCTCACACACACACACACACACACACACACACACACACACACACGCACGCACGTGTCTTTAGCTGGAAAACTAATGCTTAGACAGCAAGTAGACACTATTTCTTCAAATTCAGAACATTACCTTTCCATCATAGAAAGTCATTTGGCTACTGTTTTTATTCCTGTGCGTGATCCATCTATGTTTACTTCACTCTACAAAGAATCAAAGCACAGCGCTCACAACGCAAAGGTGTTTGGGATACTATTCTTGACCAAATAATCGAAGCTATCGAGCTCATTTTTTTCCCTAAATCTTAAGACTTAAAGTCCTGGTCTTTACCTGTGAAAGGCAGCATGATCTATGTAATATCCCATCAGTAACAGAAAATGAATTGATTTTATTTTAAAAGACTATAGACGAATTAATTCCATCTCCAGCTAAGTCTTTGGTGATTCTTATTTCTCTGAATTTACTTTCACTGTCTTTCAGACTTTATTGCTTTGTCTTTTGTGTGTGGCTGGGGTCCAGATTGTCAGTCCTTATCACCTGAATTGATGGATACGAATTAAACTGTAGGGATAATAGAAAAGCAGCAAACCCTTTAGTGTACAACCATTTTAGCTAGTGCTCGAGAAAAACCTCTAAACCAATTATGTTACAAGCATCCGACAATTTGGACACCTGATACAGAGTCAGAATCCTAACTTAACCTCATCTGGTGTTTCTACTATGACTAAAGAGTTCAAAATTAATCTGAAAATGTGTACCCATTATTCATGTCCAGTTGGTGTTCTGCCGTGATGCCGGAGAGAAAGTGATTAATTCGTGTGAATCACCAAGGTCAAGTTTGTTTTGGAAACAACACACCATAGCATCAAGTTTATATTCAGTGACAGGTTAGACAGTGTCCATGCTCATACTGGTCTAATATGTAGAACCAATGGGAGCTATGCAACAATAAAAAAATAAAAAAATAAATAAAAGGTCACCGCTTGGTGACATTTCAAATACTATACGAAAGGGAAAAGATTGTACATTCGTTTTTAGCATATTTTAAGAGCACAGTAATTTCTCCCCGTGTTAGTAGCCTGATCTGTGTGGGAAATCCACTGTCACTTCCACTTCTAATCTCTCTCTATTTTCAAATAACCTTAGCATAGCACAGCTTTAGCTCATTAACTATAGATATCCATCACTTTTCAAATTAGATATGCTTCACTGAATGTGGCCGCAGTGTGAATTTATACAGACTAAGGCTGTTTTTTTTTTTCCAGTGACCTCTCAAATATAATAGAAAAGTGATAACATTGAAAAAGTTCTCTCCAGAAACTTTTGGCACAAGAGAGGTAAGAGAGGAAAAGCTGGACCAGAAGAGGTTCCCTTGGGGTAGAACCCGGCGCGGTTCTGTCTGTCATCAACTCAAGAGCGAGCTGCAGGACTGGTGCTCTGCTCCATTTAGGAAAGTGACCAGGTAGTACGGGGGAAGCCTGGGCTACAGGCCGTTTCCTGGCATCAGAACACTCAACTTCCGCTCCAGACCTGTTTTGCTCTGTCTGTGAAGTGTCGGAGGCTGCACGTGTTTAAACACCGGCCCCTTCCACCGCAGTTGGTGGGGCTATTTTGAGAGACTGATGAACTTCCAAAAGGTAGATAGAGGCTTACTGGAGAAAGCAGGTCACCTTGAGCATTGTGTCCCTGCCTGGCTCCATGTCTTCACCACAGCTAGGTGAGGAGGTAAGGAATCCAGGAGCAGGCTCTTGCCAGCATGCAGTCTGGACCATGATAGACTGTATCCTCTCACACTGTGAGCCAAGACAAACCCTCTGCTCCTTAAACTTCCTCTTGCTAGGCTTTCCAACGTTAGCAGTGAAAAAAGTCCTACTGAGAAGCCCTCTCAAAACTTGCCCCCTAGATAGGCAAGTACACAACTCTTAAATGCTCAGCCCCGGAAACCAGGAAGACCTCACGCCCAGTTTTTTGCAACAAAACAGAACTGACCTGAGTCATTTGGCTGCAAAGTGTGGCCTGTAGCACAGAGAGGTTATTTATAAACTTAATTAATGCCAGTTTGGGTGAATATTCATATTTCTATGCCAAGCTATGAATCACTTTGTACCCTAGAGAAACTTAGTCATTTGATTAAATTGCACATCTGTAAAAAATATGAGTAAAAATTTTAAGATCTCTAAAGACTCAAATCTGATGTTTATTTAGAAACTAATAAACCAGGAGTCATGGTTCATGCCTGTAATTTCAGTACTCGGTAAACTGAGATATGATAACTTAAGCTCCAAGTTCAAGGCCAGCCTAAACTACAATGTGAAACCCTGTCCCAAAGGAGCAAACAATTAGCTATGCCTGTAGCTCAGCTATAGAGCAACCAGCATAAATGAAGCCTAGGATTCAATTCCCAGAACAAGCCTATAGAAGCGGCACTCATGAGGTGGAGACATGAAATCAGAAGTTCACTGTCATTTTCGGCTCCATAGTGGGTGTGAAGCAGCCTAGGATACATAAGACTCTGTCTCAAAATGAACAACAGCAAACTATTTCAATTGACTAATTTAAGATGATAAAAACGACAGTCCTGATTGAAAGATACTTGTATTCAAATTGTCTTTATGTATAAGGTAGTGATTTGCAAGGGGCAGGGGGCAGGGGGTGTGAGGGGAGGGTGAGTAGGGAAAATGTATGAACTAGGAGCCAGGAGCAGGGCCTGGTAGGAGGTCTGATACTACCTTGGGCAAAGCAAAACTAAATTAAAACCTTTCCATTGCAAGATGTTGTAACAATGATGTCGTCTTTATAACACTCCATTACAGTAACACATATAATAACCAAAAGAAATGTAACCTCCAGGGAATGGCAGGACATTTGATACCCCGAGAGTCTAATTCAATGTGCTTACATATTGAACACAAGAGAGTTTGGTCTGATAACTCAAGATTTGAAAGTCTGATATATTTACACATCTGGCCAAGTATATTTTTATATCCCGGAAAACTGCATTTTCTCAGCTTGGAAACCATCAGGAATTTGAATTTTATGTATATTTTGAGTCTTCCACTACTTAGGACTGCTCAGAGGAATCATGCTGAGTCTCTGGGTAGATGAGCGCTAATCAAAGAAGCCTTCTACTGTGTAGCACAAACTGCGGAGAGGGGCTTGACTGTCTTCCTCTGCTGAGGTACTTCATATTTGGTATGCCTGTGGAGGACGCAGGTTTTCTTGGAGAGGAATTATTGAGAGTACAGTAGGGTTTAATTGTTACCAAGAATCAGGAAAACAAGCAACTTTAATTAAACTCGGTATATGCTTTACAAATGTCTCAGGTTTTTTTGCCTGAATTTTCTTTTCTTTTCTGATATTTAGCTCATTCTAATTAGAAAACCCCTTCTCCTGTTTTCTTTCTTATATCAATTTGCTCATTCCTTCCTAGATTTGTGCTTCCTTCTGCTAAATTGTCACACTACAAAACCCTTTCCATGTCGAGCCTCGCTAGAAACCCTTTGTCTCAGTTCATGTGCTTGGTTCTTGGAATTTTATTTGTGCCTGCTGTCTGCATACTCTTTTCTTCAAACCATGTTAACGTCTGATGAGAGCACTCTTCTGCCCATGGAATGGTATACTGTCTAACAGCAAATAGATCAAACATTGGGGGGATGATTATTTGAATTACAAAGGACATCTTTAAAAGTGACTCCCTTGGTCACTTCAAGTGTTTATTTACTCGGCACCTGAACCTCTTTTAAGGAAAATGTTTGAAGCAGCCACTGAGAAATAAAGGTCACTCTCCAGAGAAATACCCCCAAGACAATCGGGTAGTAGTTGGGAAAATGTCATTACAAGGCCATTAGTGTTCGCCTCGTCATTTAGACAAAGCAGAACATCCTGGGCAGAGATAGCAGGGGCTGGGGCATTGTAATTGATAAACGCTCCACTAGCTACAGGTATAGAATAAGCCTGCTATTTCTGATTAATTAAAAGCATCCACTAAAATACAGTTTAATTGTTACCAAGAATCAAGGGGAAAAAGCAACTTTAATTAAACTCGGTGGGTGACAAAAATATTAAAAACAGAAACAATAATTAAAAGGGCAGGGGACTAGGAAGGAGACTCGGCAGACAGAAGTTAGCAGAGTTGGGGAGAAGTGAGTGGAAAAACAGCTGAACCAAGTGTGACCAAGATGTACACGTGTGCACGCGTGGAACTGTCAAAGAATCTTCAAGGATTAAAAACAACCAGACAATGAGCCATTCAGCAGCTTAGTCATGACTGGAGAGATGGCTCAGCAGGTCAGAGACCTTCCTGTGCAATCATGACAACTAGAGTTCAGGTCTCAGCACCCGCATAACAAGACTTTGGCAGCCCATATGCAACTGTACCCACTCCCAGGCTTGCTGGCTTACAGCCCAGCCAGAAAACATAAGGGGCAAGTTCAGTGAGAGACCATGCCTCAAAGGAATAGAAAGAATGAGTGCATAAGGATTCCTAACACCCTCTTTTCGCTCTTATGCATTCATATGTGCACGCTCTTCTCTCCCCCCTCTCTCTCTGTCTCTGTCTCTCTGTCTCTGTCTCTCTCTCTCTCCCTTTCTCTCTCTCTTTGTCTCTCTCACACACAGAGAGACAAGTACACAACACAGGCAACAAATAAATCATTTAAGAACTCTATAAAATACTACAGTGTGGTTTTATGCATCAAATTAAAAAGATTTTTTTATTTTTAAAACACAAATTCATTTATTTTTAATAGTGTGTTAGTATGCATGTTTGTGTTTGTGTGTCTGATTATGTGTGTGAGAGAATGTATGTGTGTGTGTGTGTGTGTGTGTGTGTGTGTGTGTGTGTGTGTGTGTATACCATGCCACAGCATCCTTGTGGATGTATGAGGACAATTCTAGGAAATCTATTCTCTCTTTTCACAAGGTGAGTTCAGAGAATCTGAACTCAGTTCGTCAGGTAAGTGCCTTTACCTGCTGAGCCATCTTGCCAAACACGGTAGTTTCTTCAGTATTTCTAACGATCCAACCTACCCCCAAGGTCCACTGAAATAATTGTCATAGATTATTGCTCCACAAAGCGAGTAATAATTATGACAGACTTTGATAATGTATTATCTCAGCAAACTAAGGTCTCATAAAAAAATGAATGTACTTTATCACAGAGATGTACGTATCTGTTAGAAAAACACGTTAAGTTGTACATGTGGCACAGGAACATACTATGTTGTGGATGTGAGGGAAGGAGATGTTTCTGACATTGGTCATCTGTCTTTCATGTCGCTGATCAGCTTTTAGGGCAACTGTGTAGGTTCTTAGAATAGGGCTGAGTTGGAACTGTGGGTTGGGAGTAGAACCACAGAGAGTGGAAGACTCTTAGCCGACTCTCAGTGAAAGGAGACTCATCCAGCATGGCATGAACCTACTGAGGTGAGAAAAGACCACTCAGAGTTGAACATTAACTTTTAATACATCCTCAATGCACTGTTATTACTTCTCAGAGCTTAGAATTACTTTTAGCAAGACAAAGATCAGACTCATGACTAGCTTAGTTGGATCCACACTCAGATTTTACTAACCAGAGACTCTAGCTGCTATGGGCCATTCATTAGGTTCGAGGAACCTCAACACTAAGGAGAAATTTTTAGATAGAACAAAAGGAGAAGGAGTGACTGGGGCCATGTTGGTGAACCCCGTGGAAATGCTGAAAACTTGGTAAATATTAATAGCTGATGGTAAAAGAAATCTAACTGGGAGCACAGGTCCTTTTATTGAGTTTTATTTCAGAAGCCAGAATAATCAGAGGCACTCTCAAAGTCTCTAATACACTGTTTTCCTATCCTGAAACCCTGGCTACCAGCCCGCTGAGTACTGAAAGTTTGCATAAGGAATTCATGCCTAGCAATAAGCATAGGAACAGATGTCTCTTGCTGTATTACTGTTAGAGGGAATGCTACAGTGAACCATCCAGTCAGGAGAATTAGAATTGATTGGGTCAATCACAACAATTGAGAGCTTCATCCAAATTAATTATTCAAAAATCTCCAGTGTCATCGTGATAACCGAAGTCTGCATAAATGTCAAACTTATGAAGTCCATAAGAATGGAGGTGATGCTAGAGTTCTTTGGGGACAGAACCTAATAATGTTTAAACCTCAAGTCATCAAAATGGCTGCCATCGACACAGAGGAAGACATAGGGATGTGGGTCCTGAGCAAAGCTCTGGGTGGGTGAGGATGCTTTAGCAGCCACTGCGAGTGCATTCCGTCTACACAGCAGAGATGTGTGGTGTTACTTATCTGTCTTCACTGCAATGATATGAAACTGTTTACCCCAAACCCACAGCTAAACAGGACATTTATTTAGCAGGCAAGTCTGTGGGTTAGCAGTTTGGACTAAATGACTTGGTAGTTTGGGACTTAACTGAGCTCACTCACGTGTCTGGCAGTCAGCTACAAGTCAGCAGACCTTGGATGGCCTCAGCTGGAACCAGAGCAACTCAGAACTGCATCTCCTCTGCAGCAAAGCCAACATCTCTCACTGCAAAGTCAAAGCAATAAAGGCAACAAAACCCAGGCATGCATCTTCAAGCCTCTGTTTACACAGAATGTGCCAACCTCCCATTGCTCATAATCAAGTCTGATTATTGCCTGGGCTGTCTGCTGTGTCCCTTAAGGCAGTCCTACAAGCAGACTTAAGAGGTAGTGAGATGGATTCTGCACCATTAGTCAGAGAAGACACAAAGTAAAAGGCCTGGAGTGGCTAGTTATCTGTTATATCTCCATCGAAAACCATCTCCAAACTTTTACTATGAAACAAGGGCCACCTAACTCACTTCCTTTTCAGGATGAATCCAGTTCTTTCCTGAGCCCAGAAACACTCCTGCTGAGGCTAGGTCATCTCCAATGTCCTTACATAATTGCTGGCAGTAAGTTGGTCTCCTGACAGTTAGGCCATATACATGAAGACACTAACCCAGGATGCCCTTGATAAAAGATAACAAGCACCAAGGCATAACCAATTGCTTTACTTAATGATTGCTTGGTTCCATTGGCCAGAGAGTGTCATATGGTAAAAAAACAAATGAGAAAAAACAAAAACAATAACAACAATAAAAACACAGAATGAGCCCACGATTTGTGCTGGAGGAGATTGTACTACCATGGATACAGGAATGGATGATTACTGATGGCTATTAGTTTACCAAATTAAAAATGATGCAAGAGCAGCTTAGGAGATCAGCCTAATGACATTATCAATGCAATGACTATCCCACAGAAGAGATGTTAGGAGAGGAATTTACAGAGTCTCTGGCGATGCTACAATGACATTTTATGTAGTATTTCAGTAAACAGTAATAAAAAAATTTACATCCAAGAAATTTTGTTTGAGGCTAGAGAAATGGCTCAAAAGAGTGTGTACAGTTCTTGCCAAGGACCCAGGTTCAATTCCCAGCACACAGCTTGAGCAGATAATAACTGTCTGCAGCTTCAGTTCCAGGAAGTCTAATTTTTTTTTGATCTCCACAGGCATTATGTTCACATACACAAGCCCATACACAGACTCACACACACACACACACACACACACACACACACACACACACACGTACTTAAAACTAAACAAATAAATACATGCAGGGGTCCCTTCACATGTCATGCTGGCAGGAAAATGAACAGGTGAGATAAGAATGAAACTCTAATTTCTAATCTCTAAGCCTAATTTAGTGAGCTATCACTGGTTCAAATTTCTAGGGTCTGACACCAGGCAGTTTATTTTAGCCGTGTTTAAACACAGCCCAAGTTCAGAAAAACAGTTTTCTGATTATTAACCCAGTCCCGTATGCACAACAAAGCTTAAGACATGTTTACATTGAAACTCTTTACAAAGTTCATCTGGCCTCTTTCATGAAGATGGGTACCATTGACCTAGAAACAGTGCTCAAGATTTATGGTCTAGGGAAGATGACTAAGGCAAACAAATGTCTGGATTGGCCTGACCCTGAGATAACACAGAAGTCAATTATGCTGTTTAAAGTCCAAGTGATGTGTCTCATAAGGATGACTTAAGGAAATTCAGAGCAACGCTCAAGATTGGGGGAAAGGGTTTGATGTAAACAAAACACAAATTCTGGGGGATACAGGTGAAGCCTGGCTCTACAGCCAGCTAAGCTTCCTCAGGTTGTAAACTACATCCTTTCCCAGCATCGCAGGAGGAAGAAAGGTAAGTACCTCCTTCCTTTGAAGGATGCCTGTGTCTTCTCCAGTGCTTATCTGTACACGGAAAGACCTCTTGCTGTACAAATGCAACCTTCAGAAAGAAAAGTTTTGGGAAGATTTTATTATATGATGTGATTTTCTTTCCCCTCAATGAGTGTAGTTTTCAAAACTGACAACATAAGGGATTTGAAATGGTCTTGGTTAATCCATTTAGAGGTAAGTCTTTAGCTGCAGAAGATATTTCTTGAACCATAATTCACACAGATTTGGACTTTCAACATCTTCAGTTCTATACATTATATACTGAGAAGTTGGTTTAAATACATGAAAATAGCCAGCATTTGTGGTCATTTTTTTTCTGAAAGATGTGTACAACCACAAAGCTCTGAAAACTAGTATCTTCATGAAAACAGAAGGAAAAAATGTAACCAAATATCAAGGCTGACCCCCAGACTTCACCATCATCTGGTTACAGCCGAGATAGATTCTCCAAGGTCAAGTCTGAAACAGGATCTATGTGCTTCACCATGTGGATGACTGAGCAAAGACACCTGGACTAACTGGGGCCAACGACTCTTCCCATCCTAGGAAGTCAGATTCTGAGAATGGGAAATTCCAAGCAGAGTGACTGATTGTTGAAGCTGAAGCAGTTGACCCATGTCACTCCCCGTAAAGTCTCTGACGCCTGCCACATTCCTGCCTCTTTTACACCGGCTTGTATTTCATAAAGTATTTACAGATTTTGTATCCAATAACCCCCTCCTCTCTTTCCCATTTGTAAACCACTTAGAACAATCAGATACGTAGCAAACAGCGCAGTGGCCACTGAGTGCACACCCTTCAGCACTGGGACACTCATTTCTCTTGACAAGGCAAAGCTGCACAAGCCTGACGGAAGCTGTCTCATCCTCTCTCTGGGGCACCCTGGGCTATATTACTGTTTTCAAAAAAGACCCAGGGCAACTATTTGATGGCAATTTGATCTCCCTGGATTCTTCACCTCTCAAACACATAGCCACACTAACCGTTCAGAATCGGTGCATACTTCAAGCTCAGGATTCCTTCCCTCCCTGGCAGCTCTCAGACAGTCCAACTCTGCGAAGACTTACAGAATATCTGGTCCCCTGGCACAGTCCCCTCTTACCGCTCCCTGTGTTGAGATGCATTTTATAGGACAGCATTATAGTAAGGAGATACAACTGTGGGATCTATTGCTGTGGTTATAACTGTCATGGCAGAAGTGAAGCTATTTTACAGGGAGACACCCATGCCTTTTCCTTCATCTATGAAGACTACAGACATAATGGATTCCATAGAGTTGGGGGTTTCCCTTAGGTAGTTTATGTTAGCAGTTAGGAAAGGTTGAAGCCCTAACAGCCAGAGGAAAAACTTGTGTCCCAGGAAGAGATTTCACATGGTGCTAACACTTTACCACATGGACATGAAGAATCAAAAAATCAGGACCACATTTGACAAGGACTGGTTAGCTGTGTCCACCTTTCCCTTCATTTCAACCTAACTCTCATGATCAGTATCCTGAAGACTTAGTTTGGAGTCACTAGACCTCCATACTTGTCCATCTTCCCACCGTAGGGCACAATGACCAAGTCAACTCTCTCTGCTTGTCATTATGACTCGTCTGTGTAAATGGGGTATAGAGGACCAGTGGGTGTGCCTTGATGGACTGCCAGGCATAGGCATGTGACCTGAAAGTCGTGATCACTTCATCACAAGCCACACCACCAAAAGCTAGCAGACTGACAGAGCAGCAGAGCCATCTCTGAAGGCAAGGTTGAGGAAACTGCTAGAAGATGCCTGTGAGGATAGGACACAATTTCTGACGTCACAGCCGCTGCACTAAAGCACTCAGTACACATGGCTGAGTCCCCATATAAATACGGGACATTAAAGCACGGCAGCACACATAGCTCTGTCTACCATCTCTAGCACGGACCACTTGGAGAATGTGTGTGCACCTTCCCTACCAGGTCAGACCCTGTTAGGACAGACAACCTGATCTGAAGAGGATGAGTGTATCTACCAAGCAACCCAGACTTCATGTCCCAAGGAACAGGCGCCAAGGAAAGTGTTTACCACACCATGGAGTAACTAACCCTGGGCTTTATGGGGAAGTAGCTGTTCTATATATTTGGATAGGAAGAGTACATCCACTGTGGACTATCTCTTAGATCTTACTTGTCAATTGAGAGTGTGTATGTGTGCATGTGTATGTGCATGTGTGTGTGTGTGTGTGTGTGTGTGTGTGTGTGTGTGTGTGTGTGT
>JANHMN010000008.1:71368358-71405346 GCA_030674055.1 Rhabdomys pumilio | reverse complement strand
GTGTGTGTGTGTGTGTGTGTGTGTGTGTGTGTGTGTGTGTGTGTGTGGTGTTTATGTTGTGCACATATGTGCATCTCAGTACATGTGCAATCAGAAGATACCAGGTGTCTTCCTCTATAGATCTCCACATTACTTTTTGGGACAGAGTCATTCTCTCAACCTGGGGGATTATACTTTCATCTGGATTCGTTGGCCTGTGAGCCCCCAGGACTCGCCCATCTTCCCCTCTCACCCTGTGCTAGTGTTACAGGAATGTGCTGCCATGCTTTTTATGTGGTTATTGGGAATCAGTTCCTCATGCTTGCAGGGCACGGACTTTACCCACTGGGCCCTTTCCACAGCCTCCCACCGCTTGAAGTAAATAGCCAAAAGCATGAATAAAAACATGATGGCCAGGGTCTGAGACCTCCCGCCTACAAGAGTGCGGAGTCTCCCAAAGAGTCATGAGCTCAGATTTAAACTGATTGGGATTTGGTAGCAGAGAGAAATGTAAGTACTAGCTGTTGTCCCTGAGACCATTGGTGGTAGCCATGGGGTGTGATTTCTTCCCACTAACCTCATCTTGTAAGTATTCTCAGGAGATAATTTAAAAATCTGGTATTCTAGAAAGTCTGTTTCTAGAACTTACTATGATAAGCAAGTAAATCAAATCAGGTTTGATAAGGATGCTGCACTCTGTTGCTAAGAATGTGGCTGCTCACACCTCAGAACTCTTTCTTGCCAGAGGAAATGTCCTCAGCCACGGGGACCCACCTTCTCTGAGCACGTGTCCTGTCCCCAAGGGTGCCCTACATCCACTGTCTAGCCAATGCAAGAGGTCTGGTTCCCAGCCTTAATTTGGAGCAACTCTGAACAGCCACCTCAGGCCCAGAACTCCTTGTGGGATTGGCTGAGGTGGTCTCCCCTTACCTCTGCCTGATCTTGCCTTCCTACTCTCTTCCGGTCTTATCTTGAGGAGGCAGTCTCTGGTGAACTTGTTCTTCAAAAAAAAAAATCTCTCTGAACCCTTTTCCAGAAACTCCGTCTAAGATAGCCTTAGCTTCCATCGAAGTCACTATGGTTGCTTACTTTCTATTAAGAAAAAGCATGATGTTGGGGGAGTGGCTCGAAGGAACACTATTGGCTAGACAAGGCAGTTGTCTGTATTTTATAGGAGAGGCACGGAGGAGGCCTGGATAACCTAGAGACTTGTGACTGCCTGAATTTGACTGACTTAGGGAGATGTAGTTCCAAATGTAGTTACTACATGACCTCTTTCCGGGGCTGGAACTGGAAAGGGTAGCAATAAACACTCCTTCCATGTCCTTCTAGAAGATCTCTGTGCATAGGGCACATGTTAAAGCCAAGAAAAGATGCTTTCACCAAAGCAGCCATTTTAGTACAATCCCCATACCTCTTTTCCTCACATGTGGCAAACTCTGGGAAGGCGCTCTATAAAAGTAGCTATGGAGGTCAGCAGGCACATGGTAAATGGGGGACATGTTTTTGTGTGACACAGAAATTTTGTTTGAAAATGATGGGCTTACTGACGAATTATATAGAGGCCTTTCCTCTTTTTTTTTTTTTTTATCATGTATACTCCACTTTAGCTTTATATTTTTTTTAAACACACTTTAGTAAAATTGCATGGATCTTATATTCAAAAGATTTTTCTATGTATTACTTGGAATTATTTAAATCAGGCTTAGCTGTAGAATAACTGGGAATTAGCAATAGAAATTTAGTTTTCTTGCACATGCTTGCTGGTTTCGTTGCTTCTTGGATGAATGATTCTTGCAGTGTTTCACCTGAGGTGGTTGTATGGACTATGAACTTTTAACATTTGTTTACCCTATAATAAATGTTGTGCAAATCAATCTTCTTGATATGGTATTATGAACAGTAAAGCTGTTATTTTTTTCATTTTTTAATTGGGTATTTTATTTACATTTTAGATGTTATCCCCTTTCCCCAACCCCCCCCAGCCCAGGAACCCCCTATCTCATCCCTCTTCCTCCTGCTTCTATGAGGATGTGCCCCTACCCACCCACTCCCATCTCCCCTCCCTCAAATTCCCCCACACTGGGCATCCAGCCTTCACAGGACCAAGGACCTTGTCTCCCACCAATGCCTGACAAGGCCATCCTCCCCTACATATAGAGCTGGAGCCATGGAGGGTTTTCCTCTTTATCCTCAATTTGACCCACTGTGATGGAGAGGAAAGATTAGGAAAGAAGGAACAGGCATAAACAGAGGGGAGGGAAGAGACAAAACTGTTGGCATCATTTATGTTCGAAGGCAGAATTGCAGGATTTCCTTTACATTTCCTAAATTTTCTGCATTTGCAAGAATTCTATGTGGAAAGTGGAATAAAGCATAAGAAAGGACTTACAATTTCCTAGTGGGAAACACACAGGAAAGAACAGGTGGGTGTTACATTGAGGCCATGGGTACCCTAAAATGAACAAAGCAGAACCATTATGGGGCCAAATCACTCCACCAAGAGAAAGAAAGTTTCATGGAAGACAGTCCTCATTGCTTCCCCTCCAACTGAGTCTGCTCTTCCTTGGTGAACAGGCAGCAGAACTGATGGCATTCACAAGCACAGAATAGAAGTCTGCAGGCCGTTGAACTCATCCTTGTTATTAGAAACAGTCAGTGTCCGTGTTAAAAAAAAAAAAAAAAGACTAATAACCAAGTTAATGCTGTCCTTAAGAGGCAAAATTTGGAAACCAATTTGCATAAAAGTTCCTGAAAAAAAATCAAAGTAATTGGTCACCAAGCTCGCTGCTATCTCTGCCAACACATCTCCAGAGTTTATTTGACCAAGTTGCATGCTCAAACAGCCCAGATATTTATAGCTTTTTATATATCCAGCCAGTCATTGGTGTGACCTTTCTAAATGAACTGACTATGTAATTGCCTTGGCATGAGACAGTCACAGCCTCAAGTCTGTTTAAGGAGCTAAACAGAACTGTGAGTTTAGCTTTATATATCTACAATTCATCCCTCTATGCTGTATTCCAGAATACACGTTTTCATCTAACTCAGAAGAGCCAAAAACATATTTATTAGAAACAAGCTCCAGCCTGTCAAGTAAAATTCTAGGTAACAATCTTTGAGCTGTCCTTGTTTCTAAAGGGTGGATGAACCCAGCAGGTGACTGAGTGATGATAGCTTCCGATCCCGAGCTCATTTTTAAAAACATGAGCTCCTTAATGCTTGCTGATTGCCATCTCCAACATTCTGGTGTTCCCAGTACACACCTCCAGCTTGTGGACTGAATCCTGCCTTGCCTCGGAGAGCACTTGAGTGAGAATCAGCGTCTGAGCTTCATTCAGCTCCCAGGAGAGCAGGAAGACACACCACAAAATTAATTCTCAAAGACATATTTACAGGGCTCTGTCTTCCTACTCCAGAGATGAACTTGAAGAAGTGTTTTTGAAATGAAAGATTCTTAATGAAGGGAAGAAGAGCGTTGTTCCCGCGGAGTATTTCATCGGAAATGCACACCGCACGGGTGCCCTGGGGAAAGGCTTCCCCCAACCCAAGAAATAATAATAATAAAAATAAAAAGGCAGTGTGGTAAGAGCAGGAAAGCGGGTCTCAAACAAACTGCATCCTCTGGCGTCATCTCCTTACTTGATGCTTTGGGGTTGAGGGTTAGTGACTAAAGCAGCTTCTGGGTACACACAAGGACCTGAGTTCAATCCCTACCACCTACATAAAAATTTAACCGTGGTAATGTACACATGCAAACCCAGGACTTTGAACTGGAAATAGGTGGATTCCTGGACAAGACAACTAGCTAATTAGCAAACCCCAGATCTCAGTAAGAGAGCCTGTTTCAAAATCTAGGTGGACAAGGCCTGAGAAAAGATGTTTGAGACTTACCTTTACACATGCACACACGCACACACGCACATACACACACATCATATGGACACATACTTGCACGTGCATAAATAAAAAATAAAAATGTTTTGGGGGTTTTCTTGGAATTGCAACTCTGCAGTTTTGTGCTTATTTTAGAAAACCATAAGCTTGGATTTTTTTTTTTTTTTATCTTCAGTGCAAAATATGAAAACCACCATACTCTCTGCACTCTGAAGTTTGCTATAGTTGCCAAGAGGCACGTACAAACTCTCACCTTTATCTCACCAAAACACAGAGTGGCTCTTTGGCAAGAGAAGGGACAGCTAGCCCAAAGTCTAGTTACTTGGAGGATGAGAGAGCTCATCTCGGAGAGGATTCTCCCGCAGAAACTAGACAATGAAGATGTCCCCATATACTTCAAGGTTGTCTCTCCATCCCCGGGACCTCAAGTGTTTATCACTTGTCACTTTGAAGATGCACACTAATCAGAACACTCTGCACTCCAGCCAGCATGTAACCTGCGAGCCTCTTACAAGGGTAACAAGCTACATCAATAAAGTGTGGCTGTTGTGAACGGAGATGGGCCATGCATCATGACCTGAGTGGCAGGATGATGGCTAGTATATAAAGTTGAGCGTGCAGACATTCTTTAAGTTCCTGGGGCCTGAGACTACAAATGTCCTTTCTTAACCTTGTACTTTAACTAACTAGGTTTTTCCAGAACAGCAAGTAATTTCATGGCTTTGGCTCCCGGCAGGACCGGAGGATTTGAGCTCAACTCCCAGAAGCCACTCTGGGCAGCTCGCAACGGTCTGTAACTCCATCTCCAGGCCTCTCCATCTCCATCATCCAATGCCTCTCACCTAACACAGTGGGTTCATCAGATTCCTTGTAATGATGTTTACCTCACTTTCTTAGAAAGGAGAGAAATAAATTTATTTTCTTTTTACTTTTAAAAACCTAAAAATAGAGGCCTAGAATATGGCTCAATGAATAAAGAGTTCTTGCCACCAAATCTAAAGATCTGAATTCAATCTCCATGATCCCCACACAGTGGACGAAGAAAGCTGACTCTCAAGGGTTGTCCTCTGACCCCTACACATGCACCATGGCATGTAAATAACCCTCCATATACAAATAAATAAACGTGGTTTTCAGGAATATGAAAGTGTCAACTAATGGTCAGCCTTAAAAAAAATGGACTAGATTCAAAAGTAGAGATGTCACCAGAAGCCCGAGACTACACCCTGCCACTGCCCCACTCCACACTTCTGTCCTAGTCTTCCCTCCCAGCCTTGTTCAGAGAACAGCATCTTGTTACAAGAGTTTGAAGCCTATTGAACATCACTCTTTCCCTAATAGATCCCTGAGACTTGTTTGCAGAAGTTCTGATTTCAGAAGTCTGATTGAAAACATCTCTATTTAAATCTTCCCTGCATGGCTTAGAAAAAAGCAAAGAGCACCTTTCCTAAAACAGTCACGGAAATAAGAAGTGAATTTCTGCCTCATTTGCATCCTGACACTAGAAAGTCAGATTGACAGGGTCATTAGAGGTCACCGAGTCACCAGAGTCCACTTTTTTGTCTCACTCAGCAAGAACCAAGAAGTACTTGCAAGCATATTCCAGGATCTTACCCAGCAACGTCCTCTCAATAATGAGAACAGACAGACGTTGTCCATACTTCCAACCCTCCACGAACAGTTTCCATGAGGTTTGTGGGAATCTTTGTTTGGGAAACACTCTGCGATTGCATTATCTGTGTGTCTGAAGAGGGGATGAAGACTACATTTGTTACAACCTGAGCTCCTCCCATTGTGGTTCAGTATTAAGAACACAGAGGCATGTTGGGGTGAGTTCTACGCCAACACAACAATTATGTCTTAAAAAATAAGATGGGTGGATGCTTGGAGTTGTCCTCTGGCCTCCACATGCTTGCACACCTGTACACATGTGTCTCTATACACATGAAACACATTCACACACACACACAAACACACATGTACACAAAATTAAGGGTGCTGGAACAGATCTGTATTCCCAGCATCAATAAAAGGCATTGTGTTCCTTTGTATATACAGAAGTTAAAACTAATGTGGCATGGGAGGCTCACGTTGAGTTCCTTCCCAGTGGCGGTGACAGATTTGTGCTTGTTCATTTACAATCTCTGCTTCTGTCTGTGGTGATCAATGGCACCCATTTGCTAAATGACAGTCCAGAGTCAACCTGTGGTCATGGAACTGAACAAAGTCAACTGGCCCGTGTGAGAATTGAATTAATGATGCAGAACTGATAAGCACGGGACTCACATGAGCTGAAATAACCGAACATGGGCTGTCGTCAGAAAGACACAGACTAAAGACGATAAGACTCAGGGAAGAGCAATCTCTCTTTGTTCCTCTCATAAGCCCATTCATTAGAAGCTTGCAAATAAAACTGGCTGGCTTGACAGCCCATGCCTTCATGCTATAAACAAAATCAAGATGGATTCTGGCACATTTCCATTTCATTTCCCAGTTGGGAACCATCAGACAAGGCACAACACATGATCCCTCCTATAGCACTGGTGGGTGTCCCCCTCCTCTGGAAAAAAAAAAAGAGCAGAAATGTTTGGAGTAGGAATAAAGCAAATCTGTTTGGAGGCTCTAAGACTTCACATTTAACAAACAGCAAGATGCCTTTCCTATAACTGGACCAGAGTCCTCTATAACTCAAAGGAGCTGACAGACCATATAGAACTTATAACACTAATTTTTTTTCATCTCTCTGAATCTATTTAGGATGATTCAAACAGAGAATTTTTGCTGTTAGGGGCACACATCGTGTCTGTGGCACTAGCTACTCCCTTGACCGGGTCTGAATTCAGTTCTAAATGTTGAGATTAAACCATGAAGTTAGGTGCATCGGAAATTTTTCCACTTTATGAAATAAGCCACAGAGCAGCAATTTAGTTCCCTGAAGCAGTAACTAAAATCCTTCAGTTACTCATGGCCCTTCTAAGTCTATTTGGTGGCTAAGCTGAGGAACTAATGGGCAAATCTGGAGGACAGAAAAAAGGCCCCACGGCTTTGATGGGTAGCTGGAAAGCTGCAGACATTCTCAGCCTGTGCAGAGTAGACCACAGGAGACCAACAACAATTACAGAAGCTTTTTGATAAACATTCAAAATATCTTCATGAAAGCAAGGCCTTCTTCCTGCCTAGGAAAGAAAAAATACACACACGACTCAATTTTTTTTAATAAGAATTGGTTCTTTAATAGATAGAGAGATCATGAAATAGAAAGGTTGAAACTAGAGCATGGTTCTTCCAGGCTCTGTGGTTAGGAGCATTTGCTGTTCTTGCAGAGAATCTAAGTTTGATTCCTAATCCACCTCAGATTCCTCACAATCACTTAGAACTCCAGGGGACTCTAACACTCTCTTCTGAGCTCTGCAGCCATCCACTCACAGATGGCATCCTTGCATGTACACACACACACACACACACACACACACACACACACACACACACACAAATAACAATAAAAAGATACTTGAAGTGATTTCAGTCCTCTGAAAGTCCAACATCCTCTTCCAGCCTCTGTAGGCATCCGCTCACAGATGGCATCCTCACATAGAGACACACAGACACAGTGATACACACACTCACACACACATACACACAAACATACAAAGAATCAATAAATAACAATACAAACATCCTTGAAGTGATGTCAGTCCTCTGAAAGTAGGGAAGACTTGTTTAGTGATATGACATGTGATCTGTCCCAGAACATGTCTGTATGAGAACAGAGTACAGATTGTGCTGCCACAGGGTGGGATGTTCCTTGTATGTGTTAGGTCCCTTTAGTCGACTAAGTGGGTCAGTCCTGGTTTTTCCTCATTGATTTTCTGTCTAGATGATCTGTCTATTATAAATAGTATGATATCAGTGTCTCCTGTTATTATATTGCATTTTCTTTCCCCGTCAATATTTGCTTCAAATTGGTAATCTGATATTAGGTGCACATATATTCATAATAATTATAACTTCCTGTTGGATAGAACTTTTATCATTACATGATACCTTCATTGGCATTGGTGACAATCTCTGACTGTGTATTTTATCTAAATTTAGCCAGCCCTGCCTTCTGTTTCACAGAATATATTTTTCCATCTGTTTTACCTACTCTTCAGTTGCTGTGGTAAAATGCCATGGCCAAAAGCAACTTAAGAAACGAAGAGTTTATTTTGGCTTCCGGTTCCAGAGGAATAAGAGTTCACCATCATGGCAAGGAGACATAGCACGGAGGCATGAACAGGAAGCAAAAAGATTACATTTCATTGCACACAGCAGAAAGGAGAGACAGAGACAGAGACAGAGACAGAGAGACAGAAACAGAGAGAGACAAAGAGAGAGAAACAGAGACAGACAGACAGAGAGAAACGGAGGAAGGAAGAGGGGAAAGGAGGGAGGGAGGAAGGGAGAGAGGGAGGGAGAACAGGAAGTGAAGAGTAAGGCTATAATTCCTCAAACCCCACACCTAGGGATGTACTTCCTCTAGCAAGACCCAACCTCCTACTGATTCCATAGCCACCCTAAACAGCGCCACCAACAGGGGACAGGTGTTCAAACACATGAGCCTCTGGGGGAGATTTCTCATTCAGACCTCAGCAGCAGCCCTCTACCTTAGCCGGTGAGAATTCGTAAGTCCAAGCTGAGGCATCTTTTACTTGTGTGTTTTGTTTTTTATCCACTCACCCATTCTACAGCTTTTGATAGGAGTGTTTGGTCCACATTCATTGAAAATAATGATAATAGGTAAAGAATATTAGCATTTTCTTGTTTCCTCCTTTGAAGTTTTTTTTTCATCTCTTCCTGTTAGCTTTCTATGAGGTTTTGTAGGGTGAGTTTGATCTTTTCTGTTTAGCTGTTCTTTATCAACTGGACATTTTTTGTGGTGACTATGGACTCTACTGTACTTTCTTGTGGCTACCACAGAGCTCTCATGGAATGTTTTATTGTTACAGAAGTCTGTTAAGCTGAGCTGGAGAGATGACTCAGGCATTAAAGACTAGGCTCACAATCAAAAATATAAGAAGTCTACTAAGCTGATAACAAACTAACTACGACTGTATACTTTACTCTTTCAAGTGCGTTGTCTTTATGTAATTAGGGTCAGATTTCACTTTCTATATTGTGTTTCCATTAACAAAGCCCTGTTGCTGTGTCTTGACTCTGTTGTCCTTTCCTTCCCCTGTCCATCGCCTTAGGTGTTGCCATTTCTGCATCACTACTTTCTGTGCTGAGTAATCGTTATCGTTAGTGATGAGATTTGCACTTCCTTCTGCTGCTTTTCCTTTCCCATCTTTTAGTTCTGACCTGAAAACACCCTTTATCTCTTCTATTAAGACATGGTAATGTCTTAATGGATGTAGGGATGGTGGTGAGCTTCTTTTTTATTCCTGGAAAAAAAGTCATTTTATGGTCTTCATTTTTTTAAAAAAGATTTTATCTATTTTTGTGCATATGACTGTCTGTCTGCATGTTTGTCTGTATCCACACTCACGCGTGGTGTCTGTGAGATCAGATGAGAGCATCAGATACTGTGTAACTCAAGTTACAGACAATTGTGAGCTAGTGGCTACTGGGAACAAACTCTGGCTCTTCTGTAAGAGCTACAAATGCTCAAAACTTCTGAGCCACCTCTCCAACCCAGAATGCCTTTCACATGGCCGTAGGCCTCTTAGTCTTGTTGTTCTGTGCTGGGAGTCAAACTCAGATCCCTGCACTTATTAGTCAAGACTTCTCCCACTTGGCTCATTCCCAATACAAGATACCTGTTTGCGAAAGTCTTGTTCAAATATTGGATATTCTCTACCACTTTTCTGTCTTTTTTCACACTGTATCACTTTAATGTAGTTCATACAGCAGATCGTTAATTAGATATCCATATAGTAAATACCTCATCTATTCTGTACCTTGCCTTTGAGTTCACTAGATGGGTTCTGTAAAGAATAAGCCATCTCAGCATTAGCATAGTTAATTTCTCACTTTTTCTCTTCACAGTTAGTTCCCAAAGCCAGCTACCCTGTTATTCTTTCCTCTATGATCTTCTCACTTCTTGTCAGTACACCTGCATATACATACTCAAGTAGCCCACCCCCATCCTCTGTGGTGCTTTGTTAAAATATGTCCTTATGCAGCCAGAAAGATAGTTCAGTGAGTTAGGGCGCTTGTCACCACTTCTGACCTGGATTCAATCCTCAGAATCCACATGGTGGAAAGAAAGAACTGGCTACTGCAGTTGTCTGATAGTGTGCACACTATGGCATAAACATACATACACACACACACACACACACACACACACACACACACACACCAAATTGAGTTAAAGTATAATTAATAAAGATTAGTAAAATAAAAAAGCCCTATGGAAAACATCTTCCCTTGTTCCTCTTCGGTTTGGCCTTTTCTCTGCAATGCTATTTACTGAAGTCTGTTTTTATATCTTGTATTGAGTTCCTTGTTTCGCTCTTCACTTTGGTTTTATTTTGCTGGAGTGTGTCTATGTCTTCTGCTTTTGGAATTCTTTTTCTGGAGGTTACCCTGGGTCATTACGTACTATTATTATGGGATAAGCAATTTCTGGGTGAGACACAATGGTTTTGTGTTGTTGTTGACTCTGTGCTGAGACTTGCAAGTCTGGAGAAGTTTGTTGGTTGAGTTTTTCTTTCTTTGTCTTTGAATCTTTGTCCAGGTTGCCAGTCATGTTTCTGTGACTGTTGGCTACTGAGGGACAGGGAGTCATTTTTCTTTAAGAATGTGGCCACTGGTAAGATCCTTGTGCTCCAGGAGATGACTCCACACCTGTGTACATTGGACAACACTAAATGGACTCAGTGGGTTAAAATTAATTATTCAACCTGTATAAAAGGAGAATGTGAAGCTGGAAGAGAGGTGTAACAGAGGGTCCTGGGCGGGAAAGGAGAGATGAATATAATCAAGGTGCAATGTATACGGGTATGAATTTCCAAAGAACAAATTAATGTTTTTAAAAAGAAGAAAGAGCCATGTGGTCAACAAAGGCAGGTAGATCTCTGAGTTCAAGACCAGCCTGGTCTACAGAACAAGTTCCATAATAGCCAAGGCTACACAGAGAAACCCTGTCTTGAAAAACCAAAATTTTTTTAAAAGGAGGAGGAAAATTCCAAGTCTATTTAGCTAAACTAAATGTCTTTTTTATTCCCTAGTCACAAATCCAGGATTTAAAAAACGACTAAAGTAGCTGCAGAGTTTTATACACCTAGAAGTTTTCTCTTTCTTTGTATTTTCTGATCCGTGCTTGGTTTCTGCTTATAAATAAAGCATGCTGGGCTATTTTGGTTTGATGTGTGATTGTGCTGTAGCTTTCTTTTATTTTTGTAACACATGAACATTTACTGTCGGAAAGAAACTTTAAACGGAATATAACAGACCATGATTGTTCAACTTCATGATAAAAATAAATGGATTTCTTCCTAGAGGGCAAATGACAGCACTATTGTGAGAAAGATCAACCTGGCCCATTTCAAGCTGCTTTAGAAGTTATTAAATTCCAGTTGACACTGATGTGAGATCTAAAGGACCGTCTCTGCTCTATCACTGTCTGTCAATACCCTAAAGTTGTATAATATCGAAACATAATGCGGTCAGATATAGAAATTCTGAGATAGATGCATGTAAGTTTCTTACTTTAAAATTTTATTTTTTATTTGTATGTGTGTATATGTGTGTGAGTGTGTGAGCATGTGAGTGTATGAGTGTGTGAGTGTGTGAGTGTGTGTGCAGATAGCTGTGGAAGTGGAGAAGGGCATTAGATGCCCTGGAGCTGGAGTTACAGGTGACTGTGAGATGCCCCATACACGTGTTGGGAAGCAAACCCCGGTCGTCTGCAAGAGCAACATGTATTCTTTACCACTGAACCATCTCTCCAACCCCTTAAGTTCTTGTTTGTTTGTTTGTTTGTTTGTTTTTTACATTTGTTGTATGTGTGCACATGTATTAATGCATGTGTGTGTATACCACAGCATATGTGGGGAGGTCAGAAGATAACATGCCTGCAGTTCTCTCTTTCTACTATATGGGTCCCGAAGATCAAACTCAGGTAATCAGTCTTGGTAACAAACACCTTTACCCACTTTAGCCATCTTGCCAGCTCCAATAGCTAAGTTCTTAAGAAACCCAATGATAAAATATTTCCTTAAAGAGTATATTAAATGAAGACACAGATATATTTATGTTTAATAGCTGAAAATAATAAATACCAAAATACTACAGAAGACCAAAAATTTCTAGTACTTCAATGTACATCCATGTATACACATATGTATATTACATACACACAAGTATACACACTCACTCATGTGTGCGTATGCCACATGATTTTATACACACAATATATTTCCCAGTTCTCTAAGGAACAATTTCTTATGCATCTATGTTCAGCTCTTCAAATGGATCATTCTAGAAAATGAGTTCTGTAAATATTGACTCTAAGTAGCTAATCTAGACAGGATATATCTATTCCCCCAAAAGCATTGCCCATTGCAGAACTGTGTTCTCATCCACACATCACCAATTTCACTTAGTTCCTACTGAGGGTGGTACTGCAAGATCGCAGCCCAGAACCCGAAGCTCTCGCCACATCGAAGCCTGAAATGTGCAATACACAAGACTTTTCTAGTTTGAATCCATGCTTGCAGCAAAGATGTCCACAGGCTTCTAGGTTCTCGACCTTCCAAGTTCTTACTACTGTCAACATTCGTGATGAGTCAGCCGAATGAAAAAGAGAAAGATCGTGTGGCAAACAAAGCCACTAACCTACAGGAATTCTAAGGTCACCAGAAGGAAGGGAAGGAATACTTATGCTCATGACCTTGTATCCTTAAGAAAAGACTTTATGTATCACATCTCGTTTGGTCTAGCCTGCTGTTCTTGTTCCCTTCACAGAAATATGGTAAATTGGTAATTGTCAATGAGGATCCAGATGGTGCTAATGTCTGAGTAAGATACACTTGCATAGCAAGGCATGCACTAGGTGCTGTTCGACAGGGAGGGAAGACAGGAATTAGCTTTCCGTGTTTGTTTCCGCAGTGCCTCCAGTACTGAAAGACTTTTAAATGTTCTTTTAGCATGCACTTAACAGACAAAAATGGACCACTTAATATCCTGAGATAAAGGAAGTGCTGGAAGATAATCCAAGGACAAAGTGCTACTTTGGAAAAGGAACAGAATCTGATAATAAAAATTTATGCTAAGCTTTACAGCCATGTGGGGCGGCTCATTCCAAACCAGCTACAAAATGGCTGTTGGGATCAATACCCGTCTCTACAAATGAACGAGACGTATAATCCATCCAATATTTCCATCTTGCTTCTTTTATTTCTAGGTTTTAAATCTTTCAGGTGGATGTGAAGCAAGTCGAAGAGCAAAGCCATCCAAATGCTGCTATACTGAATTGTGTTTCCCAGCATGTGATGTGACCCATGAATCACAGTGACGAAGTCATCAAACAAGTGGCCTGGGTTTGCTCCTACCATGAAAACAGGTCATCCACTCTTTGTCCTCGAAACCTAAACATCCCTCCAGCTGAACTTTCTTCGCAGCAGTGATATTTTACTTTGACCAGATTAGTATATACTGTTTGTTTCATTACTATAAAGATTCTGACTGGGCCTCCAAACGCTGTGTTTCCTCCCTGGCTTCATGTGAGCATCCATCCCTCTTCGTATTATGAGAAATTTCTATGGTGCCAATTAGAAGAACAAACTGCAAGATGATAACAGCTCTCTCACATCAGAAATCACACAAGAATTAGTTTCTTCCTGCTATTAACCAATTACAAAGTGATTTTGCGGATCAAATTTCCTTCTCGGATTGCAAATAATCATCAAGCTAAACCATGTAAACTTTCCAAAATTCAATTATTTGACTTTCGAAAATGACAATTTCATATCACTGTATCTAATTGTAATAAGTCAGATAGGGCAACCCATTAGACTCTCAGGAAATGGCCTTGATGTGTCTGGAGTTTTCCAGCTATTTCAAATCTCATGAGTATAACCCTGAAAGTCTTCTGTAAAAAGTTAAATATAGTCTCCCACACAAATACTGATGAACACAAGTCAAAACTGTATTGCCTCGTCAGCAGGAGACCCAGCAGAACTGTAAAGCTGTTTCGGAGGCCACTCTAAGGACATTGCCTTTAAAAAGCATCTGGATAGATGGAACTGTAAGAACACAAGCAAGATTGTTAGGTCAGATACAAGTTTGATTGCTCTCCTGAAAGATAGTAAAACTATAAACATTGGTCTTATCTTTTCTTTATATCTTATCTCCTCCCTTTGAACAGAAACCTTCAAGTTAGCATTCATCTGGACTTCTAGAAAATAGCCAAGTCAGATGCAGACAGATGCCTTGGATCAAATATCCCTGGGTTAGTGATCCATTATGCCTCAGTCTGATAATGAACATATCATTGACTCTTCCCCACCCTGCTTATTTCCAAGGTTTGAATGATGGTTTTCAATGATGGCATCAAAGGGAAAGTGTCATCGGGGACACTGGAAACACTATCGTAGATGAAATGTTCCCTGTTGCTGTGGCTGTGGCTGTTGCTGTTGTTGATGCTGTGGTTGATGCTGTGGTTGATGCTGTGGTTGATGTTGTTGTTGTTACCTCTTCAGTCTCCTCTTTTCGAGGTTTTAATCCTGGCATCTCTGGACCAGCAAGCAGACTACTCTGTAAAAAGTCACCTTTACAGATTTAAAGGTTGAATGCATTCATGTTCTTCCAAATAATCTAAAGAATCTTGTCTGGTCATTTCCTGAACTGGCTTATTACAATTTGTACCTGTACTCCCTGCCTTTTTGGTACAAAGATCAAACACTTGTGAAAATTATGTGACCTGTTTGATGCATTTATTTCCATGAATATGTCCATTATTTTTAATACCATAAAATCTTCAAATGGAGGGAAAAAGCTTTCAAATACACCAGTCCCTTCTTTCTCTCTCACCTTTTACAATAAGTGACTTTTTCCTGTTGCTAGAGCTAGAACTTATGACCCTAAGCATACTAGGCAAACCCTCTGCCCCTGAACCATGCTCTCAGTCCCCTGTCTCTTTATCTATATAGCAGCTTATAATGAATTAAATGATGAAAGCCCTGTCACCACAGTCTTCATGCAAAGAAAATATGGTTAACATTCTTATTCTAATGAAAATATAATCTCAATCAGACATGGTGGCTCATGACTGAAATCCAGACTATAGAGGCTGAGGCACCTAGATTAACATGAGCTCCAGGCTAGCCTGGGTTACATAGTGAGAACTTATCCAAAAAGAAATGGAAGGAAGGAGGAAAGAAGGGAAGAAGAGAGGGAGGAAATAGAACCACACAGACTCACAGGTTAAATATTCTTTATAAGTTTGTTGCATTTAATATATAAGTTTGTGGCAAGTCTGTTGACTACCTCAAGTTAGCTGTTTCAAGTTCTCATGAGAGACAAGGAGACACTACAACGTACTTTCTTATAAATATGCTCATTGTGAAATTTAGTAGGAGGTTTTGTTTTAATCTGCTAAGAGAATGAGCTATAATATATGTTACATAAATATATTATATATATAATATGTAAATATATTATATATATAATATGTAAATATATTATATATAATATATAGATATATTATATATAATACTATACAGCTCATTCTGTATATATACATATATGTACATATAGTATTTACATATATGTATTATACAGCTCATTCATATATCATATTATATAACTCAGACTATGTTCCAATAAGTGCTAGAGATTCATTATATATTATAAATGTGATATATATATATATATATACATGTATAGTGTATGTATATATATACATATATATACATATATAGTATATAATGAGTTTATAGCACTTACTAATAAGCATCTTTTAATAAGGTCCTCACATCTGCCTGACACAACTGAAAAGTATTTCTGGAGGATGCTAATGAGTGAAATGATGTCACCTTCTGTGTATTTTACCTTCTGTCCTGTCTTCACAGCAATGGCATCAATCAGATAACATTTGTTTAGTAATACAAATGTGAAGACCTAGTTCAAAGACAGGTACACTCAGCCAGTCTTTGACTTGTTTCAAGTAGGTAGCTGTAAATAAAAACATGTAATAAGACTCTGCCTCTTGTGAAAGGAAATATTTCAGCAAACACAATATGACACGTTCAATTAAGTTGAAAGCGGAAGATTCTTTGTGACTGAGCTCCCAAGTCTGGCCCATGAGGGTAATAATATAGTAGGTATTATGTATCTAGACTTCATCAAGGCTAAGTGGCCCCATATTTTTTAATACCTCCAAGAAAATGACAGAGAGAGATTGAAGACTACACAGTGGGAAGGGTTCACAATGACCTGAAAAGCATTTCTTTGGGGTGCTGATTAATGAAATGACGTCACCTTCTGTGGACTTTGTCTCCTGTTTTCACAGTGATTGTACCAGTGATTTGAATGGAGACAGGAAATAGATGTGTGTGTTTATTTGCAGGTAGGACAAAGCTTGTAAGGCTGAGTGATGGTATGCCAATTTCATGAGCCAAAAAGATCTTGACAGGCCTGAGGGATCAGCCAGACCTTGCTCGATGAAATGTAACAGGAACGGATGTCAGTCAGTAAGACAACAACAATAACAAAAGAACCAGAAGATGAAATATGCTATCCAAATGCATGCTGGGTAATGACTTGTGACAGCAGATGAAGTGAGGGCCAAGGAAGCTCAGCAGCAATGATGAGGCAAGCACACTTGGGGGCTTGCATTTCTGAATCAAAAGGATGAAATCTATTGACCTTGGTCTGACTGCCGGGTGTCACCAAACCTGAGACACCTTCCATATGAAATGATGGTGATCAATAAAATCCTCCACAACACAGCTACATGCTACCTGCTGTCATTTATAAAAGATGTGTCATTTTTAGATTATGAGTATATACAGAGGGTGTGCACATGAGTAAGTGCAGTGTTCCTGAAGGTCAGAGGGGATGTAGGGTTCCCCTGAGCTGGAGTAATGGATAGCTGTGGGTTACCTAACATGGACACTAGGAACCAAACCCATCCTCTGGAAGATCGCAAGTGTATGGTCTTAACTGATGAATCATCTCTCCAGACCCATGCTCTTTTATTTTAGGATTTATGTACCATTCTCTGTGTGTGTGTGTGTGTGTGTGTGTGTGTGTGTGTGTGTGTGTGTGTCTGTGTGTGTGTGTGTGTTTTGCCTAAGAGCATGTAAGTACACCATATGGGTGCAGCATCCAAAGTGGCCTGCAGAGGGAGTCTAATTTTCTAAACGTGGAATGACAGGTGATTGTGAGCTACATGCTGGAAACTGAGTCTGGGTCCTCTGTAAGGGCAACAAGTGCTCTTAACCACTGAGCCGCCTTGCCAACCCCCTCCAATTCTAATTAATGCAAACATGGAGTTACAATTCTTGAATTTCTAACATGCATTGAGCCTTTCCTAGAGCACAACACAGCACCCTTCCCCACATCATCTCCTGGGAGGACAAGGAGAAGGAACATAAAGGAGCTAAAAATAGAAGAAGAGAAGATGCTTTAGAAATGGAAGAGATTACAACACATTAAGCAACTTGGTTGTCCAGACAAATGCTATACTGCATAACTAAATCCACTTAATTCTCAGAGCAAAATGTAGGAAAGGAGGTCCTCTCCATCTCTGACACAAGAAAACTGAGACTAAGGAAAACTAATCTCTCTAAAAGTCAAAACAAAATGAATAGGGGCTTGGAGAGAAAGCTCAGCAGTTAAGAGTGTATACTGCTCTTGCAGAGGACCCAAGTTTTGTTCCCAGCATCCACACTGAGCTGCTCATAACCACCCATAACTCCAGCTCCAGGGGATCTGATGCCTTCTTTTAGACACCACAGACACCTGCACTAAAGTGCACACACACACATAGACACACACACACACACACACACACACACACACACACACACACAATTTGAAAATAATTCTATAACAAGTAGAAAAACTAGAATGTCTATCTGTACTTTCAAAGCAAGGTCCTTCCTACCTCCCATTCACCCTCAACACAGTCCTTTATGGCTCCCTCAATGAAAATCACCCTTAGCATTATTCCATCTCATCTACCTGGCCCAATATTCAACTTGAAATATTACTCTATTGCCCCTTTTGTATTGATGTTATGAGGTTTGGTTTAACCTGTGAGAATTTGCTTTGACATCTGAAAGCATGGCTGGGACTCAAGTTGCCAGCTTAAAGTGGTTCAGCCAGCAAAAGAACATCTGGATAAGCGTCGATCCCTTTACCAGTAACCCTTAACAATACCACTTTGTGAAAAGCTTTCTTCTCTGCGTCTAATTCTGCCTCCTTTGTATTTCTAAGACATATCTTTTTTTTTTCCACTGACTTCACACACAAGCAAATCACAAGGCAAAATAGAAGCAGCTGCAGCTGAAAATATTTTTTACGTAAACCAAAGGAAGAGAAAGGCAGGGGGAGGGGAGGCTTGGGCAGGAGTGCTAGCCCACCAAATACAAAACTGCAGTGCTGTGAGTTTGCAGGGAGCACCTATACAGAAATAGCTCAGAAAAAGAAAAGAAAAAGAAAAAAAAAAAAACTGGTGAATGAATGAGTCCCAGCTGCAGAGAGCAGTATGTGCTGTGCCCACGTCCCACCTGCTGCCCTCTAGCGCTCAAGGTGAGAATCACATTTCCTGTGACTTCCTGCCTAACCACATCCCTGCCCCAGGTGAGACTGGGTCCTGCTTCCCTTGCTGCAGTCACCCCTTGTTCCTCTCACACGGCACGCATTACACTGCAGTGCAAACATTTGCTGATGTAACCACGTGCTGTGCATCTCAGTGGAGGCTCCAATACAATTAATGATGTTTTTGACCCAAAAGACGTGTCAGATCGCTTATGAAATGTTTTTAGCTACTTAACTAAAAACAGTACTCAGATCACTACACAATACTGACAACATAAAAAGAATAAACCAGAAGTTAGAGAAGAGATGTTCTGAGTGGCTTTCTCTGCAAGACATTTGGAGTCTATATTTCTTATCTCACTGCCGTGGCAAATACTTAAAGAGAGACAAAATAAGGAATGAGAAGTTGATTTTGGCTTACAGTGTAAAGGGATACAGTCCATCCTGGAGTGGATGGCACAGCATTGTAGCATGAGTGTGAAGTTGCTGGTCACATTGCTCCTGTAATCAAGAAGCAAAGAGCAGACAGGAAGTAAGGCCAGGCTATCAAACTTCAAGACCCATCGCTAGTGGCTCACTTCCTCCAGCAAGCTCTTCCACCTCCTAAACGTTGGATGACAGCTAAAGTCCAAGTATTCAAACATTTGAGGCTATGGTAGAAATTCCATACTCAGTAAAATTCCATCTTCCAGTAGTGGGATCCTCCCAGGTCTAATGAGGAAGCATCAGTGAGTTACCTCATGAAGCTAAGCACGTCAGCCCTGAAGTAAGGAGTTGGCTGGTGTGTGATGTCTGTAGAAGAAATTTGTGCATAAGAGAAGTGAGATAATGAGAAACAAGAACTACAACAACCTCATACAACCTCAATACAACTGTTGCTGCTATGTGGGGAGGTTCGAAATGCCAGAGTGCATAGGATAAGGATATTTCTCTAGCCAGGACATCCTCACTTCAAAATGTACCTTTTAGAAAACGCTCTTATTTATTTTATACATATGTGGTGTATGAGTGAATGTTTTATGTGCCATGTCAGTGCAGTGACCATGGAGACCAGAAGAGGGCCTCACATTCCCTGGAACTGGAATAACAGGCAGTTGTGAGCCTGCTAGTGTGCTGGAAACTAACCCCAGGCTGCTCTGCAAGAGTGTTATGGAATTCTGAGCAAAGACGTGGGGCAATGAGGCCTCCCCAGGGGAACAGCTCTGATGTTCACACACACACTTGATTGAACTATTTTTCTAGGCAGAGAAAAGAACAGCCGTAAGTACAGTGAGATATAGCTGTTGATCAATTTTTGCTTCATTGTCTCCCATAATTACTAACTTTAGATTTTGTTGGTTATTTTAAAACCTTAAGGTGGATTCTAATGATGCCTGGATAAAGAAGAAGGGAGGACCACTCTGAGGATGTAGTAAAGTCCTAGGTAAGCAATTATACTCCATGATGGTCTCTCTGTCCTTTCTTAAGACTCTTGGGATGCTTACAAGTAATGGGAAAGGGGTGATGAAATCCAAGTATGCTCAAGAATATCGTGCAGCCCACGTGGCTATTACATGTTTTTCTTTACCCTGAGTTCTCTGGCTAACACAAGAGCAGCATGCAGTCTTAACCACAGACCCATCTCTCCAGCCCCAAAATGTTCTTCTTAAATTTCAAATGACCACCTCCACACTGAAAAAGTTAAGAGCCTCCTCTCAGTCTCTATGGTGACTCAATGTCTCTAAGTGATTTAGCATTTAATTTTTATTCAAACTTGAGTGTTTTCTGGTCTCTGTCTCATTCAATAAGATATCATCCAATAAAATACTGCATAATATCATTCAGTAAGAGACTATGTGAGAAGGATGAGTTCTGATGTTGAGCAGATCTAAATTTGATTTAATACAATCAATACGTACACATTGAATGCAGAGTATCTACCCTGGACTAATCTAGATTCTGGACATCAAGAGTAAACAAACTAGAGGGAGAACAATGTCACACATAGTATAAAATGTCTTATACTTACTGTCTTCATACTTTTTACATACTTCATACTTTTCCCAGTGGCACCAGTATCTAGCTGTATTAACATGAGAATGTTAATTGTTACATTACCTGAGCATAAGCTGTCTCGCCAACCAGAAGGAAAAAAAAAATCTATTTGTGGGAAATGAAGCAAATAATGTGTACTGTCTATCAATTTTCTTTCTTTCATTCTTTCTTTACTTTTTTGTTTTTTTGAGACAAGGTCTCACCTGAGAGTCTACCTAAATTGCTAGGCTAAGACTGTACACGGTGTTCTGTACCTGCAACCCATGTGTGGTTTGAATATAAATGTTAACAATAGTCCCATAGGGAGTTGAAGGAAATGTGTCACAAGGGGTGGACTTTTGAGGTTTCAGAAGCTCAAACCTGGCCTACTGGTTGACTGTCTTTTCCTGCTGTCTTCAGATCCAAATGTAGAAGACTTAGCTCTTCTCCAGCACCATTCCTGCCTGGACACTGCCATGCTTCCCGCCCTGATGATAATGGACTAAATCTCTGAAACTGTAAGCCAGCCCCAATTAAATACTTTCCTTTATAAGAGATGCCATGATCATAGCATCTC
This sequence comes from Rhabdomys pumilio, assembly GCA_030674055.1. Lineage (NCBI taxonomy): Eukaryota > Metazoa > Chordata > Mammalia > Rodentia > Muridae > Rhabdomys > Rhabdomys pumilio. Next base: position 71,384,126 of record JANHMN010000008.1, on the reverse strand, counting down.
TTCACAGCAATAAAAACCCTAAGACACCCCAAAACTCACAAGGCAGAGGCAGGTGAACTTTTGTGAGTTCTAGGCCAGCCTGGTCTACTTGGTAAGCTCCAGGAGAGTCAAGGCTATGTAGAGACATCCCACCAAGCACTTCATGTGCTCATTCACTCTTCATCATGTCACCCGTGCCCTGTTTAACCTCCATCCCCTTTTGCTTCTGCTCCACCCATGCTCCAATTATTCCAATCCAACCATAGCAACCTATGAGAAATGCCTGTCTTCCCTAAAGATTGCCCAGCTCTGTCTTGCCTCATTGTTTTCTGTTTCCCTATGGGAGCTCACTCCTTTCCTAGGCATCAGCTACCACCTCCACACAATTGCTGCTCTGAGCTAAGTCTTCCAATGTGATCTCTCTTTATTTTTCATCCCACGTTCCCGTGTTACCTGTATCTGTGTGTCTAAAGATAAACTCACCATACTCGGCACCTTCTGTTCTGTCATTCATGCAGTTCTTGCAAGTTAATTATATTAAATAAGCACTTGTTGAACACCTATTGTTTGTGGGACTCTTATGGGGATGAGAACTCTTCAGACCATATCAAAAAATATTACAAAAATTTGTTAAGTATTCTTTCCAGGCTAAGTTGGGGCCAGTATTATTCATAGGCTGGAATTATTTACTCTTCAAAACCAATGAATTGATAAAGCTTAATCATTAAAAGATACTTGTCTATAAATCAGTCACTTATACCTAGGAAACAGCCATATTGAGTTAGATGAATTCTGTTTAAATTAGTGGCATAAAGACAGTGAGTCTTAAAGGGTAAATTATACCAGGCATGATAATAATACAGAAACCTAGTGTGAACCTATGTGAGAGGTGGAAGATAAATCTGAAAAGACAGACTGAGATTCCAAGATGCTAGTGCACAGAAAACATACCCAAATGAAGAGTTGGGCGAACGTGATTTTAAGTGGAGTTCCCCAGTTGATAAGAATCAAGAGTCTATCAACTAAGTGCTCAGGGGTAAATAGGTTATAGCACTACCAGGGGCAACCATAGCTGGAATACAAACCAACAATAAAAGTCAAAGGAGCTACATACAGAAGTTTGGACACCAAATGACTCCATGTTACATTCTAGAAAAGACAAAACCATGGGGACTAGAAACAGATGCCAGGACACAAGGCGTGGAGGAAGGAATTGACTGGACAAGACAGTGTTTTGAGGTTCTGGAAGTCATCTATACATGGATTATATTGGTGACTACCTGACTGTATACATTCGTCAAAAACTCATTGAGTTCTGGACTAAAAAATGAGTGAATTTTGTCAGGCTACTCAGAAAACTGAGGCAGGAGGATCAGAAATTAAAGACCTGCCTGGGCTACAGGGTGAGTCCAAAGCCAAGCTGTATCATTTAGTGACTGCCTCAGAATGAAGAACAAAGAAGAGGAAGGAGGGGGGCTGGGTATATAGCTGATTGGTAGAGCACTTGCCTGGCATTTGTAAACCCTGGATTTAATCTTTAATATCCCACCCTCAGAAAGATTGAGGATGAACTTTGTTCCCCTGGACTTCTGTCCAGTCTCTTCAGCACCACTTTTAAAAATGTATCAACTCTACCTGTGTGTTGCAGGATATTTGATCACACTGTGAACCCTGAGATTGTGTTATTTACTGACAAAATATGTTTTTAGTTGTAGTGTGACTCAGCCTTAGCACTCGCCTTTAATCAAAGAGATTTCTGCTTGAATGTTGTAAACAGGATTAAGTCAACCAGAGGTTGAGAGGTGGAGCAAGCAACCAGATGACAGGGAGTGAACACAGGAGAAAAACAGAGGAAGAAGGAGTCTGGAGGACTGAGAGAGAGGTACAGGAAGTTTAAAGGAGGGACATTCAGTTTGAAGAGGTGTTGTTCTTGGCTTGTTTGTTTGTTCATTTGTTTGCTTTTTGAGACAGCTTGAGAGAGGAAATTCTGGGATGTTGGCTGAGGAGGAAGGTCAGCTGGGTGATTTCTCTGCCTCTCTGAGCTAGCAGGCATTCACCCCAGCATCTGGCTTCCAAGTCTTTATTGGTAAAATCCAATGATCAGGATTTTGTTTAAAAACAACATGTGCGCTTTGGGATGAAGCCAGTGTCACCATCTCATTAGGACAGTCCATTCTCTCTTGACCAGACCCCAGTTAACTGTCCTAGACTTACAACTGTGCTCGGGGACAACACGATGACAGAGAAGTGGCATATAATCACTCTCTCCGTCTTCTCAAGTGCATGTTATTTACTCCCTATAAAATATATCAACTTGTCTTCAGTAGGTTATCGAACAGCAACAGTGCTGGGTATTTCAGTGCCTGCCGTAGATACATGGTTACAGAAAGGATTTAGGAACGTCACTTACCTATGTACAGGAAAATGAGGTGTCCAGTCCTGTTAGTAGGCTAACATCAACTTGTACCAGCAATGCTTCACTTGATAACTATCTGTGCCTGACTCTGATGACTCTTGCTACCATGTTTAAAAAATAATAATAATAAATTTAAACAAAAAACCTAGAAAAGATATTTGGTGTGTTTCTTATCCTATTTGTATAACTGTGAAACTTCCCCTCTAAAGAAAATAAGAAAATAATTTTAAAGCAAACGTTGTTAGACAAAATTTATGTCTAGATAAACCTAGCTTTAAAAAAAAATACTTTTATGTTGGGCATGGTAGTGGATACCTGTAATTCCAGTAACTAAGAGATTAAGGTAGGAGGACTGAATTTGCAAGTCAGCTCAGACTGCACAGAAAGCCCCAGGACAGCCTGTGCCACACAGCAAAACCCTTTGTCTCAGAAATTTTCTTCAAAAGGATTCAAATTAAATCTAATGACCTATAAGTAGAAATTAAGAAATTAATTCTCAAGGAGTAGCAAATTAACATCAGCAGCCAGTTGTTTAGAAAATGTGTTCTGGATGTGTGATAGAATTACTCCGTTAGCTTTTAATTGTTAATTTACCACAAGCTAGAATCACCAGAGAAGAGAGACTCAACTGATGTGCCATCTGTCTCAAGTTGGCCTATAGGCATGTCACTGGAGAAACTGTCTTGCTTGGTAATTGATGTGGGAAGACTCAGTCCATCATGTGGGGGGCACCATTCCCTTGGAAGGGAGATCTCAAGTAACTAGATGAAAGCACTCAGGCCATGTCGGTACATCCTTTGCTCTCTAGTCTTGACTGTGAATTTGAAGTCAGTAGTTGCCTGAGTTCCTGATTTGAATTTACAGAAATGACTCATTCTCTAACCTAGAACTATTCACCTGTGGTGGTTTAACTAGTAATAGTCCTCATGGGCTCATATATTTAAATGCTTGGTCCTTAGGGAGTGGTACTACCTAGAGTGACTAGCAGGTGTGCCCTTGATAGAATAAGTGTTGCCTTGTTGGAACAAGTGTGTTATTGAGAGTGTGCTTTGGAGTTTCAAAATCCTAAGCCAGGCCTAGTGGCGTTCTCTTCCTGTTGCCTGCAAATCCAGATATAGAGCTCCCAAATCTCTGACTACATGCTGCCATGCTCCCCACCATAACAATAGACTAAACCTCTGAAACTGTAAGCCAGCCCCAATTAAATACTTTCCTTTATAAGACTTTCTTGGCCAAGGTGTCAAAGTGTTGTCTATTGACAGCAAGAGGACATTGGCTAAGCGATTACCCCCACAGCTGCTTTTGCTCAGGGTATGTGTTCCGTCAACAGAAATAAAACAATCAACACTGAGTCAACATTCTACCACTGAGCTAACCTCATGCCTGGCACTTACAGACATTTTATTTTGTTTTCTTGTGGTTCTGTTTTATTTTATATTCTTGGTGTTTCTAGAGACTAAACCCAGGGCCTGTTGAATGCTCAATAAGTACATGGTAAATTCATCAGAAGAAATGGAGACACCATGTCAGATGGATTTGGGCCAGCCACATTGAAAAGTTGAGCAGTGGGTGAGAATAATTAAAGCAAGAGGAAAAGCTGGTTATCAGTGATTTCCAAATAGTTTCCGAGTCACTTACATCTGTATTTCAGGAATCAAATGAGACGTAGTTATAATATGGGAAAACAGATACAATGTGATCACTCACTATTAAACCATACATGGAAAACATGAAGCATCAGCTGAGATGGCATGGCAAGCCTGTGACCCAGCACCAGGGAGGTTGAAACAAGCGGATCAGAAACTCACGTGGGCCAACCAAACCATGGAGTTAGAGGTCAGCCTGGACTCTGTGACACTCTCTCTCATAAACAAAACAAAACCAGCGAGATGTGTATGTGCGTGTGTGATAGTGTGTGGATAGAAGGTAGACGGAAAGACAGATATCTCACTTTAGGAAAGGGGCATTAATCTCTAGTGTTTCGTTTCTGAATATTTAAAAATCAAACGTTTAATTAATGTGGGCTCCAGAGTTATCTGGAGATCTTAAGTGGTATAATTTTGGTGAAAAAGAAGGGTGACAAATTAGATAGCAAGAGTTTAGGAGCAAGATCTCTCAGTGATGTGAGAACAAAGAAATGTTCCTTTTTTCTTTTGCAAACACTGAAATCAGTAAAATGTATATTTTTTCTGATTGCCTAGAGACAGTCACCAATAATCTGCATTCTTGGCCAGCCGAAAAAGGAGATGATAAAGAATAAGTAAGAATTTTGAAAATGCTTTTAATATTCAAATACTTGTTTCTAGACTCTGCAGAATTTCAGTCAGTTACCATCAGTGGTTAGGAGTGCACACTGCTCTTGCAAAGGACCTGAATTTGGTTCCCTGCACCCACGTGAGGCAGTTCACAACTGTCTGTAATTCCACGCTGAGAGTCCTCTGAGCTGTCTATGGAAGCCAAGCTCGGCTGCTTCCCTCCAATCAAGCCTGCTTATGTCTCACTGTTTCTCCAGGACCACCCTATCCCAGGATGGTGTGTGGCCAACATCCACATCTACCATCAAGCTACCACTCTGGTTCCCAGATGGTGCCTCTCCATTGGACTGGTGAGAGGCGTGCCAGTGGTCTGCTCTTAGGCCTGCTTCCAGCAGTGTATGAGAATCTTTGTTCTGCAATGGTCAACTACCTGGCCGCAATCCTCACTCCCCACAGTCACTGGGGCCTTGCTTGTGTTGTTACTATGTTCTTGGGGACATAGCACAGGAAGGGCACTGTCAGCTTAAACCTCTGGGCTTAGCATTTTCAGCTGTCACTGTGTTTATCTGCAATGCTGTGGAATCTCTCACTTTCTAGGCCTAATGCCTTAAAAAATGATAATGAGATTATTTGCCTCACCTGAAAGGCAGTTCTGCTCCTGATAAAAAGGAACACTGGGCAAGTCCTGTGGTGGACGCTATTGCTCATGCACGTCGAAACACGCGTGCACATGCAAGACACGTTCATAAATTATGTCTAGTCATACTATGAGTCTCGTGACTCTGCGAGCTGGGAGACTCCATATACATGTGTGTGCACATACATGTAGAGGCCTAAAATCAACATTCATTAAGTCTTCCTCAATCACTTTCTACCTTATTCTTTGAGGCCAGGTCTCTCAACTTAACCCAGAACTCTCCTGTTCAGCAGTCTAACCAGCTTCTTGCTCTGAGGATGCCATGGCTGTTCTCTGAGCATTAGAATTGCAGACAGGCTGCCACACACACCTGAATTGACACAGCTGGTGAGAATCCTCTCAGCCCTACACTTGAGAGGCAAGTGAGCTAGCTCCATAGCTCTATTTAAAAAAATAATTTTGGATTTACTTATTTTATGATCCCGAGTGTCTTGTCTACATGTACGTGCATGCACCATGTGTGTGCACTATGTGTGTGTCTGGTGCCGGTGAAGCCAGTGTTACAGACAGTGAAGAGCCACCACGTGCATGCTGGGAATCAGATCTAGGGCTTCTTCAAGAGCAGTAAGAGCTCTAAACTGCTGAGCCAACTCTCCAGTCCCCAGCCATTTTTTTAATGTGCCAGTTTCTTTGTGTATATACACAAATGTATCTGTGTGTGAGCACATGTGTTGGGGTGCATGCTTGTGTGTGTGCATGCATGCAGAAGTCAGAGGTCAATTTCAATGCCTTTATGAGTTGAATTGCTCTCTACCTCATTATTTGAGGCAATAATAAATCTTTGAGGTAATAACTCACTAACCCTGGATCTTGCTGACTAGGCTAGAGCTGGCCAACAAGCCCCAGGGATCCTTCTATCTTTATCTTACCAGAGCTGTGATTACAGACATAGGACACTGAACCGAACTTTTTTTTTTTTTTTTTTTTTTTTTTTTTTTGCATAGGTCCTGGGATCCAAATGCATGTCCTCACTTTGAGCAGAAGATACTTTACTAATGGAGCCAGCTCCCCATCAATCTCTTAATGAGGTTATTACTATCATCTCATAATCAGACTTCTGTATATCAGTCCTGGGAATAATGGGCAAAGCAAAAGATTCAACTCATGAATGAAGACTGTGCACGAAGTCAGACGACGTTTTAGGCTCTGCAAACATCTCTCTGGTCGCCTGACAGCAGCTGCTAATGGTCACCCATCTAGGGAAATCTGTAAGTCAGGGGGTGCTGCCTCACATTATAAATCTTTGAATCCAAAGAGAGCCGGGAGCACCTCTCAATTTACAAAAGTTTTATCTAGGGACTTTGTCTACCTCGTAGATGTCTCCAAATATGACAGATTTCAAACAGATGTAATCCTCAAATGTGTTTGACTTGTCCTAAAATAAACTGTCCACAAATATAAAGCCGCAAGAAAATATTTTCTCACTGTGGAAATTGCTAATGAGAAAATGTACTCTAGGAAAAGCAATTTAAACAAGCACACGGAACCATTTGAAGACGATTTTGACGCACTTCAGAGCGTCTGAGGTAGGCTCGATGCCCACTCCCACCTCCTCACCTCATGCGTGATTCCTTTGCAGCCCGGTTTCTCATTCTGTGCCTTTCACAGAAATCACCAGCAAAGTCCTGATTTTCAGCTTCAACAATCCAATTCTCATTAACTGTACTGGAGCAACAAACATTTCTGCTATATTCTCTCTCTCTCTCTCTCTCTCTCTCTCTCTCTCTCTCTCTCTCTCTTCTCTCTCCCTCCCCTCTGCTTCCCGCTCCCTTCCCTCCCTCCCCCTCCCCCTTTCCTCCCTCCCCTCTCCCTCTCCCTCTTCCTCCCCCCCTCCCCCTCTCTCTCCCTCTCCCCACCTCTCTCCCTCTCTCTCTGCCTCCAGCGCACCAGTTCCCTCGAGGTTTCCCCACTTTGCCGAAGTAACTGAATCCCCTTGGGGGGCGGGGCCTTGAGCCATACCTCCTGGGCTGCCTGAGAGTGCTGTCCTTATTTTTATTGTTATACTTTCTCTTGGAAGGACCTCAATCATTCTTGTGGACTTTCCTATTGACTGTTGTATGGAATTCTAGAACCTCGCCATCCTGACCTATTTTCTTACCCGTGCTTACTACTGTCAGTGCTTGATAGCAGGGCAGACAGCTGCTTCCAGGGGCTGATTAAGTTTGCGCATATCAGAAAAGGCCTTGGGTGTGACTGTTCACACAAAGTCTGAGGAATGCTGGGAAAGGGTTTGTCCCTTCTTGGCAGCAGTATGAGGCTGAGCACACCAGAACCAGAGGCGAAAACCTTCCGAGGCCCACCAATAGTAACCTACTTCTATCAGCAAGGGTTCGTCTCTTAAAGGCTCCGCAGTCCACCAAAGTAGTGTGTCCACCTGGGGATGAGCCTGGGAAGGACCTGCAGACTCAAGTCACCATGGCCTTTCTTCACTGTTTACTGAGAAGGGCCACGTGATACCAACAGCTCCCTACCAAGCTATGGGTTAATTATCTATTGCTAGGACCCTTGACCTTAAGAATTGTCGAAATCTCAAATATCTGTTAAAGAAGTCTTATTTCTCACCCAAACAATATAGATTTTTAATAAGACTCAAACTTTGAACATTCAAGCCACAAATAATTTCATACAACTTGTGGTGCCACCCACGACCACACAACAGAGGATACCCTTCATCCTACGTCGGATTTGTCTGGAAAATGATACATTTTTACAATGTTTCAAAATCGGAGACTTTAAATGCATTCAGATCCAAATGTAATGCAAAAACAGATATTTTTTTTCTTCCAGGGATACAATGTGATTTTAAAACGCGCATCAAATTTTAATTCAGTTAATACAAACAATAACAGCAAGCATTAGATAGATACATGATGATAGCTACAGAAGGTAACTGGTAGATTAGATAATAGAAGATGTCAGTGATGAATGACAAATAGATACACAGAAACATAAATGACAGAAATCCTTTCCTTTGATAAGTAAGGTTAAATTTTGTGGGTGGTTTTTTTTTTCATCAAATAATGTAGATTTTTTTTTTTCTCAGCAAACACTGAAAAGAGTCACATTCTGAGAAAACAGTAAGTTAAGCACATGTAGATTTTTGTTTTGGGTTTTGGGGGTTTTGGTTGGTTGGTTGGTTGGTTGGTTGGTTGGTTGATTGGTTGGTTGGTTTTGTTTTTTGGTTTTTCAAGATAGGGAGTGTAGCCCTGGCTCCACTACACTTTGATCTCTAGACCAGCCTGGCCTTGAACTCACAGGGATCTGCCTACCTCTGCCTCCCAAGTGCTGGGATTAAAGGTGTACATAGCTGTCACCACCAGGCTACACACGTAGATTCGAACTCAAAGCTTCCCCCTACCCTTTCTTCTTTCCTCTCTGTCTGTCTCATTTTAAGTGCCTGCCTGAATTTATGTACACCACATGTGCCTGGTGCCTGCAAAGACCAGAAGAGGGCATCAGATCTCCTGAACCTGGAGTTGTGAGAAGGTGCTGAGAACCAAATCCAAGTCCTCTGAAGAGCAGCCTGGACTCCTTACCACTGATCCATCTCTCCAGCCTTTCCTCCCTCTCTCAGAAACTTCCTCTTCTATCCTATGAAACATTTGAGAGTAATTTTTTTTAAACTTCTACCTAGCACTTCTAACATGTCAGAAACTGTATTTTCCTGGGGAGATGTGCACAAAAGCTCATTCACCCCCAAACAGAATGCCAGTGACAGACCAAAGAGACAATTCAACCCAAGCCTAGCTTGGTAAATCAATTAATCAACCTGGGATTCTTACAGAAGAATGAGAAATGGGATACTCACAGGAACACTGTTACTCAAGAGTGGCCACATCACTGAAGGGTTCCACACCAGCATGGACAGTGGAGGTCATTATGAACACTTACGGGTCAGCAGAGTCTCACCTTCACGGACCTTATACCTCCTATACATACACTAGAGCACACTGGGGACTAGTGGAGCAGGAGTGATGGCTAGATTCTTAGATGAGTGTATCATGACCCCCGTCTACTACGGAGTGTTACAGCCCATTACTATCTCCATCTTGCTATCTAGATCTAACTATCAATGCATTGTTTTGCTTATTTCATTACATGACCCAGGAGCCAAGGTATTTTGCAGCTCACCACAGAAACCTGTGCTGCAACTGACAATGGTTATGTCTGGAGGAAACATGGCTGCAGTCAACTCACCAGAGTTGCAGAGTACAAGGACACTCTAGCCGACCATGGCAGACTATGTGACGGTGTTCCCAGAAGATCACAATGAAACTGAAGAGCTACTGTCACCTAATGGTGGTGGCAGCTGTTTGAAGTCATAATGCATCACCGCTCACATGTTTAGAAACATGATGATGTTGATGTCAGCAAACCCACTTCACAGATGCTTATGTGAAAGAATAGTAGATATGATTATGTATGGTGCATAGTACTTGAAATACCAACTACACTACCAGCTGACAATGTTATATCTATATAAAACATATAATATATAAATATAATATACTATATTATACTTTTTATTATCCTAGAGCATATACTTTATACTTCTTTACAAACAATATTTCACTGGAAACCCAGCAAAAGACATCTTACATTTTCCATGTATCCTGATGGTGTCATTTTCTTCTATATTTAATTTAGGCCACGCTAAACCACATATGTATAACCTGGTTGTGTCTTTGGTTGTACCATCAATTGTGTGGTGCTGTGATGTTCACACAATGACAAAATTGCCTGAAGGTGCATTTCTCAGAATGTGTCATTATCAAGAGGTGTGTGACACTTGCAAATTAAAAACGATGTTAACCATTGCAGCATGGTACTTGGATTTGACACTTCATAGCCACTTTTAAAGGAGTCTGCTAACTGTCTATTGTGGAAGATATTACATGAACCTTTGCAGTCACAGAACAAAATAAAGTCATAAATCAATGCTTTTCATCAAATATCTTGGTGAGAACTTGAGGTAGGGAGGTTATGGTGGGGGAGGGGAGATCTCCTACATACATTTGAGGGTTGGGAGAAGTTAGGTTGATTTCAGCAATACTTTACAAAAGTTTTACCTATAGTCACCAAGATGTCAGATAAGTACAGAGGTGACATTAAATGGCTGGCAAAGAGACTGAAGGAAAACCAAGATCATCTGTCTGCAACACTCCATATTCACAACAAGAAGTCTGGTCATCCCATTAGCATACCAAATTCAACACAGGTACACTTTCTCCTGAGAAACTCAGTTCACAGCTTAGAGAAACTTTCCAGGGTGAAGAAATGTTATAATTTTGTATCTAATTTCTTCAACTAAATTGAAAGCTTTCTGGCCAGAGAGACTAACTTCTGGTCTAGATTTATACTTCAATATTCTTCTCGTTGATATAATTCCCAACAGTATCATTGATTCAGTTTATTTATTACTAAAGTAAGCACTGCTCACAAGATTCAGTGTTAATTGAGGATTTTTGATCTAGACAAAGGGAATTAATATAAAGATCATAATATTTTGGAGCATCTCAGAACTATCTAACTGAACTAATGGGCAATTATATTCCATTCCATTATCTCCAGCAAGCTCAACGAGTATAGCAAATGGGCCAGAGGAAATTTATCACACTAATAGTAAGTACCTGTTCATTTATCCATGTTTCATGATGCCTGGATATATTAGTCAAGACACAGGCTGTGCAGTGATGGCAAGAAGCATTAAAATGCAATATATTAATAATGCAAAAGATTTTCTCCCTTCCAATTTGAAGTCTGGGTGGGTAGTCTGGGGTTGCCCTGTAAATGAGTATGCCAAACACCTTGCGTTCATCTTATTATTCTCTTAGCCTCGTTCCTGTGTTCTCAACCTCTAACCTAAAATGACTCCCCAATTCCTGTGTTTATCTCTACTTCCAACTAGAGAAAGGAGAATAAGAAAGAGCTGAAAATACACCCTTTCATTTCACAAGTGCACTGTCTGAAAATTGTATATGATACATCTTTTGAAGTGGAAATTTCTGGTTTCTTTGGAGACTCAGTTGTTTTCTGGCAGCTCTTATGAGAGGATATTTTGCTGAAGCAAACCCTTGAGAGAACATGTAATGTTTAGAACGTAGGACCCATCAGACGGTGAACGACCTTCTTGCATTGGTTTGCCTTGCAAAGCTTTGCTAGTTGTCATTGGTCTTTGCTGGTCATCACTTCATAAAGAGAAATCTGCCAAAGAACTTCGTGGTATTCCGGCTGCTTCTTGCCACTTCCACAGACTCCTGCCAACTCAACAGAACCTCACAGTTCTTTCTGGATCAAGCTCCTGCTACCAATTCATGTTTGGTGTTTGTCAATCGGACTGGACTGACACCACGGATTCCTATTTGATATTTTGGACTAGACTTAGACTGCTGATATCCTGACAATGAAGATTGGTATCACCCCCCGGATAACTATTTCTAAGCAGGTCCACATCCCCCTTGTCCTATTAACCATCTTTCTCCCCTAATTTTGGCTGGCAGGCTAGAAGGGAGGTTGAAATGTTTAAAAACCCTTATTCAAGTACATTTTGAAATATCTAAGCCTGTACTTTTTTCATACCTAGATTTTTTTTTGAGAATTTCACACATGACTACTGTATTTATGTCATCTCTACCCCTCTCTATCCACATCCAGCTCCTTCTGTGTATTCCCTACTCTAATTATGGACTTCTTCCTTAACTTTTATTGTTAAGAAGACAGACAGACAGACAGACACACACACACACACACACACACACACACACACACACACATCTGCTTACTCAACTTAATGCTGTCCATATGCATATGTGTTTAGGGATGACTACTTGCCATTAGATAATTACAGGGCTCATCCCTGGGAAAGACTGATTCTCCCTCTCACAGAAGCTATGAATTGCCTGTAGACCTTTATATAGGAGTGGAGCCTTGTGGGATTTCCCCTACTCCATTGGAATGTCAAGTGGGGCTGTCATTTTGTAAGTCTTGTTTGGGTGACAATATTGTTAGGGTTTTATGCATGTAGCTGCCCTATCCTATACAGAAGATGCTATCTGACAGCAGCCATTTTCATCCTCTGACTTTCCACAATGTTCCCTGAGCCTCACATGTAGAGATTATGTTGTATAAGTATCAACTGGAGTTTGGCATCCTATGTTTCTTATCCTCTCTGTGTTTTGACCAGTTGTGGGTTTTTGTAATAGACTCCACTTGTGGCAAAAGGAAAAGATTTCTTTGATACAGGGTGAAAGCACCACTTACAAGAAAGACCTGTTATGTGCCCAGAGCTAGGCCTGAGAGTGTGGGGTTGGCACTAGTGGGTACCATCCTGGGAAGCTCACCAGGAAAAGCCACTGAGACAGCATCACTTATGGAGGTAAGCTTTGGAGTGTGAAGCCCCCTAAGGCTTGGCTTGCTCCCGGGAGACAATGAGATGACTTTAATTGCCTTGCTTTGCCCAGAATCCAGTAGTGTCACATTTAGCTTCTACAGAGGCTGGAAAATAAAGTCTTTATCTGAAAAAGAAAGTTTACAGTTAAAATTGAAGAGTTCTATTAGCAGAGAATTATGATAGTGGTGGAAACTGGCAGATAATCAACAGTTTCTGAAACCAAGACAGCAAGATGCCCTTGGCCTAGCCTGCTGTACACCTCAAGTGAGTCTACCACTTAATGGTCTGGTTTCAACCACACTGGACATTCCTGTTTGTTTCAAAGTAAGGCTCTCCAGAGTCTTTAAGATAGGAGCCATGAAAAGATGTAGCACTGATAATATTGGCCACAAAATCTCAGTCCAGCTGTCATGGTTTATTGCTTGTGTGGTTGGGAGTCACCTGGCAGTGGCTGGTCATGCTAATCACCAGGCTAGTCATCAGGTTAGTCATGACTAGAACAACTGGGTGACATTCGTCTCTTCCAAGTACCTCTAACCTTCAAGCAAATGAGCTCAGGTAGTCTCCTATGGCAAGGACGGAGGCACAAAAGGAACAAATCTCAACACAGATGCTCATTCCACGTCTCTATTCATGTCATGTCTGCTAGCATCCATTGACCAAAATGAACCCCTCAGTTAAGCTCCTAGTCCATAGGACGAACCGATCATCCCTGCAATGGTGGAAGGGCACTCCAAGGATGAAGACACAGGGAGAGGAGATAGCTGGATACGGACCTTGAACTTTTGCTTAGGAAAGGTTGATGGATACAGGCTGTTTTATTATGATGCCTGTGTATATTAGGAAATGTTTCACTCAGTACTTTCTGATGGTGCATTTTTCTTCATTGATGTAGCCACTGATAAGTTGCCCATGCCCTAGGACATAACCCCATACCTACCTACGCACATGCAAGTCACCCTGATAGACTCAGTGAGTCATTTATTTTTAAAGGGGGCATAAAAAGAGGCTGGGGGCTTCCTGGGAAGAAGAGGTTCCAGGGAAGTAGGAAGGTGATAAGAAAATGTAATAGAGGGAATACACTTGACAACTTTATATAGATTCACAAAATTGTCAAAAAAGCAAGTAAAATACTTTTTTAATTTTTCTCTCTTACTGTGGTTAACTCTAGGTAACTGAATCTCCAAATAGTAAATAACAGAAAAAAAAAACACTAAAAAGTAGTTCTAGAATTTGGTTACGTCTCACCACATTCATGCCTGCCACCTGCTGCAAAGACCCTTGACTACCTGGGTCACTGTGATAGCATTGATCAATACCCATCTCTACACCTCCATACTCTCCATTCATCGGTCTATCTCTGCCTTCCCTAGAGTCAGTCCTTCCTCAACAATCATCTTCCCATGAAGATTTCCCTACTACAACATCCTACCCTGTGGTCCTTCCCATTCCATGGAAGCAGCCATACCCATCCATCTCTTCCTAATTATTGTGGTACTACCACAGTAGCACTTTGGTTTTTAATTAATTAATTAACTAACTTACTTAACATCTCAAATGCAGTTTCCCCTCCTTCCTCTCTTACTGGTCTTTCTCTCCCTCTCCCTATCAACTCCTCCTTCCTCTCTCTTTAGAAAAGGAGAGGCCTCCCGTGGACATCAACCAGCCTTGGTATATCAAGTTGCAGTATAGGCACATCTTCTCCTATTGAGGCTAGATGAGGGAGCCCAGTATGAAGAAAGGGCCCCAAACAGAGGCAGGCATTAAAATCCATACAGAAAGATTAGTACTTTCCTCAATAAATTCAATTAGCAATTTCTCCATCCATTCTTATTTTTATTATACTTTCTAATTTTTTTGTTATTATAGGACCTATATCTTGGATAATTTTTTATTCTAGAAAGGAAGGAAATATTGTCATAGTTCTGTTTTAAAAAAAAAAAAGTATTGTCCAGACATGGTGGTGGTCACTTTAAGCCCAGAACTCCAGATGCAGAGGCAGACAGATCTCTGTGAGTTTGAGGCCAGTCTGGGTCACATAGCAAAAGCTAGGCCAGCCAAGGCTCCACAATGAGACCTTGTACATAAAAGCCTCATTTGTATGCACGATTTATGAAGATGCTCCCACCAAGCTCCGTTCCTCATTTTTCTGTACAAATTCCAGCTGGAGATGCATTGAAATGTCTTCCCCTCTGATATTTTTTACTTGCAATGCATTTAGAACATTTTCCCGTTATATACTTCAGTTGCATTTATTCATAAATATATTTTTTAATTTGGCTCTTGTTTTAGAAGGAAGAATGTGTTCAGAAGGATTGTCTTTTCTAACTTGACAACTGAGCTGTCACTGTTAGCTCTCTGAGCTGAAAATGGTAGATCTTTGAAAACGGTCTTAATGAACCCTCGGCAGTCAGAAGACCTCAGTGACTCTCCTGGTGCAGTGCCGCATGTCAAGATTTTCCTCTTTCTACACTCATCTGCCATCCTCTCGTTCCACCGGCAACCTCTTTGTGCAGTCTGTGTGTCGCACCCTGGAAATCCAGCGTGACCAGCACTAAGATCCCCAGAGGCCATGGACAGAATGCACTTAAATTTCCTAGGCTGCAGGTTTCTGCTCTTCTCTTTTCTTCCTCTCTGACATTCTGCTCTCTCCTCATTCATCAGAAGTAAATTCTCCTCATGACCTTTTACAGCCCGTAACTGCACGCACAGGCCCCTCTCCGGGCTGTTCCCAGGCACTCCCCACCTTCCTCATCCCTTTCCTTTTGCAGACAGCTGACCCCGTAAGGATATTTTGTTCCCAGAAGAGCTCACAAAGTATAATAAAGTGTCTTCGTAAAAGTTTTGTAGGCATCCAGGTGTGGTGGTACACACCTTTAATTGTACCACTTGGGAGACAGAGGCAGTCAGATCTCTGAGTGTTTGAGGCCAGCCTGCTGAGTTGTAGGACAGTCAGAGCCAAGAGTGAGACCGTGTGTGTGTGTGTGTGTGTGTGTGTGTGTGTGTGTGTGTGTGTGTGTGTGTGTGTGTG
>JANHMN010000008.1:71353452-71368348 GCA_030674055.1 Rhabdomys pumilio | reverse complement strand
GTGTGTGTGTGTGTGTGTGTGTGTGTGTGTGTGTGTGTGTGTGTGTGCACGCGTGTGCGCGCGTGCATGCGTGTGCATATGTGTGCGTGTGCATGTGTGTACAGCGCTGGGTGGGACTTTATATAAATTGTCTTCTTGCTCCAAAGCTCCAGTTCATTAGTATTCAATTCACTGGGGGACCCTTCTGCATCCAAGAAAAGAAGAAGATAATTGAGGCATGACAGAGAGGCGATTTCTAGATTACCTTTGCTCTGCTCTGAATCCCAGGGAGCACCAAAGCAAGACAACCAAAACCAAAGGCAGCTCGAAGGGGAAGAGCAGGAACCAAACATTTCATTTAAAGGCCAAAATTATAACACACGCTACCTCATGATCACCTTCCACTGCCCAGGCAAGATTTGTGTTCTTGTATGCATTTGTTTGTGCAGTATGTGTCCATGTTGTGTATGTGTGTTCTTATGTGTGTGGGTAAGAACGTACATGTGCAGAAATGTATGTATGTGTACGTGCGCACGTGCGTGTGCGTGTGCGTGTGCGTGTGCGTGTGCGTGTGCGTGTGTGTGTGTGTGTGTGTGTGTGTGTGTGCCAGAGGCTGACACTGGGTGTCTTCCTCGATGGCTCTCCTTGTACACTGAGTCAGGGTCTCTCACTTGAAGCCAGAGTTCTTTATTTCAGCTGTCTGCCTCCCATAGACAGACATTATGCACCATCTGCCATGCTGGGAATCCCAGCTCGGGTTTTTACACTGTGCGGCAAGAGCTTTACCCTTGGGCAGTATCCCCAGCTCAAAGATTTTACATTCTCCAGTTCAGTTCATTCACAATTTAGTATTGTTCTCAATACACTTTGGAAAAAATATCTTTATGGAGAAAATATTCCATTGCTTCAGATATTTTTAAAATATGTGTCTTATAAATTTAGAAATGATTTAAATTATAAATGTATGTATATTATAGCATCTAATTAAATCACAATGTATCAATGGAAACTATGTAGGATGTATCCATAAATATAAATTTGTAAATATATACTTATATACTTAAACTTTTTTTTTTCTTCTTAAAAATATTTTTGAGGGGAGAGAGGACAGGGGGGCTGGAGTGGATTTGATTAGAGTACTCGGCATACATGTATAAAATTGTCAAACAATGAATTTTAAAAACTACTTAGAACGCAGATAAAATGTTTTTGTGGGGTGTTTTTGTTGTTGTTGTTGATTCCTGCACACATTTTATTTATGTGTGTACACTCACAGCATAGTGTCAGAGGATAAGTATGTATGTGCCACATTATAAACGGGTTCTCTCTGACAACATAATCGTTGGGTTAACACATATCCTTGATTACTGCAGCCAGCCTCCCCAGCAGGTGTCATCAGGACTGTGACTTTCTTCACTGCACATGTCATGGGAACCTGTTTTTAAATTAGCATTCAGTTCCTAGTTGTATAAATTAGTTTTCAAGGCCTTTGTTTTGCTTTCTACACAGCTCTGTCTTTACCATCATTAATTTCGTAGATATTCTACATATATGTTGGATACTACTCCTTTTACAGCTCTATATATACCAACTTCTTGCAGTTTTGGTCTTTTCTCACTGTTCCTGGTATTTTACGGGAAGGTTGTGATCAAATACTAACACCCTTCATAACAGTTTGAGCTTCTGCACCATAAATAGGTAACACCTCATACAATTAAAATTCTATTTTCTCACATTTCTCCTACATTCTTAATTATTCTACTTTAAATTTAGATCTTGAATGGCTGGAGCTGTAACTCAGTTACTAGAGAGCTTTCTAGTAGGCATAAATATAAAATATATTATATATTCTAGCTAGCCTGTATAAGAGACACAGAATCCTGGTATTTTTATTTACAAGCTATAAGCCTAGATTGGCCAGATTTGAAGCTATTCTACCTTACATCCCAGCCATATGCCTCCTCCTCTCTTGGTCTCCTTCCTTCTCCTCTTAGTCTCTCCTGAGACCTCTTACTCGATCCTCAAGTCCTGCCTTTCTCTCCCTACTGTCCAATCACAGGCTCTAGCTTTTAATTAACCGATTACCTTTAAGTTGGGGAGCAGGGTTTCTGTAGCACCACTTGGTATGCCTGAGGACCTCTTTATGGTGGGCAAACAGATCCTGGAAGCCAGTATTAAGCATTGAATACATAGCATTACCAAAACAACCCCAACACACAGGGTCTTGGGTTTGATCCCTAGTATTGCCTAAAGCAATGGGGGTGGACAAGCTTGCACTCTTCATTCTGAGGAGTTGGAGGCAGAAGAATCAGTTTAGCCCAGTCTCAACCATACAGCAAGAACAAAACCAGACTGGGCACATAAAACTTTCTTTCAATAGATAGATAGATAGATGGGCAAACTGACAGAGTCAATCTAGGGTTCAATTTGCATGACTAAAATTGTCATATGTCATCTGTTTAATTGTTCATCCTGCTCCCATTAAACCACTGGGGCCCTTGTTAAATAAATAAATTGAATTTTTAATTCCATCCTGTTTTTCTTTACCCTGTGCAATCTTTTCTCAACTTTCACAGTTTCTCTTCACATATACTTATGGAGATTATAATACATGAATGGGAAAATCTACCATTATGATTCCTTTACAATGTAATGTTGACTATTCTTGGTTGTTATATTCTCTTTAATGTTAGGAACACTTTGTCAAGCCCCACTAATAAAATGATTTGTTACTGAGAAAAAATAGAATTTACTGATCTGGGTACATTTTTTTACCATCAAACATTCAGGTCTTCATCATATCTCCCAACATTTATGACTCTCTTAATGAAATAATACATTATTTTTCTGTGAAAGTCTGACTATTATTGTTCTTTGTATTTTCTGGATACATTGCAAATGAGTTTGTCACAATCTGTAAAGATTTTATAGTACATTTCCAAAAGAAGACAGCAGACCAAATGATAAACAGTACAAAATGAACAATAAAAGGTAAATACTTAAATAAAAATCCCATTTGTGCCTTAGCATGTTTTCCAACCTTTCTGTGTCTCTGTTAAATACGATTTACTCTTCTATCAAATCAAAAAATTGTTTTCATGGATTTTGTGGTAAGAAGACAGAGACAAAAGGCTTAGAACTATGCCTGGCACATGGAAGTGATGGATTGGTTGTATGGGGTAGGATAAGTTAGGAGTTGCTTTGTAGCAAATAATTATGTGTGTATGTGTATATATATATATATATATATATATACATATATATATATGTATAT
Organism: Rhabdomys pumilio; assembly: GCA_030674055.1. Lineage (NCBI taxonomy): Eukaryota > Metazoa > Chordata > Mammalia > Rodentia > Muridae > Rhabdomys > Rhabdomys pumilio. The sequence continues at coordinate 71,365,095 of JANHMN010000008.1, read as the reverse complement.
ATGTATGTATGTATATATATACACACACACACACACACACACACACACACACACACAGACACACACATGAGTTGGGGGCTAGCATTGGCAACATAACTGAGTTCCCAGACTTGGTTTCAACAAAATGAGACATTGTCTCAAAAAAAAAAAAAAATCAAGGTTTTTCTCTTTCCTTCCACTTTCTTCAGACCATAAAATCATTTAGTGTTTTATGAAGCTAACGGATCAGTTGATACACTGAGATTTTAAGACTAAGGAACATCCTGTAAAGAGATAATGACTCCAGTAGAAGGTCATGACAACTAGCTTTTAAATACACAGGCAAGCTACCTCATCTACATGTAACCATGATTTTAGGGTGACTTTGCAGGTCAAAACATGTTAGGATTCAAGTCATGTAGGCCCAGTTCAAACCTTATTAAAGCTTATACGAAGCAAGCTATTTTCCCAGCCTCTGCTGGGGGGAATAATAACAGCTGCTGCATGGCCTTGTGCAGAAGTTTCATGAGTTACATGTCAAAGGCTCTGAACTGGTCCCTAAGAAGGATGGAAACATTGGTTCCTGTTGGCTGCACTTGTGTATGAATATATCTACAAGCCGTCCACCTGCCTTGTAGGATGTCCTACAAGAAACCACTACCCCCAACAAGTATTTTTTTCCTTTGTTTCTTTCTGCCTGCCACTACCTTTGTTGGTAACATTTGGACCTTATATATAAACATATCCTGTTATTAATTATGACTAGGTTCGGCCCAGTACAGCTAAATTAGTTCCGTAAGATCGAGCTGGCGCCAGAATGAGACACCAACACAGGGAGCCGCTCCCTCCTCCTGCAGGCTTGGTTCTGCAATGGCCTTGGCTACCTTCTGGTCTCAGAGGTCAGAGTCACCGAGGAGTGATGGGGACCGAGACCTCGAATGTCTTCTTGCTTCTGCTCCTCTAGCCTCTCAAAAATGAACAAGCTGGTATTTACCAGGAACAGTCAGGTCACATTAGGAGAAAGAAAATGTCACATTGATTTCTGTCTCTGATTCTACTAGTCAATCCTGCTTCTCTTCCGTGAGGTTCTCTTGCTCTCTCTCTCTCTCTCTCTCTCTCTCTCTCTCTCTCTCTCTCTGTTCTCCTCTTTAAAATGCTTCTCCTCTCCAGCTGACATCCCTCAGCCCCAACATACAATCATCTCCACCCTTTAATGGCTCTCCTCCTCATCCCCTCCTAATGCATTCAAAATTAATGATAATGACATCCACAACAATAATAAGCAGTTGCCTGCTGGATGCACAGCAGGAACACAGAGTGCTTCTCCCCAGAGTGATCGCAGGTGGTATCCTGAGACCCACCAGCCTGGTGGCTGAATGGTTGAGCCACAGAGAGGCATGTGGGAAAGCGTGGGTGGTACCCAGTAAGGCTCCCACCAGAACCACTTTGCTGCCAGTCCTTCTGACAAAGAAATGTTTGATACAGTCAAGTGCATCGTGGCTCATGAGATTTGTGTGCCTATATGCTCAGTGCCTCACAATATGGTTTCCAAAGGAAAGTCTCAAATGTGCTCTGTGGGGGAGATGAAAAGGAAATTAATGAGTCCCACCTGGTGTTTTCACTGAAATCATGACAGTCTCTGGATTTTGTGTCTGGCCAGATCTTGTTATAAGAAGAAGTAAAGCCGGCTTATGCTTTTCAGACCAATGTTATGATACACCTGTTAAAAACTACACTGGAATGCCCAGCGATGCCTCCATTAGCTAGGCAAATTGAATGCGTAGATATCCAGTGTAGTTAACTTGAGTACTAGCTCTTACCCTTCATGTGCATGTGTGTGCATGCCTGCATGCATGCATGTGTGTGGCTGTGGGTGGATGTGTTTTAAGGTTTTTTATTTATTTTAAAAGGATGGGTGTTTTGTCTGCATGCATGTCTGTCCATCACATGCATTACTGGTGCCCTGGGGAAGCCAGAAGAGGGCACCGGATTCCAAGGGTCTGGAGTTACAGAGAGTTGTGAGCTACCATGTCTGCTGGGCATTGAACTCCAGACCTCTGGAGGAACCACTAGTGCTCTCAACCTCTAAGCCATCTCTGTAGCCTTTGCTCTTACCTTCCTGTAGTGAGAAATTTGAAAACAGATGCAGAGGCCTGGGTACCCCAAATTCTCTACTTAATTCTGCCTACGAGTTCTGCTTTCTGCTTCTAATTTTTATTTACTTACTATTTTCCTCCTTTAAACTCTTTTTAATGCTATCAATATATCTGTACGTGTTTTTAAGCTACTCAAATCCTTTGAAAAATAAAACAAATTTTAGAAGAAACAAATGAAGCCATAAACCCTGCCTCTGCACAGCTATCCAGTCCATGAATCTTGATATATGATACTAGTTCTAGCTCAGAGAATATTTTCATTTTGTCACCTCATTTACAGATTGACTTCATGAAAGCATTTTATTAAAATGTCATAAAAAGGATGAGTGAGATGGCTGGTAACATAGCTTGTCGTCAAGCCTGACAGTCTGAACTCGATCCCCACAACTCACACGAGAGGAGAAAGAAGTCCTCTGACTTCCATGTGCACTTTGTGGCAAGTAATACTCTCCAGACCCAGCACTTCATGAACACAGAAGAAGGAAATAACAGATAATTGATTGATTGATTGATTGATTGATTGATTTGCAGATTGATAGACAGCTTGATAGATGATAGAAGATAGACAAGCAGACAGACAGGCAAACATGATAGACAGACTGACAGATATAGATAGATAGATAGATAGATAGATAGATAGATAATCTTTTTTGAGTTGACAATTTTTCAAGTCTATTTATATGTATATGAATTTAGATTATAAATCCATGTATAACTCTGAAAAATGGATCTTCTTGTGATATCTATCAATCATGTACGTATGTATGTATGTATGTATATTTTATTTTGATTTCTTGACATGAATTATCCAGACACATAATTTCAACCCAAGTTAAGCTTAGGGCATAACTAAAGCAGGCATTTACTGCTTGTCTGACCTCTAGTCATTCAAGGCCCTGAAGTAACTGACCCATCACACAAATGACAGTTTCTTCTTCAACTTTCAACCAGCAGAATGATGTGGGAAAAAAAAAGCATTGTACTTATGAACTAAAGCAGTGAGATTCTTTATTTTTAAGATTTATTTTTATCTATGGGGGGTGGGTGTGTGGTATACAGGGAATAGGGATGGGTAGGTATATCGGGGTACATGGGGTATGGAGGGTTATATATGGGGTACCTGTGTGGGAAATAGATCTATGTGGGGTCAGTGTACAGGGAATGAGTATGGGGGATGGGTGTAAGGAGAATCAGTGGGGGGAGATGGGGTGTGGTTTTTCCAGTCATGCAAATGACCCAGTGTTTGTTAATACAATTTCATATTATACTTTATCATCAATTGAACAGTACACACTGTATGTATATTTAATTTAATGGTTCATTTTCAAAAGTGCCTCAAGCCTGGGTAGGTCAAATACAGGTAAACAGAAAACACTGCTAGAGTTGGCTAGTCTGACTAGTCCCCCCAACTCTACTTAGCCCACCCCATATTATACACACATCCAAATCCTTATAGTCTAGCTACAGCACCCCCCAAACCAGAAGCTAGAGTGGAAAATTACTAATAGACAGGTCTGTATAAAGTCCTTCATGACAAAGCTATGTCCTGAGAAGCTTCAAAATACCAGGGTGTGACATATAGTGACAATACACGTGTGCTTTATGTTGAAAAAAATGTATAAACAGCAGAAGGACAGGTAAGACTGGGATGGTTTCCCTCCCAACTACTCATCCACAGAGGAAAGGAAGGAAGGGGCTTGTTGCTAGGGTTTGTAAACTGTTCTCTCAGAGCACCTGCTATTCTAGGCTGACCTCAGGCTTTGCAAGGTCATGAACTTTATCACATCCAGGACTCTGGGTTCTCATGTTCTCATTGTGAAGTGCTCTCGTTTGTTTCACACGATGTGAGCACACACACACACACACACACACACAGAGAGAGAGAGAGAGAGAGAGAGAGAGAGAGAGAGAGAGAGAGAGAGCACAAATCAGCATTGTGGTCTAAGAGTGGGTTTGCCATTAGTCCTGATCCAAGGTACCATATTTTCCTCCTGACCAACCATCTTTGTGAACATTAAATTCACAAAGCCCCAATTTCCCTTTGTAAAACTGGGACACTTCTACATCAAGGGCTAGCAGATAGTAAGATGGATCAGAAATTAAGGGCAAATTACCGCCTTGTTCTTGATTCAAATGCAGCCTTGGTTATATAGAAATTACCATTGTTACTATTATTATTAAAGCCTCAAATTCTTTTAAAATTGTTTATTAAGGAGATTCGATGCTGATTACAAAGAATAACTTTTGCCATTCAAAAGAAGCTTTGCAACTTTAATCCTTCTCAGAATTTCCAGTGTTTCAGTTGTCACCTGATATGCCCTAAAACCCAAAAAGGTGATAAAATCACGTCAATTTGTCTTACAGATAAAAGCTCAAAACTAATTAGATAAGAGCCTGCCATGACTTTTCTAAGTGCCTGGGTTGTAGTGAGTGGTCACTCGGAAAGCATTATTACTCATAATGGCAATAATTATTAAGCCCTTTAGTGGCTCATAATTGTCAATGAATCTTCCACAAAAATGCCACATCTTTTTATAAAACTCTCTTTGTAGATGAATCCGGGTTTTTTGTTGTTGTTGTTCATCAGAGCACAGTCTATAGATGTCTGGACCAGGACTTTCTGCTCGGGCAGCTTCCTGCAGACACTTGGCTGACAGGTGATGGTCTGTGTACCATTTCTAGATACCTTCAAGGGAAAGGGAGCTCTTGCAGGAGGGACTGAAGGGACTCACATTCAATCCAGAGGAAAAGCGAGTCAATGAGATTTTATTAGCAGTATAAAATCTTATAAACGATTCATTTGCTTGAATGTATTGAAAAGGGTCTTTGGCTTTTTTAAGACAACTTGAAAGGCAATCTGAGGACAAATCAGAAAAACACATCTGACTCTCTTCCAAAAGGAAATATAATATCAGACTGTAACAACGTAGGTTACAGAGAAGGCATATAAAGGAAACGAAATGTACTCAAATCTCTCTGGTTGCTTTCCAGACCCAAGTTACTGTGGTAATGATTCAGTTCTCATTTATTTGTCTGACTCCAAATTGGAGACTCAGTCAGTGTTCCTGTATTTTTTAAACCAACCCACACACTAACTCCTAGTTTCATTTTGCAAATGTTTCTGGTTCCATTTGCAATTCTTACTTGGGGGAGATAGTCTCTTAGCAAATTCTGGAGGCAGCTAGGTGCTTTGACAGAAAAATCAGAGCTTGACAAAGTAGCCAGATTCGTCAACATCCTGTTTTCAATGGCCAGTTGATGACAGTAACTGTGCAAAAAATCTGACATCATCGGCTACCTATCCATGCCAAGCCTGGAGCCTTCTTGGGTCCTCATAGTTTCAGACATGCGCAGTGTCTTCCTCCAGCGGCTTCACACATAGCTCAACTATCGGTGAATTAGAGAAATCTTTTTAAAAATCTCCTCCATCCTGGTCCGGGCTGCCAAAGCGATTTTAAAACAAAGCGGGGAGATGACAGAGAGTTTCAGAAGCTGGGGGATCCCAAAAAGGAGATGTAGGATTTAAAAGCTCTCCATCTGGACTCGTGAAAATTCTGGTCTTAAGAGCAGCTCAATGAAATCCCCCTCACTCAGTGAACTTGGGGTGTGCGGCTGCTGGGGAAGCAGAATGTCTCATAGTTTTACATTTCCTGGAGAATATAAGGGTAGACACTCTAAATGTTTTGTGGCCATTCTTAGGCTCATCAATATTTATTAAAGCTACCTCGGTTGTGAAGAAATGTTGGTTTTGATAGTCTGTTTGGAGTGAAGGAATGAAGTCTAGCACACGCTGGTCCCAGCGCCAGATCCCTAGTGGCTTAGAAATCTTTCTTAAGTGATTCTATGGTCCTCATTACATTCTAATGGGGCTCTAAAGACCATCAATGTCTACTTACACTGTAGACGTCCCTATAAAGTGCTCTGGGTATCTGAGTAACTCAACGGAGACACACTTTCTCTCTAGGGTTCTAGCTACTTCCTGACACGGGTGTGTCTTGAGTTTTGTTGTCCTTTGGATTTGTTTGCCTGCGTCATGCCAGGATCAAATGCAGGACGTGGTCCGTGCTCTGCAACGCACTGCCTCTGAGCTGCACCACAGCCATCACAGATATTTAATAAAAACCTAATGTAGACCAAGCCTGCAGCGTCTAGTCTCTGAGAATCAGAGATAGATTATAATGGTTTATTCCACGTTAAGCATGAGCTTGTAAGGCTGTTATTTCAAAATACAAAGTCATTTATTCTAGAGGTAAAAGAAAAAAATTCTGGATAAGTATCATTTTTATAACTACATAGACGTTTGGCTATAGTTTCTGTGGTCTTGCTTTTTTTTTTACAAGAATGTAGAATTTATTTTTTTGTATTTAAATGCCAAATCGAATAAGGATAATGCTTGTGGATTTACCTTGTTTCAGTTGAGAATCTTAAAGAAAGACCTATTGCTGTTTATGAAGCTCTCTATAAAGCACATATATAATTACTTTTATTGTCCTACGGATATGATTTGAAAATAAAATGTCCCCTGTAGGCTTATATGTTATAAGCCTGGTTCCCAGATGGCAGCACCATTCTGAGAAGTGATACAAACTTTAGAATTAAGACTTAGCTGAAAACCTTATATGATTAGGGATAGGGTGAACCTATGGGAAGATCTTATTGCAAGCCTCTTCCCTTCTTCCTTTTCTCTACTTCCTGGTTGCCACAGTGTGAACCCTCCCCATGCTCCCTCCCCCACCCCACGAGTGACAGATACGTCCAAAACCTTGAGCCAAAACAGACCCTTGCTCCCTTAGGTAATTTCCATCAGATATTTTGTCATAGTGCCAACAAGTATAATTCTTTCATTTGTCTGGGGTAAGAGGAGCATTTGAATGGCTGTTTTGAGAACTTAATCAAACGCTAGCATCATCTGATGCTGGGAACTCATCTTAGAGGCATTAATGAGAAATATATACGAAGCAACATTGTGACTATTCATGTCAGTGTCAGCTTCACAGAATCTAGACTCACCTGGGAGATGGGCCTCTAGGCATGGCCATAGTGGGCTACATTGTCTAGAACCTGCCTATATCTGCAGTCATCCACACAAATACATAAAGATATTAAGGGCTAGCATCTGCATAAAGCAATCCATTTATGGAATTTGTCTAAGTTTCACTTAATTACTCCTCCTCTTCCTCTTCCTCCTCCTCCTCTTCCTCCTCCTCTCTCTCCTCCTCTGTGTGTGAGTATTTTGCCTTCATGTTTGTCTGAGTACCCTGTGTTAGTCTGGTGCCCTATGAGATCAGAGAGACTCAGATTCCTGGGAACTGGAATTACAAATGATTGTGAGCCATCATGTGGATGCTGTGAATCAAACCTAGGTCTTCCAGAAAAATCAGCCAATGCTCTTAAAGCCATCTCTCCAGTCTTCTCACTCTTACTTCTTTATCACTCTTTCTGGCTATACTTCTTGCTTGCCTTGATCAGCTTTTGATCACATTTGAAATCACTGAACTATTTTATGTTACTACAAGCTGAACTTTGGGTACTCTAGGTCGTTGTCTGCACATCCTAATTTTGGATATCTCTGTTTTTCAACTCTTGGGATTTTAAGTTTGATTTGTAGAAATCCTAGAGCATAAATTCAGGATACTTCTGAAATTTCTTTATTTGTTAAGTTTAAGATTGTTTCCAGTTGAACAAAACGTGAGGGAGTTTGCCATCAACAGACCTTCACTAAACAAAACCTGATGTTACATGGTTCATAGGCAAGAAAATAATTCTATAAGTGTTCTACATAAATAACACAGAGGGTTGTGAAGACGGCATAAATGAGTAAATTACACAGTACATGAATTGTACGTGGTGAGAAGAAAATTCACAAGAGACACAGCTGCTCTTCCTTCCCAGTATAGACTGTAGGGCTTGAGGGTTAGACAGTGGGTAGCCGGTCTCTGTTAAATCTTTAACCTTCTTGATGTTTAATGCAGAACAGTCTACAGAGCCACATTAGCATGCGTCTTAAGTTGCTAGTGGAAACAGATGCAGATCTGCCTACAAATGCAGAAAGCTTGTTAGTTAGTTCCCTATCACAGTAAGTGGATCCTAAGGACAACTTTGAAGGACACAGACTCTCCTTAACTGTGCTGCAAAACATTGTTTCCAGGGGTAAATCTGTAAGGCAAGTGAAGAGAAATCAATCTTTCATTAGTAACTAATATTTGATGTATAATGCTATGATTTCCTATAGCAGGTCTTAGCTACTTTGTGGTTTTTTTTCTTCCCCTCCCCCTTACCCCCCCCCTTTTTTTTTTTTACCTCCTATCACTAGCTAGGAGAGAACAAATAATAGAGGAGAAAGAGAGAGACAGAGACAGACAGACAGACAGACAGGCAGATACAGAGACAGAAAGATCTGTGGATCTAATCTCTTCTGGTTTCTTCTTGGCTTACAGCCCATCTTTGCTATTTTGTAGAATCTTCTTTTTATCTGGGATCATCCTTTATCCCCCACACCAGATTTCATCACCTATAACTAGATAGGAAAGAAAGGAGAGAGGGAAGACAGAGAGAGAGAGAGAGAGCCCTGAATCTAACCTGAATCTAACCTCTTTCTTCTTGTTTCTTCTTTGAGCACAACCACTAACAAACTGCAACCAACTACCCTAAACCAACAACCAACACCAACACCACCTCTTGGGGCCCTAGCATTTATATACCCTCTGATAAATTCCTGGAATTCCAAATGTCACACAATCACAGAGACTATCTGCAACTGAAAAAAATCATGCCTCTGCTAGAGCACGAGTTAAATCATAGTCAACTGCTACAAAGTAGCCCCATATCCCCATACCTGGGATTAAAATAAAAACATATTCTCATACTATTTCTGTTTTTTTTTTTTTTTAAGAAACCAAAATTACAGAATTTTCACTACATTTACACTTCATATCTCAGTAAAATTCAACCCTGGCTAATAATCTGTCCTATATCCATAAGCATGAAGGAGCATGTGCTTGAATTTATATCGACATAGAGCATAAATATATTTTATATAAGCATATATAGGTATAAATTAAAGGTATAGGAACTGGAGTGCTTCTCCTTTGGATAATGTTCGTCAAATAGACCCAAACCCTGGGTTCACAGACAGCACTGCGTAGACAGGCACAATGTCACACATCTTTAAGCCTAGTGCTCAGGATGTGGAGGCAGGAGAATCATAAGGTCAAGGCCATCACTAGCTACTCGAAGAGATAAATTGATTTGAGATGTAACCTATCAAAAGACAAGTGAGCCAAGACTGAGAGCTAAGAATTAGCTTTTTTGAGTATAGCAATAAGAATGTCTCAGAGGTTAAGTACAAGGCTCAGTCAGTAAAGGCTTGACTGCAGAAGCCTGAGAACTTGGCCTCCACCGGTACCTACACAGTCAAGCACACCCCCACACGTGTACACATGCATACAGCACACACACACACACACACACACACACACACACACACACACACAGTTTCTTAATGTTCTGAGCAGTCTTTGAAAGTGGGAGAGCAAAGGGATGAATGCTCTGTCCTTTCAACTCCCTCTGAGAGACGTTGCAATCCTTGGGTGAGGTCTGAGCCTATGGTTCTGTCAATGCACATAAGCAACATATAGATTCATATCAGGTTCTGTGCGCTCTCTCACACAGACCAAACAAGTATTCACAAAGTAAATTGATAAAATGGCAACATGGCCTCAGAGTTGAAGGTCAGGAAGGAGATAAGGTGGTCTGAATCAATTAGAAAAATAACCATAATGATGGGAAAGCCTGCCTTTAGCATTTCTATTTAGTCCCTGACACGCACCCTTAACGTTCTCCTCAGCCCACTTCCTACTCTATTTCTTGCTCACCCTTTTCCCCAAGCCAAAAATATTCACCTCTGACCTCTTCCTCTCCGCCTTAATCTAGCCAACTCATTCGTGTCCAGACCATGCCTAGATAAACGGGAGAACTTTGACATTACTTTCCCCAAAGCGTTAATGATGAAGATAAGGCTGACAATCATGGTTATCCTAGTCTCTGTTATTTGCCACAAACTTTTCTTCAACAATGAGTTTCCCTCTTCCAGATCATCTATAACCGGAATATAGATATAAAATAGCCTCTGATGTGACAAGAAACATACATTTAGGAGTAGATTGATGCAGCCATGCTTCTCTGTTACAGAACAAAGAAGGGAATTGTGATGTAGGTATTCATATCCATACCCTATTGTAACCATCATAAATACAAACTCTGAGTGCTCCGTCCTAAAGGGGATATCTATATCACCATCATGACTATCCTACTCAATACCACCCACTAAGGCTCAGGAAACATCAGGGAAGAAGGAGCAGGACGAATTTAAGAGCCAAGAATAGGGAGGAGAACCCAGAAATGCTGTCTTCCGGCCCTGACAGAGTCACATGGCCATGGTTCTCTCAACAAACCTGCACAAGATCCAGCCAGTCAGCATGCCTGCATGGATGAGGGAGGGAGTACTCCTAGCTGAGGAGCTATTTGCATGGAGTTCATGGCTTCTGAGGAGAGAGAGCCATTTTTCTCCAAAGGTGTAGTCACAGGTATATTGTCCATCTAGTAAATTACCTCACATTCCTGCATGTGCAAAAACCCTACAGAACTCAGCCAGCATATTAGTATAAAAAGAAACTGAAAGACATGAAAGTAGAAAAAGACTTGATAGAAAGAAGAAAGGTGAGAAGGGGAAAGATGAGGAGATTAAGACAGGGAGATGGAGAATGAATACTATATACAGATATGAAATGTCCCATGAGTACATTTTAAATTATTTAAAAAGAGAGAGAGAGAGAGAGAGAGAGAGAGAGAGAGAGAGAGAGAGAAAGTAAGAAAGAGAACCTCTAACAATGTGCACCATAGGCACCTGCATAATAAAGGATCCTCCTAAGACAGACTTTCCCTCAACTCCATAGACATTGGCTGTTTATTAGCACACCAAGAGAGATGTTGAGCTGGAATTGGCAGCTACTTCTCACACAGTTTAGGTGAAGATGGAGCACTGGTTCTGGAGGCAGGAGATAATACTTTGAGCAAATTATTTGGTAGGTCTGACTCGACTTTCCTTGCTAGAACAAGGCAGAGTAGGGTGGTTGTGAAAATCTTGGGGACATGAAAAGGGGAAAGACTCAGAGGCTCCAGATCTAGCACTGCCATCCTCGGCAGACTGGAATCCTGCCAGGACCATGGAGAGAGAGTCGGCTTCATCCAACAATCGTGGAGAGTTTCCATTCCTGTATCAACTACACAAAATTAAAAGTTTGATTTCTACATTTCTTTGTATTTGTCTATTTTTATTAGCATATGTCTTTATCGATAATAATGAGTTTTCTATGACAGTGTCAAATAGTGTATGGTGTATTTTGGACACATTCATCTTCTTCCCCCTTCTTGTTTGATTCCTGTTCATCCCTAGCTCTTCGTGTGTGTGTGTGTGTGTGTGTGTGTGTGTGTGTGTGTGTGTGTGTGT
>JANHMN010000008.1:71328408-71353442 GCA_030674055.1 Rhabdomys pumilio | reverse complement strand
TGTGTGTGTGTGTGTGTGTGTGTGTGTGTGTGTGTGTGTGTGTGTGTTTACACACATGAGTGTACTGGTGCATAAACTCATGCAGGGGTCAAAGGAAGACATCAATTGTCTTCTTCCATCAATCTCCACTTTGGTTCTATTCGTTGTTGTTGTTTGGGAGTGCACTTTTGTTTTTGAGACAGGGTTTCTCACTGAACATGAAGCCCCCCCTCCCAGGTTTGTCTGGGATGACCTGACATCCTAATCCACCCATGATCACCTGCCAACACTAGGATCACAAGCACACATGGACATGTTCAGTCTTCACACGGGTGCTGGGGAGTTGAACTCGGGCCCTCCTTTCACAACAAACACTCATACCCACTGAGCCATCGCCCCCAGCACCCCACCTCCTACTTCATGAAGCTTTCCTCTATTTTTCTTCTTTCTTTCTCTCTCTCTCTCTTCTCTCTCTCTCTGTGTATGTGTGTTTGTGTGTCTGTGTCTGTGTGTGTGTGTGTGTGCGTGCGCACGCGCGCGTGTGTGAAGGTTGCCTCCAGCAGCATGGGCTACAATAGTGAAGAAAATCTCTCTCCCTTCCCCAGCCACCATTAACTGCCTTCAGATCCTCAGAGGAAGGGCCTCCTGCACCCCTTCTCCATCCATGATGGAGTGTTGTCGGTCCATGACATACACAGGTCTTTGTGAGTAAGCACAGCCACTGAGATTTAAAGTGCAGTAGTCTCAACATGCCCAGCAGACCATGTTACCCAGCACAAGACCCCTCCTTTCAGCTCTTACATTCTTTCTTTGAAAGCATATTTTGTCCTAGAGGACCAGACTCGAAAGTCGGTTTAAGAAAGCATATTAGTCAAGATTCTCTAGAGGACAGGATGGATACGTGTTTAAAAGGCATTGATTAGATTGGCTTACCAGATACGGTATGGGTAATCCACTCTAATGGCCGTCTCACAGTGGAGAGAAAGAGAATCTGATATCTCAGTCCATGAGACTGGGTACCTCAGAAGTGCCAATCTTACACTGATGTTGGGTTAGTGTGTGTGTTGGACCAGTTGTTGGGTTGATGTGTGTCTCGCTCTGTCTTGCCACGGGGCTAGGGCCACTCAGGGAAGACAGAGGCATGGGAAGTTTGACTATGCTCTCCCCACGGCACTAGGCTGACATCAGGCTATGTGAAGCTGCAGGACCCTGCTCCAGGGATGTGGGACCACAATCTGAGGTCCTGTGGGGATGAGAGTCTCGCTTGGCTTGCTTAGGTTAGTGGTCTCCATGACTGGGAATGCAGAGAATTCTTCTGTGGGAGATTAGACAGCAGTTCTGTAAATGAAGGCCTATTCCACTGTTCCCTAAATCCTGAAGAGAAACAGTCCGTGGTTTTAAAATGTTTATTGTCATGGTGGAAAGTAGATGAAAACTGTACCCCAGTTTCTTCAGGGTGGGCCTGAGGTTAAATATCTTTTACAGGGAGGAGGGGTTGTGAAGGAATGCTTAATTGGCTATGCCTCTCTAGGTACCTTATTAATATGGAAATCAATCTTGAGGATCTGTGGCCTATAGTCATCCCCTCTGTCTGTAGAGGGGCTGGGGGCATTGCCCTTATGTGACTAAAGGACACAAATCTGGAGGGCTGCAGCCTCATGTCAGGAACCTGGAGCCTGGGAGCATGGTAAATGCCTACCATCCCTTGCAGGGGACTCTGTGGAGTCACCTGCTGGGCCACCAGGGTTTCAAAACTAGTTTAACCAGAAATCAGGCTGTCTTTCACAGCCCTACACACTGAAAGCCAGTATAATCCTAGAGAGCTGACAGTCTTAAATCAATGTTCAAAGACAGAAGAAGCTGGATTCTGATATGAGCCCAGGAATGCAGCTGATGCAGCAGCAGAGTAGATGAACTTGCCAGTGAGAGTGAAGACAAGGAGGCAAAAACAAAGATTTCTTCTTCCATCTGATTTACTTCTGAGTAACTACCAAAAGATGCCATCTATAACTAGTGAGGGCCTTCCCACTTCAAATAACCTTGAGAAAATCCCTCACACATATGCCCAGAGGCTTGCCTTTGAGTTGATTTCAGATCCAGACAAGCTGACAACTTAGATTAATCATCACAAGAAGTAACCGCAGTGGTGTGATTTAAATGTAGATCTCCCGCCCGATATGCTCGTGCCCCTGGGTCAACCTCAAGCATCACGAAAAGAAAATGATGCAGGATGAATTGTCTAGTCACTGACTAGACAGAGCATCACAGACAAGACTGAATGCAAACTCTTTTTAGTTGGCCTGAACCTTTTAGGGGGTAACTAGTTTAAAAACCAACAGTAAGGTTACGGGTCTTGTTCTACCCTTAAAACATATCTTGTGGAAGGAAACGTCAGCCATTGTCTGAGTCACAAAAAATGCAACGGTTCTTAATCTTGCCACACAAGCCCTGTGCCTTTTAAAAGCAGTCAACTTGAAATGTGCATTGCAGCTGGCGAAGCAGGCTAGGAATGCTTTTATAAAATCACCTGGGAAAATCTGCTGGCCAACAGGAAACCTCACTTAGTGCATCTCGGGAGGGAATAGTGGCCAATTACGCTCCCAAAATGAACTGCCTGCCGATTCCTGTCCATTGCTTAAACAAACTTCCTTTCTGGCTTATTTTCCATAATGTGACCATTCTGGGCCACCACACACTGAGCTCGTTCAGACCACATTGAACCTTGCACATGGGGGGAGAAAAGAGAGATCAGTTATTTATCTAGGTCCGAGTAGGAAAGAGACTATATTTTGCCTCTAAAAGCTTTAGGGGTGGGTGAGGGGACCTAACCTAGCTCCTTAGAGCTTCTCTGTAGCTTTTCAGGAAGCTGAAGAGGAGCAGAGAAAGGCAAGCAAAGGTGGGCTCATATCACAGGGTATGAGGAAGAGCTTTAACGACTGCCATCCCAGCATACTGAAGCCTGCAGAAAAGATGGGAGTTCGAAGCCATTCTGAACTACTTAGTCATAGTCCACACCAGCCCTATCCTGAACCACTTAGTCATAGTCCACACAAGCCCTGTCCCCAAAGCACACAAACTTAAAAAAACTAGAGTTCACAGATTTGCTGTGGGCTGTCTCTAAGCCACTATCTAGTGTCTTCAGCCAGAGCTGGGAGAGTTGTTTTAACTGACATAGACATTCGGGGGGAAAAAGCAAGCACGCTGTGCATTTATGCATGACTTCTGCTTCACAGGCCTGAAGCAAGAAAGCCAAAAATATGCCAGAACTTCATAAAAACAGGAGAAAATAAAACACTGGCTCTTTGGCAGTCCCGGTACCTAGAGATATAAATGCATTCGGCTTGAAGGTAATGTGGAAATTTTGCAGCTTCTCAAAGTCAGAAAATGACAAAGCAAGGCTGACCTTCTTGACAAGCTCTGTTGTGGCAGATCCTCCATCCTCAGGTGGTCATGGGAATCAGGGGCTCAGGGTCAGCATTTGATGAATGAGAAGCTCAGTCTCCAGGATGGGTCTCTATGGGTGGGAGCAAGGGCTTGCCTTCAGAGGGACAACAACCTTGCCTAAGCGTACGTACAATGTTCCTCCTTTGCTTTCTTTCCTCTGGGTCTCCAGAACTGTGCCCAGCACTTCACGTTAGGTGAGAGCTCTGCCACTGAGCCAGATCCCAGCCTGGGGCTACACTGCCTTTTTTGTAAGTCCTTCCCCATACTCCTCAAAGCAAATTCGACAGTTTAGAAAAACATATTTCTCAAATCTAAGTCCTTCCCCACACTCCTCAAAGCAAATTCGACAGTTTAGAAAAACATATTTCTCAAATCTAAGTCCTTCCCCACACTCCTCAAAGCAAATTTGACAGTTTAGAAAAACGTATTTCTCAAATCTATAAACAAAGTAAACGCTTTAATAATAACTTGTGGCGCTGGTACCCAAACTGATCCAGAAGAAAAAAAATTGTACACAAACTAACATTTTAGGATTTTTATTTGTATTTTATGTACATCTGGGCAGAGAGAAACATAATTTGAAAATAGGAACTATGGATTCACAACCCTAGATATGGAGATAAGGCCACTGAGAGACCAAAAAGGGAACACGTCCCCAGTAGAAGCCTAGACCAGAAACTTCCCCCAACTAAGACCATAGCCACATAGCCTGGGATGTCAGAGCAGCAGAGCCGGCAGCCAGTCAAATTTATGTGCAACTTGATACTGCAGAGTTCCGCCCTGAGCAGCCAATGACAAAAATGAGTTCATTTGGCCACCTACAAAGTCTTAAACACCCAGCAGGGAAATATAACCAACGAGTAAAATAATTAGTAAAATCACAAAACAAGTTCCTACTAGCCCCCAAGCAGGACTGTCATGTGACCCAGCCCAGCCAGGTACCTAGTACTTTTAAAATCGTATAAAGGCAGTCATCAGATACCTAGTATAGCCAATTTAAAAGGACCCCTTAGGTTACCAACATGCAACCTGTACATTTTAATTTGTCATGAGTAAATGCATCTCCTGTGATGATTTTTTTCCTATCTAATGGGGGCTTCCAACAATCCCAAAGTCTCTGCCCCCCGGCGAAGCAGCCTCTCCCTGCTGCTTGCTTCCCTGACGAGAGAAGTCTTTCACTCCAAGCCTATAGCTCTCTTCCTCCTCACTGCCAAGTTTTCTAGTCATTGCTGAGATGAGTGTGTCTGTGGTGGGGGTTTGGGGCGCCATTTCAACATCTCATAAGATTCCTTCTTCACTTCCACATTTTAAGTCCTTGCCTCTTTCAATGGCTAATCAGATTTACTTCTTCTGAAATTGAATAGATTTGACTTCCAATGCTTATAAATTGCCCAGTGGAGACCTTGGCTGAGAGTCTCTGGGAAACTGCTCACCTGAACGAAAACTCCTTCCATGGGCACCTCAGCCTTTTTGCAGGGACAGCCATTGCCTCAGCTTTCTTAGCTCCATGAAAAACATCTTTTTTTTAAGATTTATTTTTATGTTGTATATATGACTGTTTTGCCTGCATGTGTACATAGGCACCATATGTATATCTGGTCCCTGCAAAGGCTCCCCTGACACAGGAGTTACAGATGGCTGGGAGCCACAGTATGGTTCTGGGAACAGAACCAAACCTAAGCCCTCACCAGAGGGTGATGATAACTTCTGAGCCACCTCTCCAGCTTCAAAAAAACTTCTATGGCTCAATTTCTCCTTTATTTATTTAAATCCTGGGCATCCTGTGTATGTTCGATGAGGACTTGAACCATCTCTGCCTCCCTATCAACTAGACAGAAACGTGTGCCAAAGCTTCACCCTTCTCAAGGTCACATTTAATCAGAATGCACCCTACCATCACACCTTCCTGAGTGAATCAAAGGAGCAGTTATTACATCACTGTCAGCAGCTGGAGCCTTCACTCTCAACTGGCAGGAGTGGAAATGGTTGGGGGAGGGGAGGAGGGAGGCGGGGGAGTCTTCTAAGGTAATTCCATTTTTACTGGCTAAAGAGGACCCCTAAAATTCACAAACTGAAGTGCACCAACCAAAGAATTTTCAGTAATAGCAGAACAACGGAATTACCTTGCAGTGCGTGGACTTGAGAGTTGACCTAATGTGATTTAAATGAGAAATGTCCCCCATAGGTTCATGCATTTGGTCCCTAGTTGGTGACGCTGTTTGGGGAGCTTATGGGAGTTCGGGAGCACTTGGAATTGGAGCCTTGATGGGGGATATAAATCACTGGGGTACATCTTTAAGAGTTTATAGCCACGCCCCACTTCCTCATCTACTTCCTGTGTGCAGACGAACATGTGGTAAGCAGCTTCCATCTTCTGCCATCATGACTTCCTAGAACGTTGTCATGCTCTTCCTGCTTGGTGGACTCAATCCCTCTGGAAATAAATAAATAAATAAATAAATAAATAAATAAATAAATAAATAACCAACCTTTTCTCCTCTAATTGTTTTCACCTGTGGTATTTTATCTCAGCAGTGGGAAATTATCTGCCGCAGTGGAAGCTTGCCTTGCCTGCTAAAGGAATAACAACGTGGCTTTTTTGCAAACTGCTTGGGCAAGCACAAGGAAATCTTCAAACTTTGATGGGATGCACCAGGAATCCAGGGAGATGAGGGGACAAAAGGAAGAGGCGACTGGCGGGATTTTAAAGAAAATGTGGTTATCTTGAGCACTTCCGAAGTCACTAGTAGGCAGAGAGGGAGAGGAGGAAAAGAAGAAAAAGGGGTGGGGGTGGGGGGTCGGTACTGAAATTAAATAATTTTTTAATAATTTTTCCTAAAAGTAAGGAATGGAGGGAGGGACAGACAGAGGGACAGAAGGGAGAAGGGAGTTCCCTTGAAGGATCCAAAGCTTGCTCAGAATGTGTTTAAGGCAAGGCCCTAGATCTGGAGAAACACCTCTGATCAGAAATGGTCTCTGTCTTAGCCACCTCATTCTGTCATCTCACATGAAGAACCAGACCCACCCAGGGCCCGCTCACTGACTCTGCCTCTATCATTTCTTCCCCTGCCCTTCCCAGTGCTCCTGCTAGCCAGCCCAGGTGTTGTTTCCCGTTCTGTGTGTTTGTGCACCTGTGCACTTGGGGAAGCAGGCTGGAGTGCTACAGTGGGAAGACTTTCATGACAGCAACACACATCTAACATTTCTCCGATTCCTACCTCCAGTATAACATTTACTAAAACTGTGCTATATTGTGAAGTTTGTTTTGCCAGCCCTGTAGATCTGTCAAGGGAGGATGGGTGAAATCAATGGAGCCCCTCAAGGAGATGTTCTCCTAAGTCTTCATATAGAGTAGTTTTTAAAAAAAAAAAAATTTATGTGTGTGTAATCTGCTTCTGTGTATGCACAGGTACCTTTAGAGAAGAGAAGGAGTGGAATTAGAAGTTTTAGAGAGGCAACTGACAAGGATGCTGGCAACCAAACTTTGGGTTTTCTGAGAGAATAGCAAATGCTCTGAACCACTAAGCCTTCTCTCCATCCCCCTGGAATGAAATGTGTGTGAGTGTGTGTGTGTGTGTGTGTGTGTGTGTGTGTGTACGCACACACCTATGTGTGCAAACATGAATGTGTGTGTGCGTAGATTTATTTATGTGTATGAATGCTTGGCTTACATGTATGTATGTGCATCACATGCATACAGGTCAGAGGAGGGCATAATATTCCCCAAAATTGAAGTTACAGATTCTGTGAACTTCCATATGGGTACAGGGAACTGAACCCAGGTCCTCTAAAAGAAAAGTAAGTGCTCTAAACCACCAAGCCCAGCCCTAGTAATTTCTTGATAGTGGATTTGTGCTGTGTGGTGGATTTATGCCCTCCATCTTGACTTACAGCTTGGTATTAGGCTTTGTAAATGTCCCCTAAGTTAATAAACACATGAGCACAAAAATAGAAATGTATAATGCTAAAGAAACTGAAATATCATGCAAAAATAGAAAGTATAATTACTGTTGTTAAACAGCGGCTGTGCCGATGCTGTTTATACCAGAAATCTGCTCTCAAGAGGCAAACAGCGGACAGAGGTGTCTCCCACGAGGTGCCTGACATCCTCTCTGCCCTTTAAAGCTATGTGACTCTCAGCTCTTCCTTGTGTTTCTTCGTGTACAAGCTGAGCTTTCGTGGTTTCCACATAGTTAAATTTATCCCTCTACTTCATTTCAGACACAGTATGGGTAGAAGAACCTATAGGGAAAACAAGAAATGAATCTATGAGGCAGGGTGACCTAGATTGCTTTTGCCCAGATCACCTTCTTTTTTAGGGCCCCTCAGGCCTGTACTTTATATAGGTCATTTGGTTTGATTGACAGGCACATCAGTGAATGATATTAAACTGACTATATATTGCAATTGTATGTCATAGTTAATTATACTTTATTTGTTTTAAGGAGAAGGGCTTGGAATAGGGTCTGCTTGGGGAATCTGTGAAAAAAAAAAGCAGGTCAATTAGCAGAAATGAATGAACTGGAATTGAGCCTTCTAATGGATGAGAACATAAAAGAGAAAGGATGGTAGCATCCTCGTCCTTCCTAGCAGTGTGCACACAGAGAGATAGTTTCCTGTGTAAAAGGGTTTGTCTCACTCAACTAGGACTTTATATTACTCATCTCAGAGCTGTGGGGAAAAAAAATGCTGATAAATGCAACTTAAGGAAGGAAGGATTTCCTTTGGCTTATGGTTTGAAGGGACACGGTCCATAGCGGAGGGGAAGTCATGCAGCAAGCTTCAGATGGCTGATCTCAGGAAGCAGAGAGTGATGAATACTGCTCAGCTCCCTTCTCTTTACACAGTGTGGGACTTTCAGGCCATGAGACAGTGCTACCCACCTTTAGAATGGGTCTTCTTGCCTCCATCAACCTGCTCCACAATCTTCTTCCGAGTCATTCTACATTCTGTCAGGTTGATGATCAATGTGAACCGTCTCAGGCTATCATAAGAAATGCAACAAACAGGGTGGCTTATGTAACTGAATTTCATCCTCTCACTTTGATGCACACTGGAAGCCTACGGTTCACTGTGTATGGCTACATTCTCTCTCATCCAAGTATAACTAAGCCCAACCCTACTTAGCTTCTGAGCTGAGATAAAAGCAGGTGTGTTGAAGGTGGTATAGCCGGCCACAGACAAGGATGCCTTCTCAAGCCAACCTTTCTGTGTACCCTGATGATTAGACACTTTTAATATCTCAGCACAACCATGGTCTCTTTCAACAAAGCTAGTCACCAGATTGGATTAGGGCCAACCCTACCACCTCTTTGAAATGAACTGCTTTTTAAAGGCTCTTTCTGATGCATCGTATTCTGAAGGCTCTGGGACTTGAGCTTCAGTACACAAATTTGTGGAGCACAATTACCCCATAATGGAGTTGCATTTTATATGGTTTGAATTTATAGACCATTGTGCCTGCAACCCTGATCAATGGCTTAGTTTATCATTATATTCAGTTAGTTGAAAAAAATCAGGAATTATTCTCAAAAGAAACCAGGTAGCATTGCAGGCTGAGGAGCAAGAGTTGGGACTATTCAAAGGGAGAGGGAGATGTGGAAATGCATTTCAAGTTCAGCTAAACATAACAACAAAATCAAATGCTTTCTAATTGTACAGGCTCCAGTGTGGCCTGCAATCCAGAGGTTTAAATGAGTCAAATGGAAGAAAATGATGGTAGCAAGCTGGACAATGTGCACCTTCCAGCAATCAAACTCAACAGCCAATGTCTGCACTCTAAGTCAGGCACTGAAAGGCCTCTTTGTTATGTACTCAAAAACTATCCTTCCCAAACCTCAAGATTCCAAGCTGCCAGTCTACAGTAAGCATGCCACAGCTCTCTGCCATTCTGCTTCTAGTCCCTGCTAGCCATGATAATAGTCTCTCTCTCTCTCTCTCTCTCTCTCTCTCTCTCTCTCTCTCTCTCTCTGTCTCTTTCTCTCTCTCTCTCCACTTTACTGCCTCCTTAATTCTCTTTGGACTGGGCTATCAGCCTGCTGGACTTGGACAGCAGCCTGCTCAGAGTCTGAAGGAAACTTCAGAAGCCAAAAGCCAGTGCACACTCACACCCTGTGGGGCCTGTAAAACACTGATGCAAATCTGAAATCTGTTATCTGTTCTGATTAGATATAAAGGTAATTAATGGCCCTCATGGTAATAATAAATGGGATAGTAGCAATCTATAGCATCCAATGGCAGTGAATACTTAAATTATGACTGAAGACTCCTGCAACTAAATGCCTAGAGACATCAAGGCTCTGTTTGGGTACTCAGGTTGCAGAATCCATCTAATACATATATGAAATGAGGAAAATAAATATGGAATAATTCTTTGTAAGCTTGAAGAAAGAAAACGATCACCTCAGAGCTTCACAATTCCCCAGTCATGGCAATCATGACACAGGATCAAAAGAGACATCTGTAATTCCTTAGAAGGAAATCTTAGTTCCTCTACACAGAAGATTAATCACTCTGCAAACTAAGTCCAGTGATGGAATCCACAGATGACTTGGTTGCAATATAAACTGAATTTGGC
The DNA here is from genome assembly GCA_030674055.1 of Rhabdomys pumilio. Lineage (NCBI taxonomy): Eukaryota > Metazoa > Chordata > Mammalia > Rodentia > Muridae > Rhabdomys > Rhabdomys pumilio. Next base: position 71,343,442 of record JANHMN010000008.1, on the reverse strand, counting down.
TTTAAAAGGCCTCTTGGATTAAGTTCAGGTAAGAATTGGGAAGAAGTAATGAAGCCCTAAAGAACAGGGCAGGTTTTAAAAAACCAAGTTCTGCCAAATCTCCTTTTCTCAAAGGAGCAGCTCTCCCTCTTCTATCCTCCCTTCAAAGTCTGCAGCAGCGATTCCAAAGGGCTTCCTCACAGGGGGATAGCAATCTCCCTGAAAACATCACTGCCAGTAGCCAATATAGAGACTCATGACAGTCAAAGTGCTCAGAACAGGAGACTGTGAGTGTTGATTCCTAATTAGAACATCTTCACATGCGCGCGCGCGCACACACACGTACGCACGCACACACGCACACACAATCAAGCATACACACATACACACATACACACATACACACATACACACATACACACATACACACATACACACATGCACACTCGAACCTGTCAAGGCTCTGGAAACACTGGGGAAGAGCAGTTGGAAAGAATAGAAGAGCTGAAGGATACAGGGAGATAGTATGTAATAACATTTTCTGGACACGCTTGCACTCACAGCACCTGGGGGTATCTGGACAGGACATGCGCAAGATCAAAACAGTCAAATGTAGGTACAGACAGAGGAGATGCCTACCAGGCCCTGCCCTTTATTGGAGAGATATTGAAATTTGACTGCTGTTAGAGGAAGGACAATTGTTCTTCTTTGAGGGCATGATTGACCGCTGGTCCCATGCTCCAGTGCAAGGTCCCACACAGGAGCTGCATTAATTAGACATACTAGGTTAGAGAACCCAGGGTGTTGGGGGGATAGGAAGAGATGGAAAGACAGAGACTAAGGCAGAGAGAGAGAGAGAGAGAGAATATATGTGGTTGGGGAGTGCATTGGTGTGTTTAGGGATTACTTAGAAATTGGGGGTAGGGAAGGGGGATATGATCATATTTCATTGTGCACATGTATGTAATTCTCCAAAGAATAAGAATAGAAATAAAAAGACCTGCCCCTCGTGTTGCTATTAGATACTCTCAGCCAGAAATCCCAGTAGTTCCTGGGAGCTGCATACGAAGAAGAGTGACTAAGACAATAATCTCATGAGTCTGGAATTAATTACTCGTTTTTGCCAATTTATTCTGATGGTAGCCTGGGGAATATGGACAAGAATGAATTTAGAATCATTTTGGATTTTGGATCAGGGACTACAGAATTTGATGTTAAACTGTGATACACCTGTCAATTAGATACATGTGTTAATTAGGTATATACAAAACCAGAGATTCTGACTTTGATACGTGGTGTGGTTAAGTAAAAATGGCCCCATACACACATATATTTTAATACTTGGCCCCGGTTGGGGGAACTGCTTGGGAATTATTAGGAGGTGTGGCCTTGTTGGAGGAGGAGGAATGGCTTTGTTGGAGGAGGTGTGTGTGTTACAGGGAGTTAGTTTAAGGTTTGAAAAGTCTCATGCAATTTCCAGTGTTCTCTCTCTGTCTCCTGATAGTGGATCAAAATCTGAGCTCTCAGCTTTTCACTTGATCATCATGGACTCTCACTCTCTGAAACCATAAGCCAAATTAAAGGCTGTCTCTTATAAGTTGCCTTGACCATGGTGTTTTATCACAACAATAGAAAAGAAACTAAGACAGTATGTCACGCTGACCATCTTGGTATTAGTCTGATAGAGACTGTTCACGTAACATGGACTTAAAGACGCCCTAACAGTCAGAGTACAGAATAGTAGAGGTTAGGCAACAAGTGCAACTCAGCCTGGATTTCTCCTAGAGCCAACTCAGTGATGTAATGTACCCTGGCTATTTCCCAAGCTCCAGACTGTAACTTGCAGAAAAACTTCTAGGGACATTCCCAAACTGATCCATCATGAGTTTACATGAGAGAATGAGAGGCGCTGCCCTGGCTCAGGGCATCATATAAACTGGGCTGCCGCATGTCCCATGGGAATGTGAGGTGAACCCTAGGGCTGAGTATTATGCATGAGTCCCAACATAAGCTTCTACTTATTTTGGAGCTCAGTTGTGCCACCTTCTACAAAGGTTTTTGCTTCTGAGATGCCACCTCTGGCTCATTCAAAGACTCCATAGACACTAGACATTAGAAAATGAAATACCCATTTATTAGTCAAATAGGGCCACCTGTCATACCTGAGAAGTGTCTAAGCTACCACAGCTGTTGAAGCACTCACCAGTGAACTGGTGAGGAAACACTTCAACCTGTTTTACAAAACAGCACATACTGAAGCCCTGGATTTTCAAGGTTAGTAGTAAATAACAATAAGGAAAGAGTATCTTTTAAAGGTCAAGTGGCCAGGCATAGAAAGCCAGGTGAATAGAACTGGGAGGGCCTGCCAATGGTGAGGATGCCTGTGCCTTACACCACAGCTTACCACAAAGGTAGACTCTTAACAAACAAGTAGTTCAGTTGTGGAAACCAGTCACCTCAGCCTGCCCTACTGGAATCTTCCATTAAATGAGAGAGGCAGAAGAATAGAGACTACCAAGGTTTGGTGACAGTCTAGCAATGGAAAAAAATATGAGTAGATTGTCTTACAAAGAACAGTTTCATCATTTAGAACTTGAACGAAGAGGAGGAATTGTTCCTACCCAATTCCCCTTTGACTTTTCTCTTTGATTCATGAAGCATCACGAACCAACACTAAGCTCCAAGATGGTAACTAACAGTCTGTTGATTCTTTAACCAACATCACTGGGAAGCAGCATTTTTTTCATGTCTTTTAATGGTTTGATAATACTTTTAGCAAAGCTGCTGCTTCTGGCTAAAGAGGTAGCTTTATTTGCCTTCGTGGGATTCCATAAGCATTACTTTTGACCAAAGGGTAGATTTTAACCATCGTTTTAAAAAAAATACGCGTTATCATATCCCCTGGAACTGCAGTTACAAACAGTTGTGCCTCACCACGTGGGTGCTGGGAATTGAACCTGGATCTTCTGGAAGAATATCCAGTACTATTGAGCCCCAAAGGGTAGATTTTAAATGAATGAAATATGGTGCTGCTCTTATAACCGAGGATTGCTCTGGTCTCATCTCATTCTCCATTTTTCTGAAACAACCAACTTAAAAGGGCAACGGGATGCCCCAAGACTGGAGAACTACACTTCTGGGAGCCAGGTATTGCTGTCTAGGAGTCCATGACAAAACAGGATAACCTTTCCACCACAGCTAGAATTCATGGCCTGGGAATGTTAGCAACTTGTCTTGCAGTTGCATCTAATGATCCACAAGTAAAAGTTTTGTTTCTACAACTTTGGGCTATTCTTGTTCAGAAGTTTTATTTCCCAAAGGATGGGTTCTACCAGATAACACAATATTAGATTCACAGAATTGGAAGCTGAGATTACTTCCTAGACACTTTGTGTTCTATGCCACTGAAATAACAGGCAAAGAAAGGGCTTAGTGTGCTAGCTGGAACTGTTGATCTGGATATCATGGGGAAACTGGAGCTTTCCTCTGACTATGTAGGCAAGAATGGTGTGCTAGAACCTTGAAAAATCTCTGTGGATCCATTTAGCATCTCACAATCTATGGTAATTAGTCATAGGCAATTATAATAATTCCATAACAGCAAGATTATTAATACCAGAGGTTTTCTGGTATTATTGCACTGTGTTGCAGAATATTTCATCACACTGTGAACCCTGAGATTGTGTTTACTGAAAAAAAAAAACTGTTTCTAGTTGTGGTATGACTCTTTTTTTAGCACACACCTTTAATCCCTCTGACTTGAACACAGACAAGCTAATACTACACACCTTTAATCCCAAACAATGAAGGTAAAGTTAGCTTGGAGAAGGAGCACCCATATTTAAAAGTGATGTCTAATTGAGTGGCAGACAAAGAGACACATGAGAGAAAGATTTGACAGACTAGGACTATGCCCAACTCTTAGGGGAAGAGAAAAGAAAGGGAAGCCACTTAAGGAGAAACAAAAAGAAAGAGAAGGAGGCAGATTTGCCAAGGCAGTTTGTCCAAAGACAAGTTGAAGACCGAACAAGTTAGATACAGGTGAAAACAGAATGATCCAGAGAATGAGAAGGAGCCAGAAGATTGACAGAGATAGTTTGAGGCCAAGCAGAGTAGCAATTCAGGAGAGATAGAGAGAAGCCAGACTGAATCAGTTATTGTGGAGAGGCATTTGAGCTAGAACAGCTGAGTTGAACCAGCCAGTCAGAGATCAGAAAGAACTAGAAAGGAGTGCGCTTATTCAACAGTGAATCTCTAGAGTCTGAAAACATTCTAGACCTAGATTAGATTCTACAGAGCCTAGAAGCTTCCATTACTAGGCCGAAGTTAGCAGACTAAGGCAGTAAGCTTTAATTCAGGAGAATAAAAAGTTACTTTTATGGCACTTCATTATGAGGATTCTTGATCTGCTTGTGCGATTGCTGCGGCAAAGAGAATGTGAAAAAAGGAAATGCATTTGTTATTTTCTATTGCTATGACAAAACACCTGTCAAAAGCTTCCTAGGAGGGAAAGGGTTAACTTGGATTACAGTTCAAGGAAACAGTCCAGTATGACAGGACAGCCATGGCATTGGGAGCTTGATGTAGCCAATCCCACTGCATCCACAGTCAAGAAGCACAGAGAGATGAATGCTGGCGCTCAACTCTCTTCTTTTAGTTCCAGGATCCCAACCTATACAATGGGGCTGCCTACGTTTTCAATGAATCTTCCCAACCCATTAACCCAGTCTCAGATTTTCTTTTTTCAGAAACATGCCATAGGTTTATCTCCAAGATGATTCTAGATTCTATCAAGTTGGCAATCAATATTAACCATCACCGGCATGAAAGATGGACTTTTTTAAATACCAACTTCAACTATTTATGAGTATTGATTCCTTGCTTTTGGTGTTAATATAATCAAATAGATATGAGCCGATTTTCCCTTATCCTGTGTATCTACTACTTAGCAAAATAATAACTATTGGTGCTGTCTCAGAAGTTAGTTGTAAGTATTGTTACAAGGAAGTCAGTTACAATGATATTGTGTCTTTTTGTTTCACTGTGCAGTGTTATACACATCCACAGACTTTTTATTGTCTTTACTTAGAAGCTAATCATTATTTGAAAAGTTGGATACCTGGATGCTTTATTGAAAAGGTAGGTTTGCCCAGTAGAGTTTTGACTATTGTTATATTCCCCTCCTATGTATGTCCTGAGAATGTTCTAGACTAGAACCCATGGGGGGGTAGGGGGAATGCAAGAAGTTTGATTGAGTAGAAGTGAATTAGAACCCATTGCCCCCCAGTCAGCCATGGGAGTCAGAAACAATATCACATGGAGGTAGAATGTTCTGTGAGCTGCTGGCTTCTTTTCCAGGAGACCTAAGCCCTCCATTTGGCTGTAGAAGGCAGCAACTTCTACTGGTTCCTCTGTAGCTGGTCGGTTGCTACTTTGTGGCCTCTTTTTCCTCCCTTTATCCTCCTCCCCAATACCCCAGTTTCACTTTCTAACCCTAGAAAGGAAAGAAACAAGAATAGAGGGAGAGAGAATAGGAAAATCACTGTTGTTTCTTATTTGACCAAAACTACCAACAATCTACAATCAGCCTCCCTAAATGACACACTGGCAGCTTCTAGTACTTTCCTGGAAAACTCCATATTTTCACCAAAGAATCATACAAGTGTCAAGCTAGGGTTTTTTTTGTTTGTTTGTTTGTTTGCTTGCTTGCTTGCTTGCTTGCTTTCCCTTTTCTTTCTTTCTTGGAACCTCTTTAAATTCTTTAAAAGCTACTGAGGAACTCAGAGGACTTTAATATGCATGTTATATGTCTATCAATATTATCGGCTAAAACTGAGAAGCTTTTAAAGCATCAAAGTGCACACACACAGAACTCCCATCGTGATATTTGGTCTCAAATCACATAGCTTCCCAAAACTCCCACTGGAGCCTCATGGAATATTTTAAGTGTTTCCATGGTAACTCAGTATTGTTATTAAAATCTTTTTGATCTGGTAAATATACAAAAGGATCTTGTATAGCCATTTAAGGGTTTCAAGGATGTTGCTGTGTCCCCAGACTTAGAGAACCCCTATAGACTGTCAGGATTGGTGGCTTTTTCTTACCCTGCCCTTCACTTCATCTTTTTAACACTTGGTAAACTCTACTTTCTATAGATTTTCTATACAGTTTCTGTCAAAGCAAAATACCCAGACTGCATAGTTTCAACAAAAGACATTTATTCTTTCTAAACTATGGACATGGGGAGTGCAAGGCAAAGGTGTCCTGTCTTTGACATGGTCTTCCTTCTGTGAGCAATTGTTAATGTCTCTTTATGTATTCAAATTCCTGTCTCTTATGAGGACCTTAAATAAGCTGGATTAGGGCTGCTATAGTTTGCAACCTGGGTCTCGTCTAAATTTTACATCAAAACTAAACTTTTCATGCAATGCAACAATAGGGAAATATTGAGAGACTGGTTCTCTCACTGAACCTAAAACTCGATGACTGGGTAAGCTGGTCAGCCAAAGCATTCTAGGAATCTACTTGTGCCCCCCTCCCCCTGCCCCCCAGCACTGAGACTGCAGATAATGCTGACACAAATAACTGTTTGTGTGGGTGCTCGCAATCTAAACCTCACGACTGTAAAGTAAGCACTTGGGCAACTGAACCACGGAGCCACTCCACCATCACCACCACCTTTTGTCCTGCCTTCTGACAGATGTCACAGCTCTCTTCTAGATGGGACATTCCAGTAGCCACTTTGGAAGCAAAGACGGGGCCCCATCACCACACACCAAATGATGCCTTGTTTTGTCTCTAGAATGGCAAAGATGTAACTTTCTGTTGTTTATAATTATGCAGGGCCAGGTATTTTGTTAGAGTAACACAGATGGACTGAGATAAGGGCCCACCCTAATAGCTTCCTTTTAACTTAAGAAGCCCATTAACAAATACCGTCTCATTTGTTAGATGTTTAACATATGAATTTTGCAAGTGCACAATTCAGAACAAAACACTACCTTTGGATACTGTTTTCCTAATGAAACCCTGATTATAATTTAATATGCAGTTTTACTGCATAGCCATACAGAATGAATAATAAAAGACAAGATTAAAGGCTTGCAGTGAGTCTACCATGGTCATAAATCATCTTTTAGATATAATAATTATGTGTGTGCAAAAGGGAAAAGTAGACCCTAATAATGACTACACACAAATCATGCTTTCTTGTAGTCCTACCTTGAGTAATTTCATTATAGATTGAAAATGGTCTGACTCTGTGGCTTAATTTAACCAACAAATTCAGCAAAATGATCCTGTACCAATTTCAGAATTAAAACTTTAAAAAAAACTAGAAAGCTTTTGATTTTGTGCTTTGGGGAAACCTAATGCACCATGTTGGGTCTAGCTGTCATGCTGGAGAGGCTACACAGGCAGATGCACACAGAGGCCAGATTCTAAAGGCCCTAGGCTTCCCTCCTTCAGCCTCCAGCTGAGTCTAGCCTTCCAGCCGTCAACAGCATGATGCCAGTAGCATTAGCAGGCTGGACCAGATGACAAGCTCAATCAAGACCCCCGCTGAGATCATACAGAAGAGAGCTGACTTCACTAAATGGACAGAAAGACAATAAAATGGATATTTGCTTATGGAACAAATATGCAAAAGAAAAGTATTGGGTTCCTCTGAAAATCATGTACAAATGAAACCTACCAGGGCCCTGACACTCACTGAGAAACTGAAAGATTTCTGTGAATGTGACAGAAGCAGAATGGCACTGTGTGGAGGGATTGAAACAAAATCTGTCAATCCACAAGGCTGCATTTGCCCAGCCACCGGTGGCCCTGTTGAAATATCCAGGAGAGTAGCTGGGTTTCCATCTGCACCACACCTCTGACCCTCACTTCCATTTCATGAAACCAAAGGGAAGAGTTTCTTTTCCTTCTGTTAGCCAAATTACCACTATTCAGTGGGCTGTTAGCTAGCAAAAGGTTATGAATTGTGCTTAGTGTCTCAGTTAGGGTTTTATTGCTGTGAGCAGACACCATGACCAAGGCAACTCTTATAAGGACAACATTTAATTGGGGCTGGCTTACAGGTTCAGAGGTTCAATCCATTATCATCTGGGCAGTAACATGTCAGCATCTAGGCAGGTATGGTGCAGGAGGAGCTGAGAGTTCTACATCTTCATCTGAAGGCTGTTAGAAGACTGACTTCCAGGTAGCTAAGATGAGGGTCTTAAAGTCCACACCCGCAGTGACATGCCTACTCCAACAAGGCCACATCCACTCCAACAAGGCCACACCCACTCCAACAAGGCCACACCTACTCCAACTGGGCCACACCTTCTAATAGTGCCACTCCCTAGGCCGAGCATATACAAACCATTAACAGCTTCAGCTTTTTTTGTTTATTCCAATCATAGTTTGGGAAAGACAGGATGTGGTTCATAAAGCAAATTTTATAGTGCATTGAATTTCCATCCCCAAGTCTTGATGGTCTCCTTTGGCAAATCTCTATTTTCAGTAAACTGCTCCTGTAAGGAGCAGAAATGCTATTTAACCTTGGAGGTTTGCACAGGCAAGACAGCTTGGAGGTAAGGAAATATGGATCAAGTGGCTATAAATTCCAGAGTATTCTACATAAGGGTGTTTAATGAACAGAGTAATATGAATGAGATTTTAAAGCCACTTCTTAAACTTCTATTTTATGTGTATGAAGGTTTACTTGAATGTGTGGGTGCATGCACCCTGTGCGTGTGGTACCCAGAGAGAGCATCAGATTTCCTGGAACTGTGGTTAGAGTAATTAAAGATGGTTGTGAACCACCATGTGGGTACTCGAAACCATCTCTGAGTCCTCTTCAAAAGCACAGAGCCATCACTCCAGCCCCTAAAATCTGCTCTTCCTCCCCTGCCCCACCCTGGGATCACAGTCTTCTGACACAGCCCATGAGATGAGAAATAACATGACTCTAATTCAGAATTCATCCTCTTCTCTCCCCACATTAACGTCTTCCTAAACCCTTTAAAATTCTAAAGGTGAAATGACCTGAACACTGTGGTCGAAGAACCCCGCAGCTTATAAGAAATACTTTATTCACATTATTAAGCAGTGGATTATTGTTTCGCTGAATGTTTATTTATCAGTGAACCAAAGGTTAATTCTTTGTCTGTAAATTAAATGGATTTGTAATTAGAGCCTTTGTTTAATTTGCTTTAAGGATCATTCCTGTTTATACGTGGGCTACGTTTCCATCTTTGACTGGAATTGCTTCTAAAACCCAAAGGGTGCTAATGTACATTCAGACCAATGCATTTTAATACCTAGAATTAAGATTAAGGATTAGCAATGCAAATTTTTATAAAGAAAGCTAAACGCAGCTTTTCTGGTGGCTGCCAGTTATTTGCTCCTGAAATTTTGACCTCCGGAAGCCCAATGACCGCGCGCACCTGCAGTAGTTCTCCCAGCATTCACTGTGGGTGTGGGCTAAAATCCTGACTCCTCAGTCAGTCTCCTCGGGTAGAGCCTGGGAAGAAAGGGGGAATAATTACAACCCACACAACCCCTCCTCCTCCGTTTCTGTATTGAGCCTCTGCAGAAAGCCATCTACAAAGGTTAGGGGATACTTTCGACCAAGCTCAGGATATTTCGATTATTTCGGTGCTCGTGGGTCAGGTCTGTGCTGAAAAAAAAAAATGGCTGATTCAAACTTTTTCATATAACAAGTGCCGTGAGCCAGACCACGGGGAGAATGAGAAACTGCACAGAGTGGCCATTTCAAGGGTCATTTTGAGACAGAGGAAAGGAGCAAAGCGAAGAAATGTGCTGGTATTTAAGCTCTTCTCTGAGATAAGTGCTGATAGGCGGAAGGAATAAAGTTGCGCGAAGGTGCCCAGATGAGAGGATTTGGGGGAGCCTGGACACTCTTGAGGCCCGCCTAGCAGAGTTGCTCCGTGGGTCACGTGTTCGGGACTTTGCTTTTGTTTTTTGGAAATAACAAGGCAAGCCTGACTTTCTGGTGGTTATCATTAAAAACAAACAAATACCTCTCTTTATCTTCTCTCACCTACTCAGTACGTCTTGGAATGAATGTTGAGGGACATCAGAGACTTGCAACCTAAGGAACTGCTGTATTCTTACCATGGCTCAGGACTGCCTGCCTTACCTGGCTTTGCTTCTGCTATCTGGACTGTGGCATGAAGGGGTTAAAACGTACTCCCTAAAATACAGACCACCACCCCTACCAACTATGACTGGGAGAATACCCCGGTGCATAGGTGCATCCTGATAAACTCTGCAATCTAGAGGCTGACCAGAGTCTGAGTTCTAGGGCAGCCTGGGCTACATAGTAAGACCCAGTTGTAAAAGAAATAAAAATAATAAGTACCACATGGAAATACTTTATACATTTCAGACGTATTTTATTTAAAACAGCGCCGGCCGGGCAGCTCAGTGGGTAACGTGTTTGGCAGGCAACCTGACAACCTGAGTTGACCCCCAGATTCCACAGGACAAGAGGATCCATCTTGAAAGTTGCCCTCCGATTCACACATGAGCCCATAATCCTGTATACAGCTAATATATACACCATAATAATATATACAGAGTTGCTAGAGTGTCTAAGAGCATGCATGAAACCCTGGGTTTAATCACCAGCACTGCATAAAACATGTGTGGAGGGATCGGCCTCTAATCTCTCAGCATTTGGAGATAGAGACAAAAGACCCAGATTTCAAAGCCTTCTTTGGCTATGTAGTGAATTCAAGGCCAGTCTGGGTTTCATGAGACCCTGTCTTAAAAAAAAAAAAGAATCAGTGCCATGGAGGTTAAAGTAAGAAACTGAGAAACATCTGGAATAGTTCTCCCATCAAAGAGCAGAGAATCTTAGAAAAACAAGATTAAACTAAAGTCCATTCCGGAATTGACACATAGGAAACACAAAGCACGAAAAAGCTGAATTGATGTAGGCAGGGGTTTTATCTCTGTGTGGTAGGGGATGTGGCTTCTGTGATCCATGGCTAAATTGTCAGCTTGTGGTATTATAACGGTATTTAATACAGTAGATCTCAGCTGCAGAGAAGAAAGCACATAGGCAGATATGCAAAAGGAAGAGGAAGACGATTCCTTCAGAAACTTAATCACAGTGGACCCCCACCTAGATAATTAAGGGGGAAATGAGAAAACTCTTCTGCAATTTTGTCTTTTTCAGATAAATTAGCAGGGTAATTGCCTTGACTCCCCTCTTCCCCCAGTGGGTGGAGACACAGCTGGGCTAGGTGTGGGAGCCAAGCCAACCTTGATCTGGATGAAGGGAGAATCACAGCAGGGCAAAACTTCATCTCTAACCTCTACCTCTCCCCTCTTGCAATCTGTCTTCGTAGAAGAACTCTGCTTTGGTGTTGGGATATAATTAAAGCTTATCAAATTAGCCCGCCCATTTCCTTACACACAACTGTACTCTGTATTGCGTTTCTTACCGATTTACCCAGGTGCCTTCAAATGTTTCTCTGATACTATTTTGGGGCACGTCTTTGAGAGATTGGGGTCCTTCACAATCCCGGCTTTATTTCTGGTCGACCTCAGCCCTTGCCATCCTCTGTGTGACTCTGCTGTAGTCTAAGAGTTTACTGTATTCATTCACTCATTGGTTCAACCAGCCTATGTGTTTCTTGAATAAGTTGATTCATAAATTTGTGTTGAATGAGAGAGAGGGTGAGTGAATATCTCCCCTTAGCTGTGGCAGTCACAAGAGTTGGTGACAGACAGACAACAGGAGTTGGTGACAGACAGAAAACACTTAGAAAACAAGAAGCATCTTAGAAACCTATACCTTGATATAAAATGTTAGTCCTACAGAGCTGAAGAAGGTCGCTGTGTTTTGAGCATAGACTCCTCCAAAACTCAGATGCTGTCAACATGGGGGGGAGGGGAGGAGACAACTGAGCAGTGTGAGCTCCTTTCTTAGAGTCAGACTGGATGTCTATAAAAGGCTTGGCAGGAAATCATCTCTTCTCTGCCTTCCATCTGTCACTATCTGATGACACAGCATCCCCACTTCAGAAGAAGCAGACTGAACTAATGAATATCTTTGATCTTGGCCTTCTGTCCTGTAGAAAGGTGAGAAATCAACGTACATTCTAGATCAATCACATAGTCTCACGCACTTTGTTGTAGCAACACAAGCAAACTGGAACTGGAGGAGTTGGACAAACATGGCTGTGCAGCTCCTTCTGACCCGTGCTTTGAGCCTGGACTCCATTCACTTCACTTAAACAGAAAGAAAATGAGAAACTCGTTTACATGGACCTAAATGAGTTTGTGCTTATGCATGGATGCATAATTTTCTAAGCAACTGTGATTGTCATTGTTTTTTCTAAACTATCTGCAGAATATTTACATATTTCAAAAATGTTAAACGTTCAACATTACACAGTAATCATTCCAAAATTGCAAACTCAAGAATCTCTGTTGCTTATGACAGATATGTGCTCATAATACGTGGATTGGCTCACTGCGGCACAATTGTTCTAGGTCTTAGGGCCATCCGTCTCCTCACCATCCTTTTCAAACACACTTCTCCCAGTTTAGGGCCAGAAAAATAGCTCAGTGGTTAGGAGCACTTGCTGCTCACACTAAGGACCCAGACTCAGTTCTCAGACCTTCAGGTTGCCTCATAAGCATCTGTAACTTCAGCTTCAGGGGATGTGGTGGCCTTGTCTGGCCTCTGCGACTACTGCACCGTGTGGTACACATACATGAATGCAGACCCACATTCACACATAAAATAAAAGTCGTCCTTCAGAACAGGTGGTTGATGCTGCTACCCACTGGTAATAAGGTTCCCGGCAGGAGATAGGTTGTCTCTTATTATCAGTATGCAGGATATCTGCTAGCTTAACACCGATTTTCCATCTGGAGTGGATTTTGCTGCACTTAGAATTCATGAAAATTTCAAAGGACTAGTCGCTGTGCCCTTAATTCTAGCTAGAACATATGTTATAGCCTGTGGTCAATGATTTATCTGTAAGACTTCTTCTTCTTCTTCTTTTTTTAATCCTTAAGTATTTTAAACAGAATCAATCTCCTTCAAGTAAGAGAATTGGCAAGTTTGCATATAGATATAATGATTAAAACTGAAGCTCAAATCAGGGGTGGTGGCACACATCTTTGATCCCAGTACTCAGGAATCTGGAGCAGGTAGATCTTTACAAGTTCAAGGAGAGCCTGATCTACACAGCACGCGCCAGGCAAGCCAGGGCTATATGGAATGCTGTCTCGAAACAAACCAACTAAAATTCTGCAAGCTGAGCAAAAATGTAGATTTGTTATACAACCCATCAAAGTAAAAACATAAAAAGCCAATGAAATGTGTAACTGTTTGAATTTCATCACTGTTTACATGTAGCTAAAAACAGCAACTCTCAGGTGCATTTTGCAACCATTGTCAAACTGCTCTTTGTTTTCTTTAAATAAACTGGCATGTGTCAAATGCATTTTTAAAATTGTCAGTATCAAAGTATGAACAGCAGTCATCCTAGACTCTGGGATCATTGTAATTTGTAATCTTCCATTTTATACATTTTATTTTTTATAATGAAAATATATGGCATTGAAAATGCATTTTAAATCTAAGAAACCAAATATCTGTTTTTTTTTATTATTTTAAAAGACTAAATAAATTTCTTATCTTCAGCATCTCCAAATCTAAGCTATTAGGTATTTTGAGAAAATTCAGTTTCTCTGGCCACAGTCAGCAAGCTGACATTTTATTTAATATAAGCAACTAATTCCGTAGAACATATTGGTACAAGCTGGAAATAATGGAGTACGTACTGAAGCACACAATAAAAATACTAATTCACCAATAATTATCACTCAATACTGCTTATTAATTCTGTAATTAACACTTAACTCAGTAATGTGAATAGTGTCATAAAAAACATCTAGATATCTTACAGACATAAAGATTTGCTTTGTTTAGACTTTTGATTTTAGTTTTCTGCTTATTTGAAATATGGTCTCAGGTAGGAAAGCTGGCCTTCACTGCCATATATAACCAAGAATTTACAGCTCAATCCTCCTGTTCCTGACTACATTTCTGGTTTTAGGGCCAAAAATACAAACCATTCCTCCATTTATAACAAGTTTCAGAAGTGTCAGAAGTGTTCTCAATGTTAAAATCACTCTAAAAATATATGTAATTATTGCTATTATTTTAGTAACCAGTATGATTGTACATAAGTGCCACGAAAGCTCGGGAAAATGACAATCTATAAAATTTAGAATCCATTTACCGTAATACTGAAAGACTTAAATTTGCAAGGATTTTATTTTAATGTTTTGAGAAGGAACCATGCTGTTAATAAAGCAAGTAAACTAGAGTCTCCAAATGAAATAGTACAATCAGTCTTGAAAGGATGCGGAAGAAAGGAATTAGTCGAATGGCCTCTAGTGCTATGTCTGCTTTCTGTCCATCTGAAGCCTGTTAATGTAACAGAACACAAGGGACAGACTCAGCTATGGCTGTAAATAAGCATCTAGAGAAATAGATAGATGATAGATGATAGAAGACAGATAGATAGATAGATAGATAGATAGATAGATAGATAGATAGATAGATAGATAGATGGGTGGGTGGGTGGGTGGGTGGGTGGGTGGGTGGATGGATGGATGGATAGATAGATAGATAGATAGATAGATAGATAGATAGATAGATAGATGATAGACAGACAGATGGCTGGCTGGCACATTTCCATTATTTTAATGTTTCCAGAGATATGAGAGATGTGAGAGGAAGAGGGATGAGAAGGCCTGACAGGTAGGATCAAGGAAAGAAAGTGTAACAGACAAGGAAATGGTTGGCAAGTTAGCTCAGACAGGCAAGGATCTTGGTGGATTAAGTCTGGTGGACTGAGTCCCATCTTCAGAACCCACACACACGTGAAAGAGCCAATTCCATCAGCTGTCTCCATGGGTGTTGTAGCACATGTATACACACAGAGAAGAGATGGGGGAGGTGGACAGATGATAGATAGATAGATAGATAGATAGATAGATAGATAGATAGATAGAT
>JANHMN010000008.1:71310641-71325056 GCA_030674055.1 Rhabdomys pumilio | reverse complement strand
TCTCTCTCTCTCTCTCTCTCTCTCTCTCTCTCTCTCTCTCTCTCTCTGTGTGTGTGTGTGTGTGTGTGTGTGTGTGTGTGTGTGTGTGTGTGTGTACAGATGTCCACCAAGGCCAGAGGCATTAGATCCTCAGGAGCTGGGCTTTCAGGAGGTTGTCTCTCTGAGTGGGTGCTAAGGAGGGAACTCAGATTCTCTGACACAGCCATATGCATTCTTACCCACTGAACCATGTCTCCAGTTCCCATTATGTCTTTTTAATAGAAATTTTACTTTGCCAGTGGACCAGATATCTTTCAAGTGAACTAAATGTTGAATGTTTCTCCTTAAGCACCTGGGCTGGGGGTAAGGTTCCTATAGTCCCACCACTTTCAGATTCCCCTCTGACTGAAATAATATAAAGTAGGACAACTCCTGACTTTTTGGAGATTCATAAAAGGGAATAAATTGTTACAAAAAAAAAAGAAAAGAAAAGAAAAGAAAACAGAATTTAGAAACAAAAGGAATCCCCACGTTTTAGCTGTCCTTCTGTAAACCTTTCATTAGAAGTCTTAAGTACCTTCATCACTAATTAATCAATAATAATGTGTTAGGCAAACCTATAATTCTGAGAGAACCAACAGATCGAGGTTTCAAAAGCTGCTTACAAGCCACACCATCTCGGCCAGAGCCTTCGTTTCAATACTTTGCTCAATAGATGCTGACATAGTATATTAGGCCAATTATGAAATAGAAAATAGCATGTAAAATAATTATAGTCAAGTCTTCACAATCAAGTACCAAGCCTTCCTTTTCCCACGTCCTCCACCAGCAAATAAGCATTTCTTCTGTCCACTATTATCTGAGCCATTTGCTAACTCCCAACTCTTTTGCTCATAATTTTTTTTTTAACCTGGAATTGTCCTCCTTGGCTTTTAATTGCTTAGAGGACAGAAACCAAAACTAAGTAATCCCTGTATCCCTTACAGGCCCTTGTTCTGCACCTGCATATTTAAAGACATACAATCAACGCCTGCCCAATGAACTGAAATTTTACTACAGTCTTCAGTCATTATTAGCGTGATCCTCACATGGCAGGGCTCATAAAGGCTTTTCCAGCCTGTTCAGCTGGCCTTAGTCCAACAGGAAAAACCAGTTTTCCAAGACAAGTAAATAAAAGGAGCCAAAGCCAGTGGGCAGACTGAGACAATAAAACCTGAACCATAAAAGCCAGTTCAATGGAAGAACGATTTTCTTAGTGCCTTCCGTGAGCGTACTGGTCAAACATCTAGATGTTAGGTTAGAATCCCATTTCATTAGTAGTGCATGTTAAATCTCGTCAGGATTAGCCTCTGTTCTTTCAAAGAGCTTCTTGAGTTTGTCCAGCTTCGGCTTCAGGACATTTTGGACTGCCTTCTGTTGAGACTCCCTCCTTTTTCTCATCTAACCTCTCCCCAAGGTCTACTAGAAGGGTGAATCAATTCTGCTTAGAAAGAAAGGCTTTGGGTAATTGGGTGCACCATTCAATTTATTTATAGATGTTCCTTAAATATGTGAAATGATTTCAATCAAGTCACAGCTCATGTTTGTGCTGAGACAGATGGGCACACTCAGCTCTTGTGTTGGCAGAGCTGGCTCTAATTGAAGTATTGCACACTTTCTTAGTCTTAGCGATTTGAAAAGATGTAAATGTTCCATGCTTAAATGCTAATAATAATAGTCTTTATTGTAACCTCCTATGCGCTGATGTTATGGTTTCAACCTTAAATGCTACCCACTGGTCCCTGTGCTAAGAGCTTGGTCTCCTATGGGGACAAATTGAAGGTGGAACCTTTAGAAGGTAGGACCTAGTGAAAGGCAGCTGCTCATCAGAGCTATACCCTTAAAGAGAATATTCAAACTACAGATCCTCATCCTACCCTTCCCTCCTCCACCTCCTCCCCGCTCCTCCCCAGTCAACTTTAAGCAAACAACTTTCCTCCACTCCCACCACAATGTTCTGCCTTGCCTCTGACGCAAAAGCAATGAAGCCAAGCTATTATGGACTCAAACCTCTGAATCTACAGGCCAAAATAAATCTTTCCTATTTATAAAGTGTTTGTCTGCGGCATTTTGTCACAGTGGTGGAAAGCTGACTACCAGAACCAGCACATTACAAGTACTTACTCTGAGCTGACTGAGTGTAACACTCCCCAGCAAGAGTATTGTTGTCTTCTTGTATCAGATGACAAAACTGAGACCCAGAGAGTTTAAATAACATGCCTAGAACCCCCGAGTCAAGTAACAGACCTGAGCCTTAGTTACAAGACAAATTCTATACCCCCTGCTCTAAAATGCTGTATTCTCTCCCAAGTTAACAGAATGTCCCAACAAACAGTTGGCATCCCAGACAGTAGCAGTATGTGAAAAAAGTTGGCCAACTTACTATTTAAAATCTTCACAGATAGGACTTTTAAATGGGAGAGAGAGCAAGTGGTCAACTCAGCCACATTTTATAACTGGGAAATTTGTGAAAGATAGATTTGATCAGGCAGTTTCTGAGGTGGAGAACCTGCCAAAACTCCAGAAGCCAGGGTCACCTTATCAAGGCTGGGTGGATGGTTACATGAGGAAGAGTCTGCCACCCACAGCCATCTCACCAACAGATACCACGTGTACACAAGCAGCAACTGGCCTGTCACAGCATTCAAAGGTTTTGTTCTGCTCTCTGCCTTTGTGCTGACTTGATTCAGGGCCACACAGACGAAAGATAAAATAGAAGACAGATAGTTAACTGCTTAGCTATTCTGTGCTCCATAAACATCCAGCTGGTCAACGATTTAGCAACAATTTAGAAACGTAGACACAGGGCCCTATTTTCAGATGCCCTAAGATCAAGTTTATACCCTGAGATATACAGAAGTATTTCTATTGTATTTTATAAAAATAAATAAATAAATAAATAAATAAATAAATAAAATTAAAAAATAAAAAATAAATTGAGTCCAGGAGTATGTTTGGTAGAGTGAGGTATGGTTGGGGGAAGGGGGAGAAGGGGGCGCCTCTGCAGGCCTATGCTTAGACATCCCTTCCCCCTAAGGGACCAGCCACAAGAGTATAGTATACAATAGAGTTTATTCAGTGCATGGGAAGAGGAGTTAGGAAGGGAGTAGAGACACAGGGAGAGAGAAAGAGAGAGAGAGTAAAGGAATAGAGGCCAGCCATGAACACGTGGAGAGAGAGGGGGAGGGAAATGGGGAGAAAGTGGCAAAGAGAGAAGAGAGTGGAAGAAGGGAAAGAGATCGAGGAGGGAGCAAGCAGCCTACTTTATACTGAGTCAGGCACACCTGGCTGTTGCCAAGTAACTGTGGGGCAGAGCCTAGAAGAAATGCTAACGATTTCAGTAAACCAGACTGAAAAGAGAAGCCAAGTACAATTTAACAGATAAAATTATAAGGTTGTGGATTTAGACCAAGAACGGTAGACTTGAAACAGTGGCGGAGAGATGAGCGAACTTTCTGCATTAAGGAGCACCACACGGGAGGAGGGTGACAGCTATGAGTCTAGGCTTTATCAACACTTGTAAGCAACACTAAATACCAATATACAAGAGGTGACGAAAGCAAAGAAGGGTTCAGTGTTGGTGTTCATTTAAGTTTACACGCACATGCACATACATGTGCGCGCGCGCGCGCTCACACACACACACACACACAGAGCATTTGTAAGGCTCTTCAGGGTGCCAAGAACTACTTGTTATGAGTTGATTCAGTCTAACACTCACCAGCATGGACTCTAACACTCTGGAACTGTAAACCAAAATAAACTCTTACCTCTATGAATTGCCTTGGTCATTGTGTTTTATCACAGCAAGAGATAAGTAGCTACAATACTAAGGAAAAGATAAAGTGAACCGTTACATGAGAGGTGGTGGCACAACCCTGACATCCTAGTTCTAGGCAGACAGGACTACCAAGAGTTGGAGGCCAGCTCAAGTTGAGATCCATGCCATGAGAGAGAGCCCACCCTTGGCTCTACTAATAATACTCAGCTGCACTTGGAGACAGGCACCTAGTATAACTGCCATCTGAGAGACTCCACACAGGAATTTGTGGAAACAGATGCAGAGACTCACAGCCAAACATTAGGCTGATCTTGAAGGATCCTATTGAAGAGGCGGAGGGAGAAGTAAAGGAGCCCGAGAGGTCCAGGACACCACAAGAAAGCATAAAGAATCAACTAACCTGGGCACAGAGGGGCCCACAAAGACTGAACCGCCAAACAGAGAGTGCATGGAACTGGCATAGGTGTTCTGCACGTATGTAATAACCATGACGCAGCTTGGTCTTCATGTGGCTCTCCTAACAGTAGGGACAGGGACTGTCTCTGACTCTGTTTATTGTGTTTTATAAAAATAAGGAGAAAAGGAATATGTTTAGTGGATATGCAGTCAGGTGTGGGGGAAGGAGGTCCTCTGCGAGCCCATGCTGAGGCATCCCTTCCCCCTTGAGATACCAGCCACACGATGGTATAGTATAGAATAGGGCATTGAGAAGGGAGTTGAGAGAAAGGGAGAGAGAGAAGTAGAAGCTGGCCATGAGCACCTGGAGAGAGAGGGGGAGGGGAATGGGGAGAGAGGGTAAGGAGCAAGAGCAAGAGAGTGAGGACAGGCAAACAGCCCCTTTTATAGTGAGTCTCACATATCTGGCTGTTGCCAGGTAACTGTGGGGCGGAGCCTAGACTAAATGCCAACACTGTTGACTGCCTTTGGATCCCTTTTCCCTAACTGGGCTGCCTTGCCGAGCCACAGTAGAAGGAGATGTGCCTAGTTCTACTGCAACTTGATAGGACAAGGTGAGTTGATATCCATGGGGGCCTCTCCTTTTCTGAGAAGAAGGCTGAGAGGATAGGGGAGGGGCTAAGAGGGAGGGACTAGGAAGAGAGGAGGGACAGGAAGATGCAATTGAGATTTAAAGTAAATAAATTATTTAAAAAAAAAAAAGAAGAAGAAGAATTAGAAGCCAGTCCAGGCTATGCAGCAAGACCCTCTCTATAAAAGCAATTACATCCTGTGTAGGACAGACCGACCCCGTTTCTAAAACCCCATTTCCCTCTCTGCCTATCTCCACTTGCCAGTGTTGTAACAGAACTAATCACAAAAATAAAGAGGTTTCAATAATTCCTCGGAATTTTTAAAGCTGAATATTTGATAGTTCATTATTTTAGTCTTCATACAATTTGTTAAAATAAGAACAGGCAGAAAGGCTCTCCACAGACGCGCTCTGTTCGTTTGGGACTAAGGAAGAGTACTCATTCTGGACCGCGTGTATTGAAGAATGACAGACAAGGAGTTTGTTAAGGCACCGTCGGTGTGTTAATCCCAAAGATAGGAGAAGAAAGACCACTGACCCAAATCATGATGGTCAAACTAATTAAAGCAAGAAATTAATTAAAACAAGATTTAATTTTTTATAATAATAAATAATTCATTTATTATTTTAAACTCAAGACAGGGTTTGAGAGATCAGCTTTGGAAGACAATGTTTTTATAAAGCTCAGAGGTAAGGAGCTTGGCAGGCAAGATAAGTGGGGTTACAGGAGCAGAACATAAACATAGCAAGTTCATCCCTCCTTACACAAAGACAGGGTCGCAAGGTGGGCAAAACACAGTAGTCATCCGTGGTCACACATCCTTTGAAACAAAGGTAAGGTTGCAAGATAGTCATAAACAACTTTTTGAAACAGAGATGCCATTCCTGGAACAGGCAATAACAGAATCATTTGTAGTTAAGGTTGCAGGTGGGGCATAGCCCAATTCTCAAGAAAGAGAGGTTTAATCATAAACAGGAATGAGCCTAGTTTGTCTTTACTATACAATGGCTTTTAAGCCTAAGATGGAGACAGGATACTTCTTCATAAGCAGACCTGAAGGTCGCTTGGGTGTGGCTGTCTCTGGCAAGAGCTGACCATGACTCAGTGTTAACACTGATGGAGAGACGTTTTTTTGTAGAACCCGCAAAAAAAGGTTTCTAAACCTTTCTGTGCTGTTGGAGCATTTTCTGAACTCCCCCACCCCTCCCTCTGCCGTGTGCACATGGACTCTCAGAGGCTCTACAAAGCTTCTTATTGTCACATATATGAAGGTCTTCCTCTCAATTCTCTCTCTCTCTCTCTCTCTCCCCCCCCCTCTCTCTCTGTCTCCATCTTATTAAAATTTGACATAAATGACACTATTTCTTTGCAGGAGTGGTTGACCTATGGTCCTACTCTGTCCACCAAGTCTAGCCTTGAACTCACAGTCATTCCCCTGTGATGTGTTTATACAAAGATAAAGAGATATGGAATACATTCTATGAGTGAATGTGTGGTAAGGGGATGTCTCCGAGGGCCCATGCCAAGGCGTCTCTTCCACCAGAGGGACCAGAGGGACCAGCCACACTAAGGTATAGTATAGAATAGAGTTTATTCAGGGAATGGGAGGGGAGTTAAGAGGGTAGTAGAGACAGAGAAAGACAGAGAGAGAGAGTAGAGAAGTAGAGGCTGGCCATGAGCCCGTGGAGAGAAGGGGAAGGAAAGAGGGAAGAGGGAAGGAGTGAGGAGACAGAGGGATCAAGAGATCAAGAGAAAGCAAGAGTTTAAGAGAGAGAGGAGGGGGCAAGCAGTCCCTTTTATAGTGGGCCAGGCCTACCTGGCTGTTGCCAGGTAACTGTGAGGGTGGAGTTTAGACAGAATGCTAACACCCTGCATCAAACTTCCAAGTAGAAGAAGTAAAAGCCTGCCTGAGCCACGGTGTCCAGCTAAGTGAGTGTATTTTAATTCTGATACATGAAGGGTTTTTTTTTTTCATTTCTTTTAAATTTATTTTGAGTCATGTGTATGAGTGGTCACCACTGTAAGATGTCAGAGAACTACTTGCAGGAATTGGTCCTCTCTGTTCACCATGTGGGTCTGGGAGATTCAACGTAAGTCATCAGATTTGGAGGCGAGGACCTTTAACCACTGAGCTGACTCACCGGCCTTAGACTAAGGAAGTGAAATGAAACAATGCTACACACAAATATTCCTGGAATCCGAAGGTCAGAGTTCAAATACCTTACGAATAAATGATGTGGTCCAGAGGACGCCAGGATGGCTCATTTGCACAGACAGGGCCAAAGCTACCTATCAAGGATTATGAGAAATTAACCAAAGAAACATTTTTGATCAAAAGGAGAAAAAGTGAGACTCGTTAGAGAGTCTGGAGGTCTAGCAAAGCCAGGACATTGGAGAAAAAGGAGGCTTGCAGAGGTCTAACTGCAACATAAGACTTAGGGATCAACGTGGAAGAGACAGGAAGATTTAAGAGCCAGAGAAGCAGAGAGTTTTCTGTGAGACTTTTTCTGAAGAATGTCAGAGGAGCTCACAGAAATGGCTGCCTATGTGTGACGTTAGCAAGGACAACTCCTACAGACATGGTAACGGGGAGAGGAGCAAACTCATGAGGCCTGAGCCCTAGACAAAGAACTACAGGCAATTAAGAGATGCCAACAGTTGGGGACGCGATCCTCCTCAGGAAAAAGTACATCAGCTGGTTATCCAATGGCCAGCCCTGAAATACACATACAAGTGTGAGCAGGTCGTACTTATATATTTAGGAATACATACATACATACATATATACATACATACATGCATACATACATACACATATATATGTAACAACAACTAAACAAAATTGGTCGTAAATTTGAAAGTGAACGGGGAGGATATGTGGGCGGGGCTGGGGGAAGAAAGGGAAACGGATAAATGTTGCAATTACATTATAATCTCAAAAACCTTTTACAAATTGTAATTTCAAAATATACAGGACTAGAGATGAGAGGACCAGGGATGAAAGCTCCCCTTGGGAGACCAGCACGACAGAAGGGTCCCCTCCCAGCTGTCTGTAGGACAGTCATCAGGTAGAATCAACCAGATTTAAATTAGGCTCACTGGGAAGCTAAGAGTAGTTTCCACACAGCATGTTTTTCAAATGCAGACTAACTGCCCACCCGCCACCATCCCACCTCCCCTCCCCCTCCTGCAATCTAGTGAAGCCAAACATTTGTTCCTTAAATTTTGAGAAGCTCAAGATTCCCAGCCAGTTTCTGTGACTAACTACTCAAGGGCTGACACCCAGAGGAAAATGTTGATTCAGAACTAGGCTGTCCCATACAAGGGGAGAAAAGTACCATAATTAAATTTGTTTGAAGATAGAACCGTTCTCTCAGAAGCTTCTCACAGATTCCATGAAGCAGGAACCAGCAGTTGAGGTAATGGGAAGCTCTAGAAAGGTTGTTTACTTGCCAGTAGAATGAGAAAGACCATAAGGCTCTCCAGGGGCTGTGGGCTCCTGTGTGCAGCCAGCAGGAAGCGGAACCAGCTGAGCAGCAGCCTGGCAGTCAAAAAAATCTGTCTGCCAGGGCCTTGTGTGTGCCCCCTTTGCTCCAGCTGTGGCCTCAGATACCATCTCAGTCTGACCTGGTTTGGACTCCAAGTTCTAGCCTTCAGATGTGCTTGTTTCCATGACAACCTATTTTCTGTTTCAGCCATACTTGCTCACTGGCTGCTGCATCTGGAGTCATCTGTGGTACCCCACCCTATGGTTCCCACTCATCACAATCCCTGAGGTCCAGGGACACCCCACATCTGGTTTCCAGACTCCACTGCTTCCTGCCTACACACAGGCCCTTGCTTCTGCCTAAGGATGCAAGCTGCTCCCTTTCTAAACAGGGTAAACCTTCTTCTGATGTTACAGCTTTCTACAGGATGTGATGAAGAACCAGTCAGTTCCTGCTGAGTCCAGGAAGGAGAAACTCACAGCCATTAGAAGCATAGGCTTTGAATTCAAATCTCAACTGCGCAGCAGTAAGGGAGTTACTTTGTCTCTCCACGCTCAAGTTCCCAAACAGTTATTGATGACAAACATTAAGTTATAAAGATATGAAAAGCTCAGATAGCATCATCTCAGGATTAGCATATAGCCAAGTGTCTTCCCGCTGAAAATGATGTGTATCCAAATACTCCCATTAACAAGGTTTTCCGTGTCACCTCTTAAAGTCTAACCTTCCATTAATGCCAAAAGTCCCAAGTCTTCTGGGAAATTTTCATGCCCCTTCCTCCAATAAATTTATTGGGTTCCTGCCCCAGTCTGATTTCTGTTGTCGTCACAAAGCATCCTGACCAGGAGCAACTGTTTGAGCCATGTCTCCTTGCTAGCTGTTACATCTGGAGTCATCCACGGTACCCCATACTATGGTTTTAACGTACCAAGATCCCAAGGCCCCGGGCTCCGGCTATCCTACCCCACATCTGGTTTCCAGTGTCCACTGGTTTCCTCATGTCCACTTGCACGCGCCTGCTTCTACCTATGGGTGCAAACTGTCCCTTCCCAAATAGCAGCTTCTAGGTCACAATCCATCATTGCAGGGAAATCAGGACAGAAAGTGAAGCAGAAATCATGGCATGATGCTGTTTGCTGGCTGTGTCACACACTGGCTCATACTTAGCTAGCTTTCCTGTACAGCTAGGGCCAGCTGCTCAGGGAACTGAATGGCACAGCCTGCCCTCCTCCATTAATTAACAGCCATGACAATCCCCTACACATATGCTCATGGGCCAATCTATGATTCCCTTCTCAGGTGGCCTTAGGCTGCATCGAGTTGACTATTAAGCTAATTACGACAGCTCTCTGCAAACTCGGAACTGTCTCTCAGAGCAAAAGATGACAAACAGGCCTTCTGTATTTCCAAATATTTCAATTAATATAAAAAATTCTGCCTGAGAGTCCTTATTAGCTGTGCTCCTATAATCTAAAGGAAACCAGCATAATTTTCATCTCATTTTTGTGCGAGGTATGTGTGAAGCCTAGGATGTAGAGAACATTGGATTGGTAATTATTGATTTCCCCAAAAGGTAAGCAGAAAGTCACGTGAGGGCTGAAAGCATCAGAATAAAACCAGCACAAGTTCTTGCCTGATTTAGTTTAGCTCACAATTTGGGCAGTACTTTTGATAGAGTCGGGTAGGCTTGGCTTCCCTCATAGGACATGTGGGTATATCTCACATGTCACTGGGTGACGGAACCATGTAATAAGTAGATGCACCAGGATCTCTGCAAATCTGAGTGCCTCTGGGTCCTTGGCTAGTGCTAAGCCACGGCAGACAGAGCAAGCTCAAAGTAGATAGACATGAGACGTCAGTGCCCACTGGATTCAGGGTTCTCTAGAGCAGAATCGATAGAATGGGTGTGTATATAAGGGGACTTAGTGGATGGCTGACACAATAAGGGATGGGGAGGTAGACAACAATGGCTGTCTGCATGTTGGCTGGCTGAGAACCTGGTAGCTGTTTATCACTCAAAGCAGGATGATTCCACAGTTCCAGTATAACCCTGAATGCCTGGATGAATCCAGAAAGTTGGTGGTACTTCATGTTAGAAGGCCAAAAAAAGCTCACGTCTTATGTGAGTACCAAGTGCCAATAAATGGCAGCACTCACCAGATGACACTGCCTCTGGGTACCAAGGTCACCACTGGAAGGTGCCACTGATTTTGATGGCCCTGTCTCTCAGTTACTCCTTACACTGGAACTCATGATTGGCCATCACATTGGCTTCTGACTTGTGTCAGTCGGATTCTCCATAGCTTCAGACTCCATGAAACCATGGGTCATTTGGAGCAGCAATGTCTTGGAGTCTTCTGTTCTTACAAACAAGGATGTCAGTTGAGACTCCAACCTGAATCTAGGCCTCTGGTCTGTGTTCTCCATTCCTGACCTGTTCAAAGCATGAGACTCAATGTGGTCCCTCCATCCATGGCAAGAGTCAGTTGTAACTGGTGTGGTACCCTGGTATCTGATCTCATCGCAGGGGAAGAGATGCAGCATGCTGCTGTTGCAGAAAGGATATGCTTAAGTTGGAAACCAGAGACTGTTCCTGATACATTTGGTTGGCTAGAGGTTCACTCACACAGACTCCCAAAGTCCCTCTCGAGACAGGAAGGAACAAGCAGGTGTCACTTAGACTCCACATTATGAAACAGAATGCACAGAACAGTGTACCCCCACCCCCCAGGGGGAGAAGAGAAAGTGAGGAGGAAGGTTGGCTTTAATGGCCAGTTTATGAGCCTGAATGGTTGAAGGAGATGAATTCATAAAAAGATGTTGTGCTCCACTGTGTCCATTAGAGTGACTCACCTGCAGTGCGGACGCCATTATTTTACTGTTCTCTCTTCTGACTTTCATATGCTTCACAAGGGAAGAAACCGCACTGTGTTGGCGTTGCGTTTTCCACAGCCCAGAGGCAATATCTTATGTGTAGAAGATGTTCGATAAATGTTTTAACTCATCAGCCTCTGCCTTTTCAAGTAGCTGACTTACACCTAAGAGCCCACTGCCAAGTTCACATTCTACAGTACATTTTAGAACTGTACTTTTGAAAGTGGAGGCAAAAATAAGACCTTTTTAAACTGTAGAATCGGAGACACAATGGAATATTTTGTAAACAGTATGTGATGAAATGGGTCAAAGTTCACTAGTTCCTAAGGGCTCTCTTCCAAATGGCTTTAACCTCTTTTGCAAGACAGGAATTTGAACTTAGCTACTTTTCAAATGACTTAAAAAAAAAAATCAAATCTGTCTTTGAGGTACTTTCTTTGTGCATTCCAATGGCTTGAGCGTTAGACTCCAAGGGCTCCGTGGGCTGTACGGAGTCACTTATGGACACCTGAACATTTCTGGTAGCTTCTCCACACAGTACCTGTGAACAGCTGCTCCCAGGAGCACTCCAGGTTTGGTATACTCTCATCCCCTCAATCTTTATTATGAGATTTTTGTTTTCTTCCTTTGGCATTGCATATACAATAGTACTTCCGTGTTTTGTTTTGACTTATTTTTTTTTTACTTGCATAGTTTGCGTGAGTGATGGATGCATCCATGCACTCACACATGTGTGCCTGGGTGGCCTTGCCTGTGCTCACATGCATGGAGGCCAAGCACTTAGAGTACGTTCCTCCATAGCCTCCTTTTAAAGGTAACTGTTTTCAAGGATTTCATGTGTGAGAATTGTGCTTACATCACTTCTACTCCTCCAGCTCCTCCATGTCCCCCACAGACACACCTCAAGTTCATGACCTCAGACACACCTCAGATTCACAATCTCTTCTTCAATTTTTAATGGCTGAAGCCACTTTGTAGCACTCATCTGTGTCTGTGTTTAGAGCTGACTGCTTGGTATAGGATACCCTGGCAAGAGGCTTGTCCTTGGAAAAGAGGTGATTCCTCTCGAAGAAGCCATCTATCTCCTGGAGCGCTTCTTCTAGAGGTAGGACGTGTTATTGTTCCCAGTCCACACTGTTACTATGCAGGTCTTGCTTTGAGGTTTGGTTGGTTGGTTTTGTTTTGTGTTTGCTTGCTTGTTTGTTTGGGTTTTTCTGTTTTGGTTTTTGAGTTTTTATGGGTACAGCTTCCCAGTCACACACAGTAGGCACTATTTTATAGCAGATGTCCTGGTCCTCTCCCTGGTCACACACAGTAGCCACTATCTTACAGCAAACATCCTGGTCCTCTGGCTCTTGCCCTTTTTCTGCCCTTTCTTCCCTGATGTTCCCTGAGCTTTAGATGCAGAGCCTGTGTTGTAAATACATTTATTGCAGATGGCCACTCCACCGACAGTTGTTCCCTGTGTTTGGACCAGTTGTGGCTTTCTAGAATGATCCCAGTCTCTTATAAAAAGGTGCTTCATTGATGAGAGCTGAAAGCTATGCCTATCTGTGGGTATAATGAGACTTATTTGCAATGCGGTTAGAACGGATACTGGCTTACAAATGTTATAGTCCTTATTTTTTACAAAAGGGTTTCTCACTGAACCTGGAGCTCACCATTTCTGAGGCACTGGGTAGTCAGGAAGCCCTTGAATTCTACCTGTCTCCTCTACCTCCCCAGCAGACACCACACCCAGACATTGCCTGGGGACTGAGGATCCAAACTCAGGTCCTCATCCTTTCCCAGGAAGCACTCTATCTCTCCACTGAGCCATCTCTCCAGCCCAACACCTCTATATTTGACAAATGAGGAAAGACATTTAGGATTTGAGTTGTTTATAGTTTATTCCTCAAGAAACAGAAATCAATTAAGTATATAAATTTCAAAGTCCAGGATGACGCCATCTTGCTAAGTAGTACCGGTGCACTCTACATTATCGTTTGGATCTTTGGAAATAACAACCCATGATTTCACAGGTTGGAGCAAAGCAGGCCTTTAATCTCAGCCCCTGGAAGGCAGAGGCAGGCAGATTGAGCCCAGTCTGGTCTACGCAATGAGTTCCAGCCAACCAGCAAAAACTAAAACCAACTAACAAGTCAAAAAGGAAAACAAACAATAGCAAAAAAAAAAATCTTTGATTTGTCCTGCCTGATAGCTCAGCAGACAAGGGAGCTTGGTACCAAGACTGATAGCCTGAGTTCCACACCCAGAACTCACTCTGTGGTGGAGGGACAGCACCCACTCCACAGGTTGTTCTCTGACCTCCACACGTCTGTGATTGGGTTGTTTTTAAAGTTTTTCATCTTGTACCATATTTCTTACTATCAGTTTAAATAAAAGCAGAATGATCATTCTTTATCATTACGTTCCCACTTTGGAGTTCAAAGCAGTGGGAATCAAATCTCAATTTCTTGAGTACACGGTTTCAAAAACAAGATTCCTTTGTGGACTCCATAAAACACAACAAAGCAGTGGACAGCAAGACAAGTGGGCTCTGCTGAACACAGTCAGCATCTGAGATTTTGGCCTCTTTAAAGTTGGGAATCAGAACCAGCATCCTACAGACAGTAGCCCCACTGAATGAGGTAATGTTCAAACACTTGCTACATGCAAGAGCTTTGGCACTGACAAATGGAAGGGCTTGCCACCTACTCCCTGGTGGCTTGTAGGTCACTATAACTGATTAAGATGACTCAGCTGCATCGGGTACCATTTCTTCTCACACTGGTTAGAATTATGACACC
Source organism: Rhabdomys pumilio (assembly GCA_030674055.1). Classification (NCBI taxonomy): domain Eukaryota; kingdom Metazoa; phylum Chordata; class Mammalia; order Rodentia; family Muridae; genus Rhabdomys; species Rhabdomys pumilio. The sequence goes on along the minus strand of JANHMN010000008.1, from coordinate 71,311,078 downwards.
CAACTGAGAGTGTGCATGTGTGTGTGTGTGTGTGTGTGTGTGTGAGAGAGAGAGAGAGAGAGAGAGAGAGAGAGAGAGAGATGTGTGTGTGTGAGAGAGATGTGTGTGAGAGAGATGTGTGTGAGAGAGAGATGTGTGTGAGAGAGAGATGTGTTTGTGAGAGAGAGATGTGTGTTTGTGAGAGATATGTGTGTGAGCAAGAGGTGTGTGTGAGAGAGAGATGTGTGTGTGAGAGAGAGAGGTGTGTGTGAGAAAGAGGTGTGTGTGTGAGAAAGATATGTGTGTGTGAGAGAAAGAGATATGTGTATGAGAGGTGTGTGTGAGAGAAAGAGATGTGCATGTGAGAGATGTGTGTGTAAGAGAGATATGTGTTTGTGAGAGAGATGTGTGTGAGAGAGAGGTGTGTGTGAGAAAGAGATATGTGTGTGAGGGAGAGG
>JANHMN010000008.1:71287617-71306384 GCA_030674055.1 Rhabdomys pumilio | reverse complement strand
CTCTCTCTCTCTCTCTCTCTCTCTCTCTCTCTCTCTCTCTCTCTCTCTCTCTCTGTGTGTGTGTGTGTGTGTGTGTGTGTGTGTGTGTCTTCAGTTGTGACACAAAGTGCTAAGATCATATTCACTCATTTATCTTTTGACCCTCAGAAGGTCAAAGCATGAAATACCAGGCTGAAATAAATCCCTATGAAGAATTTCTAAGTTGGGATTTATGGATTTTTTTTTTTCCCTCTACGGGCTCTAGATCTCAAGTCAGAGAAAGCATCTTTCTACTCTGAGGCTCGTATTATCTATTAAGACCAAAGACCTGACAGAAGCAACTTCAAGGACAGGCTTATTTTGGCTCATAGTTTCCGAGTAATGGAAATAGAGTAATCTCTAATGGTTGGGAATCTGGGGCAGCCCCTCTGCAGGATGTGCTCCATGGCAACCAGAGTTCTTAACCAGAAGCAGCTAGCCTGTAACTCTCAAGGCCTACCTCCTAGCAATGCATTTCCTTCAGCTAGACCTGCCTCTACAAGGTTCTGGAGCATGCCAAACCTGCACTGACAACTGGAGACCAGATGTTCAAACAGGGGAGCCTGTGGCCCATACTCCAGCCACAGGGTTCTAAAAGCTTGCACTATTTCTTAACTATCTACGAATTCTTTTCTTATACTCAAATATTATCTTAGAAACCTAAGAAGTTGTTTGTTTACTGAATTGGCCATTTTTCTGTATCTATTTGAAATTGCTAAATGTCTATATGTTTCTGGATGTTGTGTCCATTAATTTCCATGTTAGCTTATTATAGCTTATTATAGCCCTAAAATTCTACCAGTAGGTAGAAACACATTCATATGGGACAAGGCACCTTTCACCTTGCACTGAAAATAGGGACAGTCATGGTGCTTAAGGTTTCAGTTTTCTCTTCCACAGAAGGAAAACGAGGGTGAAATTTAGTATCTGTTTTCTACAGTGCCTTCTAGTTCCAACCTTTGAGAAGCCAGTATGAACTTCATGTTAGAGGCACTTCCTTGGTGATGTACTCCTCTCTCAGAAAATGCTTTGTTATTTTGTATTTTAAACAAATGGGAACCATTTTCCTCGGGTGGCTTAGTCTGGGATAACTAAGATTACAAATGACTGGTTGCCCCTAAAGATCAAAGTTTAAGCAACAGCTGGATTGCTTAAGTCCTGTTTTCAAATGGCTTCCTGTCTCTAAGTACCAGGCAGCATGAGCACAGACTGGGCATGAGGGGGAAGACGTGCCCATTACAGCCCAGCTCCCGGAAGGTCTGTTTCGATTTTTGTTACAGAGTTCTCACTTCTTTTCATTGCTGCAAATTGTTAACTGAGCACACATTGTAAGACCAGACTCCAGCTGTACTTTTCTCGCTTGTGACAGAGTGGCTACCCAGCACATTGATTACCCATCAGTGCTGAGTAACTGGGACAATTCTCCACTCTGAACTGCTTGTCACAGGCACACATGGGGGAAAAAATGTCAATAGGAACTTTAGCCAGTTGCATTATTTTGAAATATATATTGTTCTCAAAAAAACTCCTGCTAGGAGGTTGGCATGTCGACAGTTTGTATTACCAAAACACTACAATTTTGTGTCTGGTGGCTTCTTGTCAGACACCTGAGTGTCTTCGAACCAGGAAGCTGACAAAGGCATTCCACCAGCTTCTTGGACAGATGGATGAGTTCTTTCCTTAGTGGTTGAGTGTTAGCTGGACTCTGTTCAAATGCAGAAAATACAGCACAAAGCCAAAGAGAAGTGTTATATCAGAGTATTTTGTTGGGGTGAGGGGTTGCAGGTTTTGTTTATGGGGCGGGGGACAGAATTTTTTGTTGTTATTGTTTTATTTTGTTTGGGACAAGGTCATGCCCAGGCCACCAAATTAGCCTTGCACTCAAGAGCTCTTCTGCCTCTTTCTCTCAAGTGCCAGGCCCTCAAGATAGTACTTTTATACCTTAAATCTATAATTTTCTGTGTAGATAGTGCTGTACAATTGTTTTAAAATAATATCAATCATATTTGTACCAAGCACAGGGTACACGTTGTGACCATTTTGCAGAGTATTACGTTGAAGTTCTGAAAGATAAACTATTTACCAAATCGTGTTACAAAGTTAATCAATCCAAGAACCTAATGTGTATTTTTTTAAAATCTGTTTATTTCTATTTTATGTATATGGGTGTTGGTCTACATGTATGTGTGTGCACTGTGTGAGCGTAGTTCCCTCTGAGCTAAAAGAGGGCGTTGGATCCTTGGTAGTCACAGGTTTTACACTATCAAATACATGAATAAGTCAAATAGCCCTTATCTAAGAAATACTTGAAAGTATGCAAGAGTTGGGTTTGTTTTCCCAATTTTGGAGCATATGCATACATAATGAAATATACTGGGAACCCATACCGGTCTAAACATGAAATATATTTGCACTCTAGAGACACCTTACACACATAACCTAAATGTAATTTTTTATACAAAAAAATTAATATATCTTAGTGCACAGCCTGTATTTTGATTGCCTTTTGTCACATGATACCAGGTGTGCATTTTTCCCACCAAGTTTCAGATTTTGGATCATTTTAGATTTCAGATTAGAAACACCTAACTGATATTATTTGCTTTCCTTTTAGCTTTAAGCATCAACCTGACACAGCCTAGAGTCATCTGAAAGAATCTCCATTGAGGCGTGTCTGTGGGGGATGGTCTTGATGGTTACATGATACAAAAAGGTCCTGGCTCGCACCATTCCCTCGGCAGCTAGTTCTGGCCACCATACAAGAAAGCTCATTGGGAGCTAGAGATAACTCAGAAGTTAAGTCATCACTCTTGCAGAGGACCTGGGTTCAGTTCCCAGCATCCACATTGTCACTGACAAACTGCCTTTAACTCCAGTTCCCAGGCATTCAACACCCTCTACTGGTTTTCATGAGTGCTGCACACATCTGGTCCATATACATTTATGCAGGCAAAACACTTATACATAGAATTTTTTTTAATTATTATAAAGAAAAATAACTAAGCATGAGTTTGTGAGGAAAGCAGCAAACCACATTCCATCGCAGTCTCTGCTCCACATTCCAACCGTGGGTTCCTTCCCTGACTCCCTCCCGAGATGAACATGACCTAAGGCATAAGCCAAACAAACCCTTTGTCACTGCCACAGAATAAAACCAGAATAATGACCAACAAAATTGAAAAGAAAATTCCTCTCTAGTCACCAATATCCAGTAATGAACAAAGATTGCATTTTAACCTCGACTCCTTCCATGGCTCAAGCCTCACAATTTCTGAAGCGGTGTCAATACAGCATCTTTATGCTTTCTTTAGGCTACTGTGTCACATATGTGATGTGCTTCCTGGAGGAGAATGGAGCATCCTTAAACTGACTGTCCCACTCAAAACTCAGCTTCAATTGCCCATGCAAAGCACGGAGCTAAGATAGAAAACTCTGCATTAATTTCAGTAAGTCAGAAGGGACTTGGCACTAATCCTAGTTGGAGCTGCGTGCAAATCTCTGGACATCAGAATACCCTTGACTGGGTTGACTTTTAATTTAGGAGTTTACTAGAGCCTACAGCTATACTGCTGGAGTCTGTGATAGTGTCAGATCCCATAAATGAAGCATGGAAGACTTGGTTAGCAGCCTGGGTAAGAATGCCAAAGAATGCCCTCGGGATGTGGTAATTCAGAACTCAAGGTAGCAGTCATTTCTTCAAGCCTGTGGTAAATCAGAGCCCTGTCACGGTGTCTGCCGGGCTGCAGTGTGCTCCGAGTTGTGCCATTGGATCCTCGGGCTGTTTATGCAGCTCCTTCCTCTGGCACATTCAGGGCAACTGCAAGGACAATAAGCTATAACTGCCATGTCAAATTTGCTTATAAGCAAGACTGCCTGGCTGGCTGCCACCATCCATGGTTTCCTTCAAACCTCTTCCTGATTGGCAAGAAGGCCTGGAGATGGAGCAGAGCAGAGTCTGTGAGCTCATACTCCTGACTGAAGATCTACTGGTAGTTGATGGCTTCTCCAGGAGGCAGTCAGTTGTCTTTAAAATTGGGGCCCCTGGTAAATCAACCAACTCCAGTGAATAGTTTCACACCCAAGGATATATATGTATATGTATATGTATATGTATATGTATATGTATATGTATATGTATATGTATACATATGTTCATATACATATACATATATACTAAGTTTGGAGCAGGCTATATATATACATATATATGTATATATAATATATATGTATGTATATGTATGTATATAAAAATAATACACACACTAAGTTCAGAGCAGGCAAGAGGTGGATCTGGGAGGAGTTAGCGGGAGGAGTGGAGGTGAATATGATCAAAATATATTGTCTGCATGTACGAGATTCTCAAGGAATTAACAAAATGTTGTGGTACAGTATATTTTGTATAGAGCCTAGAGAGAAAGGGATGACCATGAAGCTCATCCAACTCAGTTCTGGTGAGCACGTGACTGGAATAACTAGAGAAATGGACAACAGACCACAGCCATCGCTGGCTTCTTTCCATGTGTTTCTCGTCCTCTAAGAATGTGGAGCTAACTGTCAGTGCAGCATTCTCAGTCAGTAGACGGTAGTGAGAAGACACTCAGCACGCTCTAGCCTGGCCATCCATCGCCATGACAAGGTTATCTCATGCCTTCATGGATGGGAAGCATTCCCAAGCTCATATCTAAGGGCTGTTACCATCTCACTGTCTCCTCGGACGGTGTGCAAGTAAACCTTTAAGAAGATAAAGGATTGCTAGGGATGACAGCCAGGAGAGACCACACTCACAATCACCTGTAACGCCAGCTGCAGGGAATCCAACACCCTCCTCTGGGCTCCACAGGCATGCACATGCACATACCCACACAGACATACATACACACACACACACACACACACACACACACTCACAGACACACACAATTTAAAAATAAACAAACAAATAAGGAGAACTGACCTGCCGCTCCTCCAACATTTAAATAGTGAAGACACCTAGAGAAAGGCTCCTTCAGCAAGAACCGTTGGCAACCATAGCATTTCTCTTCCCCTTTCCCTGGGAATGAGGTTAGTGAGTCTCCATCTCCTTAAGCTAAAAATAAAAATTTTCCATGGGGATACTATAAAATGTGCCCTAAAAAATACAAACTGCTCACTCATCCTCACCATGAAACAATAAAAATGAAATTATAGTAATGAGAAGAGCAGGTGTACATAGGTCAGTCTTCTGTTGCCATAGCAAAGCTCCTGAGGCCGAGTGCTACATATGGAAGCAGTGTGTTTGGCTCATGTTTCTGGTGAATGCGGAGCCCAAACACGGTTGTTCTGGCATTCTAGTGAGGATCCCTCAGTGCACCACCAAACACCTAAGAAGCGGGAAGGAACTTGCTGTGTAAATAGTGGGCCAGTCAGGGTAGCTTTGCCCTCTAACAAACTACTCTGCTTCCCCAAGTTTTCTAATAGCACATGTTCATTACACATAATAACAAATTTCATTAGAACATCTTCACATGTATATAATCTGTTTTGATCACATTCACAGTCCCCATTACCTTCTTGTTCCCTCCCACTGGCTCTCTTCCTCTAGTCCTCACTCTGTTCTCGTGTGTGTGTGTGTGTGTGTGTGTGCACACGCATGTGTGTGAGTGTGCATGTGCATGTGTGAGGGCATGTGCATGCCTGTGTGCTTGTGTGTGTGCATGCATACATATATGCCTGTATGTGTGCATGTGTGTGTGCATGTGTGTGTGCCTGTATGCATATCCTTGTGTGTGTGTTTGCACACACACGCATGAGCACGCAGGTGTGTGTGAGCATATGTGAGTGTGTGCATGTGTGCATGTGTGACTCTGTGTGTGTGTGTGTGTGTGTGTGTGTGTGTGTGTGTGTATGTATGTCAGGAAATATAATTGGGGTTACCTACACTAGTGCAAGCAAGAGATCGTTTATAGGACCATGGGTACCTAACTGAAGAACATGCCTTGTCCATCCCCAGCAACTGCTTACAAATCCCAGAAGGAACAGGACCTGGAGAGCTCCCCCTTCCTGCAAGACAGAGTGTCAACAGGTCCGATCTTGTGTAGATAATCTCCATTCTAACGAATTTAAGAGCAGCAGTGCCAGGCCCTTATGGGTTCTCTTCTGTGATGCTCCCTGAGCCTCGGAGTGAGGAACAACCCAGTTTTGAAAGTGTTTATTCACTCTCTTTTTTAGGTTTCTATCGCTCTGATGAAACACCTTGACCGAAAGCAACTTTGAGAGGAAAGAGTTTATTTGGCTTACCCTTCCCCATCACAGTTAATCATTGAGAGAAAAGTCAAGCCGGAGCCTGGAGGCAGGAGTTGATGTAGAGGAACATTGCTTACTGGCTTGCTCAGCCCGCTTTCTTACAGCACCCAGGAGCACCAAGCCCAGGGGAGGCGCCTCCTGAGCTCGCTTGCTTCATTCATCAATGCAGAAAATGCACCGCAGGCTTGCGCACAGGCCAATCTCGTCAGGGAGTTTTCTCAGCTGAGTTTCCCTGTTCCAAAATGGCTCTGGCTTGTGTCAAGTTAACACAAAACTAGCCAGTCCACAAGACCAGTGTTGATCTCTCCCAACTTGAGCCAAGACCCAGTAGCCAACCCCACCCCCATCTCTAAAGGGCCCGCCCCTTCTCTGAACCACCACAGGAGGATCCAAACCTCTAGTCCAAACCTTTGTGAGACAAAGCACATTCAAACCAGAGCAGTAGCTGCAGTGGGGTGAACCGTTTCGCTGTTGGTGAGGAAGATGGATGACTCTAGAGTAATCTTGAAAGGATTTGTCTCTGGTCCATCAGGGACACCAAAGAACTCGACTGTATAAGGAGAGTCTGTAAGCTGTTCCACACACCAGAGCTAAGGGCAGGCATGGTTGGGAAAAAGAGCAGAATTATCTCACCCAGCTTCCCACTTCCCTTGCTCTGCAGGAAGAAAGCTACCTCTGGACAAGAAAGGACAGCAACACCAGCGCCGCCACTGAATCCATAAGGAACTGACCCCAGATGCACCTGCCCTAGTCACATAAAACCCACCCTTTCCTCGCACTCTGCTTTCTAGCACGCATGTGCAGAGAGGCTGGAGACAGTGCCTCTGCAGGAGGGCGGGATGGCCACCCCCATAAACAAGAAGCTGACCACAGCCCTCTCTCCTCTGAAGCCTAGCCAGTTGAAAGCAGAATAAGGAGGTGGAGGACTGAGCCAAGATAAATTGAGAGGTTTTTACACAGCACAGGTCTAGACAGGACTCGTGTGTTTATTGGACCCAACTGGGATTTTAATGCAAAAACAACAGGATTACTGACTTATCTAAGAATAAATAAAATACTATGAAACATGCTAGCAACAGCAGGCAGGAAACAGAGATAGAGAGCAGTTCCAGGCATTTCTACGGCTAACAAAGTTACTTTACATTTAAATTCCTTCTGATTGGAGTTCATGTCATGCACAGAATGTATACACACAATGCTAGTGTACAATATGGAAATCTCACTTCCCTGGCTGCTCGTAAGAGAAATTACACATTAACATCATAAATGATATAAATTGCTTAGCCTAATACTACTCTGAAACCTCATTCCCATCTTGACTTGGAAGAAATTAAAAGCTCCCAGTTCTTTTTGTTTTATGTGCCTGGGTGTCTGCACTTATGTCTGTGTGCCTAGTGTGTGCAGTGCCTGCAGATGCCAGAAGAGGGCGCTGGATCCCCTGAGACTCGAGTCACAGATGGTTGGGAGCTGCCCTGTGGGTACCGGGAATCGAACCCATGTCCTCTACAGGAGAAGTCAGTATTCTCAACTACTGAATATCTCTCCAGAGTACATGCTCTTTATGAACCTGTCATTTGGTACATTGTGTCTAGGCAATCAAACGCTGATTTTTTTTTCTGTTTTTTTTTTTTTTTTTTTTAATTATTGGATGTTTTGTTTACATTTCAGATGTAATCCCTTTCTCAGGGATTTTATTTGTTCTTAGATAAATCTCAGGGGATCCAGCGCCCTCTTCTGGCATCTACAGGCACTGCACACACTAGGCACACAGACATACATGCAAGCAGACACCCAGGCACATAAAACAAAAAGAATTGGGAGTTTTTAATTTCCTCCAAGTCAAGATGGGAATGAGATTTCGGAGTAGTATTAGGCTAAGCAATTTATATCATTCATGATGTTAATGTAATCCCTTTCCCTCCCACCCAGGAACCCCCTATACCTATCCCCCTTCTCCTGCTTCTATGAGGATATGCCCCCACCCACCCTCCCACTCTCACCTCCCCACTCATGATTTCCCCCACACTGCGGAGTCCAGCCTTTACTGGACCAAGGACTTCCTCACCCACCTGTGCCTGACACTGTCATCCTCCCCTAGATATACAGCTGGAGCCATGGGCCCCTCCCTATGTGCTCCCAGGCTGGTGGTTTAGACCCTGGGAGCTCTAGTTGGTTGGTATTATTGCTCTCCTCATGAGACCCGCAAACCCTTTCAGCTCCTTCAGTCTTCTCCCTCACTCCTCCATTGGGAACCCCATGGTCTGTTTTATTTTAAACAGTAAATCTGGGATCATCTTAAAAGAGGTTGGCTCTGCTTCTGCAGACAGCCTCGAAGTTTCTGTCCTTCTGCCCAGCCTGATGAGTGCTGAGAGTGCTGAGAATACAAGTACACACCATCACCCTTTGCTGCGTTTCCTGATCCTGCTCTACTCATTCTTCTTCCAATATCGTTTAGAACAATCTTTTCTTGCCTCCCTCTTATGTCCCATAACAACTTCAGGAGGTGCCAAAAGAATCCATGAGGGTTGAGTGCTTTGTGATCTCCCAAAGCAATTATTCCTTAAGTACTACTTCGCCCAAGCAATCCAGCACGTGGCAGGAAGCAATTTGTCTACGAGGAGTTCTGCACAGATGGTGACCTGCCAGAAGCAAGAGAGGAAGCCTAGAGAAGACACATGGTGCCAAGTAGAGGGCAGACGCTCCGGGCAAAGCTGCGGGCAGACTACAACTGGGCTTTACAATGTGCATTTTCTTAATGGATACATTGTAAGTTTGCAAACAAAACTGTATCTGTATACATGTCTGATACTGTTAACATTTTTTAAATTCTGTTCAAGTTCCAGGAAATCATCAGTATAAAAATATAACTCACTTTCTGGGGCTAGATAGATAGATGGCTCAGTGGCTAAGAAACCTTGTTGCTTTTGCAGAGAATTCGAGCTCAGTTCCCATCACTCACATAAGGCTTGTAACCACCGGTGTCTCCAGCTCCAGGGGATCTGACACTCCCTCTGGTTTTTGTGGACATAATTATACATTCATGAATGAACTCACACGCACACACACTCACACACACACACACACACACACACACACACATAAATAAATAAATAATAAAGTAAATCTTTTAAAAATAATACTTTCTAATTTGAAAATGAAATGTCTAATGCACATAAAATCATATATATAGTTATATATATATATATGGTTTTGAGTGTATTAGACATTCATTTTCAAATATATTTCATACATTTTCACACACACATATATAAAATATAGAGGCCTATTTTTTCTTTAACAGGTGCCAAGTGTGTGTGTGTGTGTGTGTGTGTGTGTGTGTGTGTGTACAATTACTATATGTTAAGGGAGACAGGAGGTACATGCACCATGTATATGTAATACTCTATAGCCATGTTTCAGGTTGAGACACTCAAACATATTCTTCACATTAATGGATGAATAGATAAAAAAAGAATTATTCTGACAGCAAGGATACCTCACTCTCATGAAATGATAGAATTCATTTTATAAAATTGGGACAGGAAAAGGCTTGTATATAACTCAAGGGATACACTTGGCACCTGTTAAAAGAAAAAATAAACCTCTGTTTATCAAGGTGGCTACTATTTCAACCTACAGAATGAAGTGAAGTTACTGCGTGGCCCATGGGAATCCGAGCATTGCAATAATCAGATTGAGAAAATGGTCAATGCATGACCCTTAAAACCCCACAAACTCTACCATCTCCTGTGATACCTTCTCACCTTTGCACCAGGATGTCTGTCCGGACCATCCCCAGGGAAATTAGTTGTAGTCCAATCTCTGTCTCAGGATTCACTTCTAGAAGAAACCAAACTCAGAAAGATTCTCAGGGCCTTTGTAGAGGGATTATCACACGAGACACCCGAATAGGAACCAAGTAAAGTTTGTGACACAGATAAGATGTTAAGGTTGGTCAGCCATTGAGTGATCTTTTAGAAAGAAACAGAACACAGATTCCTCCCCACCCCCAACCTCCAGGCTCCACTAAAAGGAACAAGAAACTCTAACTCATACTGTGAGATGTGGAATCAGGAACATGGCCATGGGCAATGACTCAACTCCTCGCCTGTTCTGGTAAATTCAACAAACAGTTCTGTGTCAGCCCCACTTGTGTGACATGTCCCAGAAATGGAGCACTGACTTCTTTGGAAAAACTATCTGGAGTCAGCTCAAGTATCCCCAAGAACCTCCTGTGGATTCCTTCCCTCTCCACCCGTGCCCCACTGCCCCTACTCCCCACTGTTCCCTTCTTTAGATTTCTTTCAGTGTTACTTCACGAAATTTAGTCTCCTCCTGTTCACTCCTAAGTAACAGAGCCAGAAATCTCATTCAACACATCTTCCACAGCCTTATCAATTAACTTAAACATAGCTGAGCTGACCAGTACCTTCACATGCAGATAATCCCAGCACTTGGGACAATCTGGAATCAAGAAGATCCTTGACTATAATACATTGGAGGGCAGCCTGGACTCTGTCTCAGAAACCGGGGCTGGAGGGACGGGTCAGCAACGATAAGCACCTGATATTCTGACAGAGAAGGGAAGCTCAGTTCCCAGTACCTATGGCGGGCAGCTCACAACCGCCTGCTCTGGGGGATTTGATGCCTTCTTCTGGTCTCTCTGAGCACCTACATCCGTGTGTGCATATGTGCACACAAACGTATACACACAAATGAAAATAAACCGAATCTTTTTTTTTTCTGAATAGCTTTTCTTTACTAGAATATAGAGAAAGTTTTGTTTTCCAACATTTCCTGAAAATAAAAAATAGAAAAACGTCTTTCATTCAAAGAAAATTGAAAAAAAAAAAGAAAATAATTTAGAATGGCATATGACATTATGTATGTGGAAACAAGACACATTGGATAATAATAATAATAATAATAATAATAATAATAATGATAATAATAATAGAATTTATTTCTTGGTGGTAAGACTAGAAGGTGCTCATTTCTGTTATTACTTTTCCCTGAGCTTCTAAGAGACACTACATAAACCATCCCACAAAAATCCACTCATGTATATCTCCTTAGATTCCACAGAGCTCAAAGCAGTCTGAAAACTCTTTTTATTCAATGCCTTATCCATATCAGGAGCACGAAATAGATGAATCCTGCCGACTTCAATTTTGATTCATTTCCCCGTGATAGTCTTTTAAATTTAAAACATGTACATGCAAGTAGAGATAACTCTCACTCTGTGAATTAGAAATACCTCTTGCTTATTTAGAGACATAAAGAAACCAAATACTTTCATAAAAATCCATATCCACATCACTGAAAGTTGAATTTATTTATGATGAAAAACTACTAACCTGTAGAAATAAAATTAAGATAAATATAACTACATGGAATAAAGGTAAATACATAAAAACAAGATAAATATAATTATATGAAATAAAATTAATTAGTTACATGATAGGTGATTCTGTACAATCTTTTCAAGTACATCCCCATTTACTCTCTTAGGAAATTCTTCAACAAAGTAGCCAAGACCATCCTGGTATGAGAAGAGAAATAACAGGGCAGCTACCATGTTTCCAGACTAACCAGAAGATGCTGGAAATGCCTTTGTAACTCAGAATGAGTTTCTAAGAAATCCAATCTCTTTAAATCTTGGGCCCAGAGAACGGACAAGAAGAGCACACAAAACCTGAGAGCCTTCTGCTCTATAAGGAAATAAAACACAAAGTAATATGTTAGGGTTCCGAAAGCAGAGCTGGGAGTACAGTGCCCACAAATCACCACAGTCTGAGACTATGGCAGTGGCTGCAGCACCACGGACTGCACTGCACACTCAACCCAGCCTCAGGAGGTGGAACAAGAGGACCAGCAGCTCAAAGTCTTCCCAGGCCTGTGTAGCCTAGGCTGCCTGTACCCTGTCTCCAAGAGCAACAGTGATTCCTGATCTGCTTGCCAAAGACTAAGTTTTAGATCAAATCACATGAAATTGCCTATATTGGACCACTTTTTTTTTTTACAAGACAAATGATTTCATATTTTCTCTTGTATGTGCACAACTTCAGAACACTTTTAAAAATCTAACTATTGATTGTAATACTTGTCTTTAAATTTTTTAAATGGTCCTACTATATTCGTTGTTTGTCTCATTGTTGTGATAAAAATACCTGAAACGTCCTACCCCCGAATAAAAGGAGAGAAGGAACAAAGGAGGGAAGATGCATTTTGACCAACGGTTTCAAATGTCTTAGCTCAAAATGATGGAAAAGGTACAGTGGGCCAGAGATGTTCATACCATGTGACCAGAAACTCAGAGGTTGAGGGGATTGAGGGGAGGGAGGTAAGGAGAGACAGAGAGAAAGAAGACCCACAACAAAATAACTTACTACAGGAACCCATATCTAATGACCTACTTTCTAGAGCTAGCCCCCACCTCCTAACGTCTCTAGAATTTTCCAAACTAGCACAAACAGTAGGGATATTGGTCTTAACATGTATCTCACATTCATATCATAACAGGTCACAGTACTTAATGGTCTCAATTTTGTAAGAGTACAAAGATGGAACAAACAGAACTCAACACTAAGTTTTCAATTAAGGTTCAGCTCCACATAGTGAAGGTCCTGGGTCTTTCAGACCCTGGAGATTTTACAAAATATAGATTAGAAGTCAGAAACCAATATTGAAGATGGACTTTTTACATGAAAAACAGTTTAGTGTTTACCACCCTCACCCTCCAATTAAAAACAGAACCACTGCATGATCAAGTCATCACACTTCTGAATATTGAAAAGAAATAAAGATCAATGTGTTAAAGAGATGCCCGTGTTTACACAACAGCCGAGAGAGTCAATCAGTCAAGGCATCCAACAGATAAATGGATACAAACAGTAAGACAAATATCACATGCTTTCCTCCATATGTGAAATTATAAACTATTGACCTCATAGAAGTTGAGATTAGAATGGAAAAGCTGAGTAAGAAATGAGGTCAGGGAGATGTTGGTTAGATAACAAGAGGACATCTAGAGACGTGCCGTACAATCTGATAACTATAGTTAATAGATGCTAGGATGGAATTCATGAATCCATGCTTGGTATGTGCTAGGCAGGCACTCTACAAACTGAGACACATTCTCAACCCTTTTCCTCATTTTTCATCTATTGATCTAGACAAAATTCTTAGACCAGTCTCTCCTCTGTCCAACCTCTATACTGGGGAGTTCTTGAGGCATAGTCTAGAGCCTTCTGCTTTCCCTCTTCTCTGTCCCTGTTACTTTCCAAGCTTGTGACACTAGTTTCAATTAGTAACAATTCTCAAAGTTCTAGCCTAGCCAATATCTATTCACTGAGTAGACATCCCACTGTCTGCTTGACATTTCTACTTGGATCTGTTTCCCTCCCAAGTAAAAATTACAAGTCCTACTTGGTTTATATTCTTCATCTCAGTAAACAGCACCTCAGTTCCCTCATTTGCCAAAATCAGAACTCTAGATGTAGTCTGTGAAAACTCCCATCCCAACACACCCCAACCATGACTAAGTACTGTCAATTCAAAATAATGTATGTGCAATGGTTCATTCTGTCAACAAGATTGGGTTGGGAATCACCATGGAAGCATGCCTCTGAGTTTATCTGTGGACTGAGCTTCTAGACTGAGTTAGTTAAGGTGGGAAGAGCAACTTCCCACCTTTTTATGGGTGTCATCGTTCCTAGGATAAACTAAAAGGAGAAAGGTAACTTGATCATCAGCATTATTTTTCTCCCTCTCTTGATCCCTTACTCCTTCCCTCTGTTTCTGACTATAGATACAATGTAGCCCACAATCTCCTGTTGTCATGACAACGCATTATGATGGACTATACTCCCAGAACTGTGGATCAAACCCTTTCTCGCTTACACTGCTTTTATGAGATATTATATCACAGTGGTGAGAAAAAAACCAATACATAAAATCGATGTGGAAAAGTATAGTCGTTGCTGTAATGAACCTGACAAAGTAGTTAGTGTGTCACTGGAACTGGCTGGAGAGAAGAAGGCAGGTCCTTTGGAACCCTGGGCTAGAGGAGCCTTTGCATGCCTTCAGCATGACTTAATGTGTCATTCTGGAGGAAGCTTAAGACAATGAAAACGCTCTGACAACAGTGGAGAACCAGCATGTACAGTTTGAGAGGGGAACAAAAACTCTCAGTAGCATTTAGCTAGGGCCTTTCATATGGTGTTCTGACAAAGACACTTGGTGGTATTCTGCTCCCAGGAACTAGACTAAAATTGTAGCTGAAAGTAATGGAATGATTTGCTTGTTGGAAGACGTTTCCAGACAGGGTAGTACCTACGATGTGTCCGGCCAATGCCTACTACTTTTGTCCAGGACTACTGTGAGAGCAGGAAGTAGAGAAGAAAGATAACGAAAACATGAAATTTGTCAAGGAAAGGCCTGTAGATGACTTTCAAGTGAAGAGGAAGAAAACACCTGTGGCAAAGCATCTGTAAGTGTTAAAAAGATTAGTATCATCAAAAAAGAACTGGCACTCTGCATTGAGAAAGCAAGAAAGACACCCTGAGGGTAAACCCCACCCTCAAAACCTTTATGTTGAAAATGCAAATTCATTTGAAATGAGGGTACCTAAACTGAAAACAAGATTGGTGTGGTTTTCTAAATCTTGACAGTAATTACCTCCAAAAGTTCTTTCCCAGAGTCACCACACAGAACCTGGCACAAATAGGGGCCAAAAGGTCCAGGCTCCATCCTGAGCTAAGAGCAGAACTTGGAAGCATCGTCTACCTGGTACCAGTTTTCCAAGTCTAAATGATGCAAGGTTGAGGGTGTTGACTCCACCAAGGCCAGGCAGTATAGGGCAAGATTAGATTACCTGTGAAGCTCATCCTGAGAGCTCATACCATCCAGCTGAGTATATGATACCCAGATATCAAAGGAATCCCAAGATATCAAAGGTGCCAGGAGCAGGGAACATCTGCAGAGGGCAGCTATTGGCTTGGGATGGAGCTGGCCCAGAAAAGAGGCTCTGTGTTCTGCAGGCAGCAGAGCTAGAGAGTCAGGGCTACCCAAGACCTTTTGATTCCTTGATGATTCCCAAATGCTGAACATGCAACTATAGCATTTGATATTTGTACTGATGGGCTCTAGTCTTGCTTTGGTTCCATCTTTCCTGGCTGTACCTCTGTTCCTCTCATTTGGAATGGTAATGCTTACTTGGCGCCATGATATGTTAAAAGTATATAACTTGCTAGATGCAGTGGTGCATGTCTTTAATCCAAAGTAATACAACGTCTAAACGTATCTACCATTTTCAACATACACTGACATTTCCTAACCATGTCCTCATCGTGGACCTATTCTAGTGTAATAATGCCAGCACCGAGTTTGTTCTCTGCGACAGTAAAAAGAAAAGAGAATATCAGCGAATACCAGGGCTTGAGATTATATCTCAGTGGTAGAGCACTTATCTAGCCTATTATAAGGGTGTGAGTTCAACAATCAGTACAACAGAAAATCAAAGAGAATAAAATTATAGACCAAATCTGATCAATGCCAGGGGCAACATCTCTTGAGTGCTCTGAGAATGCTATCAGCAACCTGAATGACTGTGATCCCTTCACTGCCCATTTGGGGCTACTCTGTCATCTTTGGCCCAGCCTCTCTCACTGGGTGGGCATCTGATATCACCCTACCTGTCTGCCTATATCCTTTCTCGAGATTCAGTTTAGATGCCAAATCTCTGTGAAAATTTTTTCTCCTACTCCGTCAAAACTAAATTAGGCTCCTCCATTTTTTTTTCATAGTAACCTGTACCTTTCCCTTAAAGGGCTTTTATAATTTTATTTATATGTGAGTATCTTAATATCCTTCTCCTTCGGTTGTCTGTAAATGTCATGCATCTGTTTTGTTTGCTGAGATACCCACTGCCTGGGAAACTGCATAAAACATAACTGCTGCTTAATAAATATTTGGGACGTCTGCTTCAGCTCTGGACATTAATAATATATTTCTCTTGTTGGTTTAGAAAAGAAAGGAAAAGTAGAAAATGTCTTCTCTCTGCCTGGAATTGTCTCCATTTACATTAATAATTATACCTTATTTTTTGCTGATCAGAAAATATGTTTATATTTGACAAATAATGAATTTAAGAGAAATATATCTATTTACTATCATAATCTATTTATTACAAATGTAGATGGAGAAATAAAAATCTTTCAAATATTCAGTAGGAAAATGGTAAGGTGGCAATTTAAGTTGACAATTGACTTTAAGCATATCAGACAATAATCATATACTGCTAACTCCAAAGAAAATTCAAATGACAATAATTTTTAACAAAAACAGGATAAACTCCCAACCCCATATCAAGGATTTGGAGGACTGAGAACAGGAGAATCTTGCAGATGGAAACAAATAGGGGCAGGAGAAGGCTGCAGTCAAGAATGCACAATGACGTAGGAGGGCCTTGGATGTAGCTCAGTGGTGGAGCTCTTGCCTAGTATGTGTGAGGCCCCGGGAAGAAGAAATATAACATAGTAACTGCAAAGACAATACTGAGTGCTATAAGAGTGGCTGCAGGGAAGGTAGAAGCCATTCTCTGCAGTACAAAACCGGAGAAACTGACTTGGAATCAAGAGTAGGAATGGAGCAGATACAAGTGATCATCAAAGGGCTGCCAGGCAGAGCAGCTGTACCAGTCTGCCCCACCCCCTTGCCTCCACTCCCAGAGTGCTAAGCGACCAGCAGGGGGTACATTTTCCACATACTGAAATCAAAGGATTAGTCTCTAAGCACAGACTCTGAGGAGGGCAGGATGGATGAGGATAGCTCAGAATTCATCACTTATTTAATCAGAGAGCAAGCCAGCCTGACTATATATTCCACACTCAAATACTCCCAGCTGACACACCCACCCACATACTGCACACTGGGAGTTGACCTTGCAACTTAAGGGGAAGCCTTGCAAAAATCAGTTCCACACAGCAGGCCTGCTACCTAGATCTATCAATCAAACCTTCTGCTTAGAGCTTACAATGTACAGAGCACATGCCATACAGTACTACACTGTTTATAAATATTTTAGAATAGGTAAACAAATTAATAAATGGTGAATGCTTTGAAGAACTTGCCTAGCAAAAGATCATACATCTCAAGCTTTCTTCTGCAGCTTCTTTTTTTTTTTTTTCCCATGAGACTCGAAGAGAGTCTTACGGGAGGGAGGACAGCGGGATTCGAACTCGGACTTTTGCAGCTTCTAGAACATGAGGCATTAGTGTCTTCACACCAGCTCCTTCCAGTACTTTTCCCTCTTTCTTTTCTCATTTACTTTTTATCCTCTGGTTCGTGTGTGTGTGTGTGTGTGTGTGTGTGTGTGTGTGTGTGTGTGTGTGTAGTATGCATGATTGCACATGTGTGTTTGCATGTGCCTGTGCCGTTGATGTGTAGAAATCAGAGGGGACTATTGGATGTTCTCTGTGGCTGTCTGCTTTGTTTCTTTGAGTCAGAGTGTCTCCCTGTACCTGAAGTACATTTTTCAGTGGGGCTGCTGAACCACACACCATCCCAGTGACCACCCCACACCCCTTGTGTTGATCCCACTTTTTTTTTTTTTTTTTTTTTGGTTTTGGTTTTTCGAGACAGAGTTTCTCTGTGTAGACCAGGTTGGCCTCAAACTCAGAAATCCGCCTGCCTCTGCCTCCCAAGTGCTGGGATTAAAGGTGTGCGCCACCACCGCCCAGCCTGATCCCACTTTTGTCTTTATGCCTACCATTACAATCTCACCAATGGTATAAACAGTGTTCTCTCTTGCTCGCTATCTGGCTCTTTCTCCTCCTCTACCTTCCATTTCTTCTCTCATTTTCCTCCTACTCTGTATCAGTTTGTTGCACCCTCGCTCCCTTTCTTGCTACTCTGTAACAGTTTGTTGCATTCACTTATTCCCATCTTTTGGATACATCATTCACATTTCTTTTATTCACTAAAAAAAAAAAAAAAACAAAAACATGGTCGGCCATCTGTCTTACCATCTCACCACCTCCTTTATGTAAGCTTGCACAATCAATTTTAATTAACTTCTCTTCATTTTCTGTATTCAGCTACCAGACTATCAGACCAGCCAATATATCCTAGAAGCATCATTTGATTTAAACTGAGGCAGACACAGTATTTTGTCATATCCCTATGAGGGAGGGATTGACAGTGTATTGAGACTCGCATTAAAGGTGACCAAGAAGTTGGATCAGCTGACAGTCATCTGATGCCAAACCTGACAACCTGAGTTGGATCCATGAGACCCACAAATTGAAAGGAGAAAACTGACTTCCAAAAGTTGTCCTCTGAGCTCCTTATGCACACTGTGGTGTATGCATATCAGCATGTGCATGCATGCATGTGCACATACACAGAGGGAGGGGAGGGGAGAGAGAGAGAGAGAGAGAGAGAGAGAGAGAGAGAGAGAGAGAGAG
>JANHMN010000008.1:71254135-71287607 GCA_030674055.1 Rhabdomys pumilio | reverse complement strand
GAGAGAGAGAGAGAGAGAGAGAGAGAGAGAGAGAGAGAGAGAGAGAGAGAATAAACTGGTTCCACTGGGATACCCCCTGCTTTACTCCCAGCAGCGATTTCTTTTTTTTCATCATACATTCTGTTTCAAAAAAGGTTAGAAGAATGGCTGAGCACTTGACAAAATTTGGGGCGGAAAGGGAGGAGCCTAAGAAACAAAAAAATGGCTGAAATGGGAAAACAAAGGGGATCACTTTACTCTCTCTCTTCTGAAAGAGTTGCAGAGTTGGCTGTGCAATCACAGAAGTTTCGGTGGGTGGAGGCAGAAGCATTTAAGAAGTGAAACGCACCTGAATAGACAGAACAACAAAGTCACAGGCTGGGTGACTGAGCAAGAGAGCAGGGGTTCCTTGCAAGAGGAAAGAGGGGGAAAAAAAACTGCTGGAGGGCAGTTGGGTCAGAGAAAAGCTGAAAAAGCGAGAAGACAATATGATAAAACAGCCAATTTCTAAAGAAAAGTGTTAATCTTCAAACCAACCAGAGTTAGAAGAGGGGTGGCCCAGGGTTGTGAGATCACCACCAGCTTCCCCAGTAATCATACAACATATGCCTGTTAATGGTGTGAAACTAGGTTACGGACAAGATAGGATGGAATCCTATAGAAACGAGAGATCTAAGGCATTTTAAAGAGGCCATGATTTCATATAAGATGCACTTGCCTTCTGTGAAACAAATTCTAAATAACTGAGCTACTCAAAATAGAATTATTCCTCAGGACTGGGCGGGCTTGGTAATAGCTATACTGGAGGCTGGTCTGCAGTTGCAGTGATTAATATGGTGGAGGGAAGGAGCTTCAAACACTGAACAGCAAATAGTGTAACAGGAGAGAATACAGTCGAAGACCAGTTGCTAGGTAAGGAGCGGTACTCTGAAATACAATAACAAATTCACTTTGATGGCTCTACTATAGACAATTTCGCTTCGTGGCTTTAAGAACTTGGAACAAAGTTGAGGAGGCTAGGAAACAGCCTATCTCATTTACTAAGGTTATATGAGGCTCTGGAGAAGCCTTCACTGAATTTTTATAAAGATTAGTCTTAGCTGTAAACAAAGCCATATGACACTGTGACACAAGGCAGATGTTTGATAGAGATCCTGACATTTGAGAATGCAAATACCAAACATAAAAAAAAGTAATTAGACCACAAAAGGTGTGGGCAGAACCTCTGGATGATTGGATAAGGGATATGACCAATATTGATTCTGATGTGAAACATGCTAATAAAATAGGTCAATCTATATTTAGGGCCTACAGATCTAAAAATGTTTGGTGCTGCAGTTGCGGGAAATATGGTCATTTACAACAAAGTAGACATCTCTAAGGGCAACGGTTTTTCTGAATATAAAGCAGAAGGAAAACCTAGGCTGTTCCATGAGGTGATGCAGGTGATGTGGCTAGAGTTGCCATTGGACCAATGAGCGTAGTTCAAAAAGGAATATTCAAGGTAATGTCTTACCATCAGGGAGCAGTCCTGGGGGCCCAGCAGCAAAAAGTTACAAGCTGTTTTACCCAAGGAGTAACATGCAGACTAAAAAACCTTCACTCCACATTGGAGATTTGATGCACACTACGGTAGACAGTGCAGTTGCATACTTGGCCAGAGGGCCCTGATAGGTGGTGTTAGTGGTTGTTGGTCATTAAAGGAGGTTGGATGTGGTTTGTTTGCAGCTGTGGTCAAAGAAGAAATAAAAGGAAAGAAAGTAAATTTAGAGAATTTTCCTAATTCCTCTCTCTCCTCTATTCTTGTTTCTTTCCTATCAAGGGGGACAAATTAGGGGAATAAAGGGTGCAGGGAAAAAAAACCACAAAGCAGCAAAGACCAGCTGCACACCTTTGATACATAAAATTTTTGTTTTCCCCATTTTAACAAAAAC
Organism: Rhabdomys pumilio; assembly: GCA_030674055.1. Lineage (NCBI taxonomy): Eukaryota > Metazoa > Chordata > Mammalia > Rodentia > Muridae > Rhabdomys > Rhabdomys pumilio. The sequence goes on along the minus strand of JANHMN010000008.1, from coordinate 71,285,694 downwards.
TGGACTACATCTTAGAACTTGACATGTTGAGAGCTTCCAACTCCAAGTCGCTGTTGTTATATGAACAACATTCTCACATAGCATCACTTGTCTCTTCCTTTGCCTTCCCTAAACTTTCACATGTCAGCCAACACAGAAAGCAATTCTAAAGGTGCCTCAACATGAAGCAGTCTTCGATTTCTGCAGCGCATGCTGATTTCTCTTGACTTTTCAGAGCACTTGGGATCTGTAACCGAAGTCCCACTTGTGTGCTACTGTGAAAATTGTTTCTGTCGTGGCTGTTATTATTTTACGTGTGTAATAGCTCCTTACCAAGACTATAAACTCTTTAACATGCCCATAAAATACTATTATAATCTTGAACTTTTCTGTATCAGCTACAAACACCAGAGAGATGAGTAAACGGCGGATGATTGATTAAAACAAAACGACGGTCAAGTCAATCAGTCTAATTGGAAACACATCATATAGGAAACACATATGAGCTTTACAATTCGATCCAAAGGTCCAAATTAGGTACAGTCTTTCAAAATAGTCAACAAAGGCTACAAGGCAACCAAGTATTTTTTAATTATGTACACATACAAAACACACATATATTCTGCCATATATATATATATATATATATATATATATATATATATATATATATATATGGTTTTTCGAGACAGGGTTTCTCTGTGTAGCCCTGGCTGTCCTGGAACTCACTCTGTAGACCAGGCTGGCCTCAAACTCAGAAATCTGCCTGCCTCTGCCTCCCAAGTGCTGGGATCAAAGGCCTGCGCCACCACTGCCCGGCTCTGCCATATATTTTTATTCCATTTTCCATACAAAATGGCACAGGAAAGGATGACCAATGGATACTAGAACCGAGAGAGGCACAATGCCCCAGTCTGATAGATCACTTTGTATGACGACTGTGAATAACAGTTGAACATTGCAAAGCACTAGAAGGATTTCTAAAGTTATCATGAAGAATTGAGAAGTGTGTAAGTAGATATTTTCCTTTGATTTAAACATTACATCATATACACATGCTGAACCATCCCATGGTTCTCTATTGATATATGTTATGCTTTAGGTGTCTATTTAAAAATAAACTTTAATGACTTTTAATTAAAGGTACTTTTGAGTTTCATTTATATTCATTTAAATGTGTGTGTGTGTGTGTGTGTGTGTGTGTGTGTGTGTGTGTGCTGAGAGGTCCTGAGAAGGATGAGCATACGTCTACAGGTGCCTAGACAGGACAGAGGCATTGGGTTTGCCTGGAGCTAGCATTTACAGGCAGTGGTGAGCTGCCTGACATGGGTGCTGGGAACCAAACTCAAATACAGTACACAGTATTTTAATTGCTAAAAAAACTCTACAGTCCCACCTAGAATAGCATTTTAAAATAAATGTGTGCGTGTATGTGTGTTTATTACATACATTATATGCCAGGAATGTAGTTCAGTTGGTTATGTGCCTGCCTATCATGAATAAAGCCCTAGGTTTGATCCCCAGAACCACATAAACTGGGTGGTAGCACTCGAGAAAGAAAAGGAGGGAAATCAGAAATTCAAGATCGTTCTTGCCTACATAGCATGTCAGAGGCCAGCATGAGCTACATGAGACCTTGTCCCAAAAACATTAAAATGAAACAAAATGATACCTATGTCCAAAGGATGATGAGATTACATGTATACTATACATAGTCATACTAAAGCCACATGGCCAACCACGTTCACCATATGCATATTATATCTTTTAACTTGGCAGTTCTCAATAAATCTGAAAGAGGAGTAATGGCCTACTGATACTATACAGAAATATATAGAAATTGATAAAGACTTCATGACGCCAAAGGGTTCGACTGTAATCTGTATGTGTGGTGTATCTGCATAGCTGTGCACAGGTGTACACAAACACACACACACACACACACACACACACACAGAAGAAGATGTTCGGTTATCTACACTATCATTTTCTGCTTTAGCCCATTGAGTTAGTCTCTCACTGAACCTGGAGCTCAGCTGGCAGCCAGCAAGCCTGATCCTGTTCCGTGTCCCACAGCACTGGGGTCACAGGTGCACTGGAACATGCCCAGGCTTCTTTCATTGGCTCTGGGATATGAACTCAGTTGCTCATATGTAGTGAGGGCTCTTCCCAGCTGAGCCATCTCCTCAGCTCTACAAATGTTATCATGAACAATTCGCTTCAAACTGAATCTTGTTTTCTGTAAAAACTGGAGAGGTGTGACCACTGTGAACTCTTCACAGAGAGCACATTTTTTAAATACTTTGCATATGGCTGTTGCTGTTATCACTCTGGTAAAATCTGTGCTTTTCCTAATACACTGAAGTGCACACCATACCTGTTGTAACTGTTCATGTAACTCCCATAAGGCCTCAGGAAGGTAAATCTGTTATTAACTGTTCACCTTTGTATTCACAGATAAAAGAATGTAATGTCTCTTGGAGCCACAAATTAAAAGACAATGTTTTAATTCCTAACCTATAAGGGCTATTGTGGTTTCCCTGTTGAATTTTTAAATGCTAATCAATTTAGGGATTATTAACTTATTAGTGGACAATTTGGGGTGGGTTTTAAAGGACAGCAGTGATAAAGTGAAAATCATAGGTAAACAAGCACTTTCTTTCATTTCATCAATCAGGCTCTGTAACCCTGGCTGCTTGCTGCCTGTTAACGGGGTTCTCTCATCAAATGCATAAATACAAATCAGATACCCTTTGTTTGCCTCTCACATATCCTAAATGTGGCAGCTTAATTACCTCTCTCTGATTTGCTAAAGAGCAAGCCAAGGACTGGTAAAGGACATGTCTCATTGCCTTAGCACTCCTTGGGAGGTAGTACAGGGCACTGTACAACTGGCATACTTAGATAAAACTCTGAACCACCAAAACCTCCTTTTGAATTAGAAAGACGTCTCATTCAAATCAACACACACATGTATGAAAATGAAATATTAGCTCAAGCCACTGTTAAGGGTAGCGCAGAGAAAATTAGTGTAATAGAAAAGTCTGTTTCTGTCAGGAGTTTTTTCTCTTTCGAGTTTGTGGTATTGGTTGTTTCAGAGGCGCTGGTAACACACATGAAATATTTTCCTAGCTTTGCTGAAGCACTCAGCCTTTTGTGTGAGCTGGCTGGGTTCCTAGAAAGGCGTTTCCTGTGTGTTTACTCAGCCCTGTAGGTCCTGGGCCATCTCTGAGAATCTGCATTCCTCCCCCTGTGGCTTTAGAACCTCTCTGTTCTGTGGCTTTTCTCAATTTGTGGAGGGCTCATGCCTTAGAAATGCATCTGCTTTTACATTTCCTATTTGTAGAACTCATGTGTTCCCAGACGATCTTCTGTTTAATCCAGTAATCCTTATATTCCTGCCTCCACATGGTCTTCCTCCTCCTTGTTAAGACCCCATCACTTTATCTAACTTTTAATATCCATATATTCAGGCTGTTTGTGATGAAAATGGCAACCAACTCTTCCTATGCCTATCTTTGTAGCCTATGTACCCATTTTTTCTAGATAAGTGAAAATGTTATATATACAAGTAAGTGTAGTTTGTGATGAAAAACAGTAAATAGATACTAAGTTCATGGCTTTAAAGATTCATTTTTAACTACATGCATGGGGGAGTGGGATATGCAGGTGCCCTAGGAGTCCAGAGTAGACAGGGCATTCGTTGGAGTTGGAGTGATAGGTGGTTGTGAGCCGCCCAATGTGTGTGCTGGGAAGTGATCCAGTTCCCCAGCCCTATATCTGTTCACAATGAAAATAATGAAATAGATTTATAGTTTAAAAGGTTACTAAAACAATGACATGATAGAAAAATGGATAAATAAATGATAGATGATAAATACATAGATGATACATAGATAGATAGATAGATAGATAGATAGATAGATAGATAGATGATAGATAGATAGATAGATAGATAGATAGATAGATAGATGATAGACAAAGTAGACAGATATAGAAAATTAAAATAAACTTAATTCATTAGCTATATAAACACTCAAAAAACGTGCTTAAATGTAATGCAAGAAATCTTTTTGCTTCTAATAGTCCCTCTGAGGCGGGATCCAGCAGAACAACAACAGGACAAACAAAGTTTGGAACACCATGCTGTGTGAAATACTGCTAAGTTTGTAGGAGTTGGAATGAGTCCCAAGGATATCCTTTCTTTAAACTGACTTAGACAGGTCTGGAGACAGATATCCAGAGCAGAGTTCCTGGACTTTCCGTGCAAAAATGGAGCCTTCAGCCAGCCTTAGACCAACAGAGGCTCAGAAAAAGCTAGACCAGTCATGGGAGTTTGTGGCTCTCCAATTTGGTGGTACTACTACCAGAGGTGGGTACAAGAGATAGACATATCATCTGCAGAATGGTTCTTGGGTTTTAAACTTGGTTGCAAAGAACATCTACCAACCCATACTGTGCCCCAGCTCCTCGGTTCTTAATGTGGGGCCATCTTGAAATGCCATCCAGGGGTCTGTGAAGCAGCAGCTGAAAGCAACTCTTCAGGACTCTGCTGATCCAACTCTGCAAGCCAACGACATAGCCACAGCCACCTTCTCATGATCTTAGCCAACACCGTGAGAGCTTCCCCTAAGTGGCTTACCCTTTAGAAGCTGACGGAATCAGAAAAGTAGCCCCTGTGGTTCTGGAAATAAATCCACAAACTTGCACACAAAAGCAGCAAGAGTGTAGTAGATATCCATGCACAGAAGAAAGGACCTCGGCCCTTCCTCTCACTGTTTAACAGCTCAGAATGAATCAAAGAATTAAACCAAAGCTGCTTGAAGAAAATACAGTGCAAATGTTTCAGAACATTACCCTGGGCAAATATATCTTGGCTTGATCCCAAAAGCTAAAACCTGGCAAATAGGATTCACTAAAAACCCACACAACAAAGGAAGTGATTAACAACTGAAGAGACGATGTACAGAACGAGAGAAAAATATTTGAAAACTCTTCACCCATCAGGAGATTAATAGGCCAGAGCCTAAAGGGAACACAACTTAGGCTGTGGACACAGTTCAGTGGAAGAGCTTAGTATGTGTGAGACCCTGAATTCAATACCCCAAAGAAAATAATCAAGCGAGCAAATGACCTGCGTAGACATTCTTCTAACAAGACCTACAGATGTTGCTCAGGTTCATGAGAAACCATCTGTTATTGCCAGAGAAATATAAATCAACACTAAAGTGAGATATCAACTTACCCCCAAAAGAGTAAATACCATCAAACGTAATTTTTAAGAAGCGATTGGTTTGGGTGGAGAGAGAGCTCAGTGAGTAATATGTTTGCACAAAAGCTTTAAGACTTGGTGGTCACCAGAACTCATACAAAATGCAGGAAGTGTCAGAGAGTGCCTGTAACCCAGCTCTGGGGGAGGATTGTGGAGGCAGGTAGATCCTTATGTCTCTCTGGACATCCAGTCTACCCAAAACAGGAAGTTCTTGGTTTGGTTGAAGATCCTACTTCAAAAGATAGGGTGTAAAGCCAAAGACCAAAGTTTAACTGTGGCCTCCATTGTCCATACACAAGTCCTGGCTAGGTTTGGTGAGAAACTCCGCCCCCAGTCTCTATCTCTCTCATCTCTTGGTGTGGTCATTTCACTGAGAAAGGTCTCCATGGGCTTATCAAGCTTGAACACTTGGTCCCCAGTTGGCACTACTGTTTGGGTGGCTGTGGAACCTTGCTAGAGAAGTATGCCTCAGGGGTTGGGGTTACCCCACCTCCAGTTTGGTCTTTCTGCCTGTGTTTGCGGTTAAAGCCTTGAAGGAGTGAGGGGATGCTCTCTCAGCTCTGCTCCAGTAGCCTGTTCACCATGCCTCCTCTGTCATCATGGTCTCTCCTTCTGGAACCACAACCCGAAAATAAACTCTTTCCTCCTAAGTCACTTTGGGTCAGGGTATTTCCTGACAGCAACAGAAAGTAATGAATATAGCCTGTCTCAAAGAATACATTGGAATCGGGTGTAATGGCGTACCACTTTAGTCCCAGTACTCGGGAGGCAGAGGTGCACAGAGCCCTGTGAATCCCGGGCCATCCAGAGCTACACAGTAAGACTCTGTCTCAGTACACCAATCGATCAATAATTCAATAAGGTAGATAGCAATAGAGGAAGACAGGTGCCATTAACATCTGGCCTTCACTATGCATGCATAAGCATACAACACACACATGCACAATGTCATTTCAAAATGTTTTACAGATTCAGAAATACAAATAATACATATTTCCTCTCAGATTTGAAAACTAAGTGTGTGTGTGCATGTATCCACATGTGTGAGTGTGTTTGTGTATGCATGGTATGTGTACATGTGTGTGTTTGGTGTGTGTACACATGTGTGCATGTATATAAATGTGTGTGCACATGTGTGTGTATGTGTGATGTGTGCACATGTATGTGTACGTGTGTGTCACAAAGCTAGAAATGGATGTTTAGAGAGAAAGAAGAGATATTAAGAGATGTGGCAAATCACTACATCCTGGATGGCTTGCTCCTGGAAATCTGACTAAGGTGAACATCGAGTGGAGAAAGGACAGACATACAGACACACATATAGAAAACTTGAGATAGGGTGTGCCATGCGAACTCTGATGGATGGAGCAGCACCAACGGAGACATGCCTGCCTCTGTTTCCTGAACCTCTGCATGTTAATCACACATAGCACTGGAAGAAGGAGTTGGCTACTCTCAGTCGGAGTTCTCTGTGGACTGCAGTCTTCGGCTGTAATCATCCTGGAGAATGAAGCGGCAGTTGCTAGTTTGTTGTGTACATTAACCAATCATTCCTAAACGCATACTTTTCCTGGAGGAAAGTTGTGCCATCTTCCTGAGTCTAGAAGAAGAAGGGAAATCAGCCAAGGGAAGGAAAGTAGAAGGCAGGAGTTGGGAAAAGCAATGAATGAGGTTAATATACAACAACACAGGTGTATGGACATGTGATAAAGAATCCGATTGTTTTCTATTCTAAAAAATTAACTTACAATGAATAAAAATAAAATGTATTCACACAGATGCAGAAAAGTAAAGCTCGCAAGGCTCTGGTTGAGTGATTTTCAGCTGGGAGCGCTTCACAGTTTTATCAGGCATCGCTCTTCACAGTTGTGCCTTACTTATTATTTTGAAGTGGATATAAAAATATCCTGACAATATCCTCCAGCGGATGGGGTCGGGGAGGGGGCGGCAGACGGGGCTGGAACAACAGGACGCAACATCCAAACATCAGCTGGAGCCCTGGAATCTGTGGAAGATTGAAGGATAGAAGTGAGCAAGTTAGAGGTGCCAGGGATACCACAAGAAGAGCCACAGAGACAACCAACCAGGGACCATGGGGCTCACAGAGACTGGGACACCAACCAGGAGCTGGACCTAGAGCCCTACACATTTGTAGCAAATATGTAGCTTGGTGTTATGTGGATCCCCTAACAAGTGGAGCAGGGTCTATCTCGGACTCTGCTCCCTACCATTGGGTGCCCATATCCTTCCTTGGACTGCCTGGTTGGGCCTCATTAGAAGAAGATGTTCCTAGCCCTGCTGGGACTAGAAGCCCAGGATGGGGTGGTACTTCAGAAAAGGGGAGGGGACAGTGGGGGAGGGATTTGTAAACATCGGACTGGAAACAAGAGGGGGGCTATAACAGGACATAACATGAATGAAAAAATATATCCTGACAAAAGCATCTTACTAAAGAAAGTTTTTTTTTCATCTTACAGTTTTAAAGGGATACAATCAGCCCTTGTGATGGGGAAGGCTTGGTGGTAGGTGCATGAGGTCAGGATTCCAAAGAGAAAGCATGAAGAGGGCCTGCTATAAAACCTCCAAGTCCCACCCAATGACCCTCTGTCTCCAGCAAGACTGTGTCTCCTAAAGATCCATTAATCTTCCCAAATGATCAAACACATGTGTCTGTGGGAAGATATTTCACATTAAAATCCTAATGACTTACAATGCGAACTTTACAAACGGTTCAATAAGATTCTAGTTTCTGTGTTTTGTTCATTGGTGATGGGATCTCACCATGTAGTCTCAACGATCTTCCAAATCATGGTCCCCTGGAGGGGCCCCCCTAAATGCAAGGATTAGAGCATGTACCCCTCCACTCAGCTAAATTCTAGTCATTTTAGATTATGTAAAATGAAAATTCCCCCCCCAAAAAATTCAGTTGATATATGATTAAGTTCAAGAGCTGAGTTAAAACTGAGGCCATTGAGCAATAAGAATGAAGAGAGTAGGAGGTTGTGATGTAAAACAATGAGGAAAGCCAAAGAGCTGAGGTGTGCCACACTGTAGCTTCAGGAGGAAAGCCCAGCAGAGAGCTGAGGTGTGCCACACTGTAGCTTCAGGAGGAAAGCCCAGCAGAGAGCTGAGGTGTGCCACACTGTAGCTTCAGGAGGAAAGCCCAGTGTAACATTTAAGTTGATCAGACCTGAACTTGGAGCTTGTGCTAAAGCCTTGTATTAAAACCTGATGACAGAAAGGTTTTATTCATCTTTGTTAATGTAAAAGATCATCCATCTGGGCTACTCCTTACTAATTCTGAGCATGTTTAAGATTATGTAACACAAGGTATTGTGATTATATCTAATATGCCTACCATATGTGCACCGACTTTATCTCAGTAGATCTGCCAATGCTGCAGAATGGCGTTGACCATCTTTCACCAGATCATACAGTTGGAAAACAGAGCACCCTTCATTAACAGTTTGAGAAACATATTTTTTTCTAAGCAACCCTTGTGAAAAATGCAGGTTTCTGTGAAGAATTCAAAGGCAATTAAGCAACACCAGCAGTAGATGAATGAAAACTACTAGTTTCATTTCAGTCTTGATCTGTTTGATGTGACTATCACAGATGAGCTGAGACTAGGTCGTGTTTAAACACCAGAAATTATATGATTATATGTGGGAAGGCCAAGAGCTGGCATCTACTGAGAGCATTCTTGCTAAGTCATACCATGGTGGAAAGTGGAAGGAGAAGAGGGTCAAAGGTATCTACGTGCATTTGCTTTTATACCAAATTTACTCTCATGATAATAAACCTGGTCCATGCCTGAGGGCAGAAAACTCATAAACTACTCATCTTTCCTCCCCTCACTACATATGACATCCCTAACACATGGGACTTTGGGAGGCACCCTTACCACTGTGACAGTGTCCTCCTCCTCAACTGCAAATTTGTTATTCCGTGTGTAAGTATTTAAATCCCTAAATCTCCAAAAGTATTAAAACTGCCTTCTCTTCATTCGTCCCCAACCTGTGTATTCCCTAAATCCTATTCTCATAATGGAAGTCTTTATTGACCTTAGAGACCTAGAAAAGTCAGGCAGAGCAGTGGGGAGGGAGAAGCGACTCCCGAATACCCTCCAGGTACTAGAGCCACCCTTAATCGAGGGACCGTTTATTAGCAGATAAGCTATCTGTCCCCACTGACTTTGAATTTTGAGGAACTTCTAAAGAGAGACGGGTCGGGAGGGTTTTGTTGGTCTGAAAACAAACAAAATGTGGCTCAAAGTCTCTCAGGAAAATGAGTTAGTTACCTTATGGAGGGCCAGCCTGCCCAGTACAATGGCAAGACTCGTGGGAAAATGACAGTTACTTTGTGGAGAGCCAGCCTGCCTGTGCAATGGCTTGCTACCTGAAATTAGGCAATCAATTGCTTTTTTTTTTTTTTTTCCAAAACATTGACTAGTCAGGCACATCACTGTTCAAAATAGATGGTTCCAGTAAATAGGGTTTGATACGGGCTCATCTCCATTTATTTCCATCTGTGTTTCAACAGTTACAGTCCCACTAAATAATATGTCTCACCGAAAACACCAGTGGTAAGGTGAGTGACTCTTCCTGGGGTGACCTGATCCAGATGCCACAGAAAAACACACACTGCTGAGAGCTAAACATAAGCCCAGCAGGAGCAAGGACTCCTCTGTCTCATCTTCTACACTGGGGTATTAGTCCAATTTTAATGATCTGCCTCGACTTTTTCATAAACTTGACTCCTTTTGAAGGAAGGACAGGAAACCTATTGAAACACACTAATCTCCTTGAAATGTCTCTGGCTACAGAGCAGTGGGAATATACGCTCTGCTGTAAAGAAGGTGAGGGGAGAATAAAGCGGTCACAACAGCATTGCTTCCCTGTGCTGTAATATACTGTCTTCCCTGTAAAGAGAGCAGGTATTTGGGTTATAATATTGTATTTTCATTGCTAAAGGATTACTCTAAAAAAAATTGAGAACATCAAAGTCTTCCACCACTACCCACCCACCCCCAAATAAATCTTTTCTCTAAATATTTATGCTTCAAAACTCTGTGAGCAACCCAATGCAGTCATTTGATTTCTGTATATCTGGCTGTCATTTCTTCCCAAAGGAAAATGGAAGCATTTCCCATGGGTAAGAGCTCATTTATAAAGCTCAACTGTAGTCTATACTGATTTAATGCTTACGTTTTGCCCCAGAAGTCATTGGAAGCACTAGAACTGCAAGGCAGAGGCAATGAAGAAGCTACTAACATCTGAGCAGTTTCAGGGCGTGAGATACTACTGTGTTGGGGGCATTCAGAGTTCTGACAGCAGAGGCTGTGAGGGTGGCTCGGTGGGTAAGCCAGCTTGCTATGCAGACAGTAAGATCCGAGTACAAATCCGTAGTGCCTACATAGAAGCCAGGCATGGACACGCATACCTACAATCCCAGTACTGTACCATAGAGAGGAGCATATCTTAGCAGCTCCCTGTCTGGTCTACCTGAGTCCCTGAGAGCAAAAGACAATATCTGATGTCCCCCTCTGGCCTCCATGTGCCTATGTGCAGACATGCACACCCTCATGTGCACATGTGTGTGCATACACCACAGAGAGAGAGAGAGACAGAGAGAGACAGAGAGAGAGAGACAGAGACAGAGACAGAGAAAAACAGAGAGAGGGAGGGTTCAATTTTCTTCTGGCAGGGAGCTGGAGCTCTTCTTGCTCTTCTGACTTCAGTTACCAGCACCCACATTACAGCGCTCACAAGTACCTGTAACTCCAGCTCCAGGGGACCAAATGCCATCTTCTGACCTCCATTGATAACTGTACTCATGTCACACACACACACACACACACACACACACACACATACACACACACAACTTTAAACATACAAGTAATAACAATCTAAAATTTCCAACAAAATAGGGCAAGAACAAACATGTTCAACATCCAATATTTCCTGTAATAAAAAAATTAATAGCATTCCAGCAACCCCCCTCAATGATTCCAAATGATTCTTTGTGGAAAAAGATGTTCCAAACCTCAAGGTCAAATTAATTTACTTGCCTTATAATCCACCGTTTACCTCTCTAGTTGGTGGCGTGAACCTGGAAGAGCAGGGACCTAAAAATGAGGTGGACTAAAGTCTGATGCTCAACTGTACTCAGAGCATCAGATAATTTATCCTCTGAGGTTAAGACGAGTCACCAGAGTAAGTATACAATCACACGGAAAAGACCCACAAGGCAAAAAACGTGGTTTTCCATGGAGGCATATAAACAAATAATAGCCAGCTATAATGAACAATGTGACATAAACTCACTCCTATACGATACACCTGGGAGGGGCACAAAAGCACATTCCAAGAACAATTCTGTGGGTTTGGGGGGGGGTTTGTTTTGTTTTTTGTTTTTTGTTTTTTGTTTTTTGCTTTTTGTTTTTTGTTTTTAAAACTGAGGTCTCAAGACTCTTGTCTTGTTTTCTTGGAGACTTCTTACAAGCGCTCAGAATTCTCACGTGACTCCATTCTCGGGCTGTGTTCCAACATTCACCAGTTGCTTAGACTTGTACCACGGATTTGTCCCACTGTGTCTTTTGCCCTGTCCCTCAGCACTAGCACCCAGGAAGCCCACATGCCAGCTACTCCCATGTCACTCCCATCCTGACATACATATGCCCCAACCAGAGCAGGTCTGAGCACCCAGGATGGGGTGGAGGTCAGCAACCATCCCCAACAGCAAAACTGGCACCCCCAAGCTACTATCAAAGCACACACGGTCCCTAAGTTAGGGTGCTGTTGCTATGCAGCCATGTGTTGCTTTAGAGGCTTGCCATGGGCTCTCTCCCTCTGTAGGACTTGCTCCAAAAAAAAGGACAAACATGAATGCAAAGCACCAGGTGAGAAAAGAGAGCTAAGGACTTGAATCCTGGCCTTCAAGACCAGGAAACAGAAAGAGCTCAAGCATACTTTGGGGCCAGAAAGCCGCTGGGTTAGGGGTGGAACTCTCTTTCCTCTGCCTCAGCTGAATGCCACATCCATTTAGTGAGATAATTTCATTAAAATTGATCAAATGCCCACTTGTCACGGGAGTCTAAAAGCATTAATGTTTTCTTGAATAAAATGACAATCTGTCTGAAGCACACCGGATGCATTCTGAAAGGGGAAAAGAGCAAGACACGCAGATTCTAAAATAGACATCAGCTGTGGTATGGGGTTGTCTTGGCTAGATTTTAATGTCAACTTGACACAATGTAGAGTGATCTGGGAAGAGGAAATCTCAACTGAAGAATTGCCTTCACAATACTGGCCTGTGGTCTTGTCCATGGGGCATTGTCTTGATTATTAATGCAGTGGACAGTGCCATCCCTAGGTATGAGGGCATAGGCTATATAAGAATGTCAGCCAAATGTTAGTCAGCAATTGAGCCAGCAAGCAGTGTGTCTCCAGAAATTCTCCTTCAAGCTTGACTCCCTGTCCTTCCCTCAGTGACGGGTTGGAATCTGGAACTACAAACCAAATAAATGTTTTCCTCACTGCGTTGCTTTTATTTAGAGTGGTTTTTATCCCAGCAACAAAAACAAAACAAAAAAGCTATAATGGTGAAGGGAGGTCCACAGGAATAAAATGCTCTGACTAAAAAGACAAGAAACATTGGAAAACCAGATTCTCTCATCAGTGAGCTGCACCTGAGACAGAGATCCTACACTGGGTAAATGCTTTCATGAATATATACCACAGTTATTACACAATATGTTTGTTTGAGCACTTTCTGTATGTACCTTATGAAAGCAATTTGGGTTTTGGTTCTTAGAGACAGTGTCTCAGTGTGCAACCCTCTGAGCCTCAAACTAATGGAAATCCTACCTCAGATCTTCCCAATGCTAGGGCTGTACTGTGAACAGCACGTTAAAACAACTTTTTAAAAGAAAAGGAATCTCCGTGACATTTGTTTGAAGGCATTTTATAACACAGAAAAATATAGAAAATAGCACAAGCTATCTAAGGGCAGCCACAGAAAGACATGACCATGGAGCTCTGAGCTATTCATTCTACACAGATCGCAGATATAACGTCAGACTCCTAGGCAATACTAAAACAAAATAAAATTATTAAGGGGTGATGGGCTTTGAGTGTTCATTATCTGATTTGGAAAAGCCATTCAAGCCATTCAATTACATACATTCTTTAATGGTTAATTAATTACATGTTCAATATCAGTCATAAGACTTCTGAAAACATCAGTTTCTGGTCTGTCATGTGAATGTATTGCCAGCATTGTCAACAAAGGTCTTAACATGGGTGATAAAGAGTTTCATCCAGCCGAATCCAGGATGCCAGCTACCAACCAGCCACAGTTCACTTCTCACATAGTCAGCTTTCTGTAGCACTAACAAAACAGCTGATGCTACATCCTAACACCCAGCGCCTAACCTGAACCACACATCTGGATGGCTCAAGGTTAGCCCGGGTGAAAGAGTTCCCAAGTTTATAGAGAGATGGCTCAAGGCTTACGTGATAGCCCGAGGTCAGAGGAAGTTTAGCGTCATGTGGGAAGGAAGTGAGCAAGGAAGTTAGCATCCTGTGTATCAAGGTTAAATACTGCTATTAACATAGCGTCCTGCAGAGGAGGTCGTGAGTGCTGCTAATTGGGTATGAGAAGAGAAGGTTGTATTATCTAAGAGGAGCCATGAAAGATAATGTGGGGGAGAGATTGGCAAGCTCTAAGAGACAAAGTGCAGACACCAACTTGAGTAGTAAAAGGGTCACTAACAGCGAAAGCCGCTGCCTCCGTGCTGCAGAAGCCCAACTTGTTGTGGTCCCAAAGCCACATGAAACCCAATCCCAAAGTAAAGTATGAAGGGGAAAAACTGTCACCACTATAAAATACAAGGTCCTAAACAGGTGTGCTGACAAACACCTGTCATCCCAGCCCTCAGTAGCTAGACACAGAGGAGTTCAAGGTCACCCTCAGCTGTAAACCAAGTTTGAGACCAGTTTGTGCCACAAAAGACTCAGTCTCAGGTAGATAGATAGATAGATAGATAGATAGATAGATAGATAGATAGATAGTGGGTGGGTGGATGGATAGATAGATAGATAGATAGATAGGTTCCCTTGAAAATCTGATCTCACAGCACGATATAAAAAGAAACACAGTCTCATTATACAAATAGAAATAAATAGATGGATAGTTTAAATGGCTCTAAGTTCTAGCCAATATAGTCAGTGTAACATAAAAAGTTTAAATTATTGCAAAATTATAAACGGTTTCAGGACTTCCTGTGTCTGCTCAGGTATGGGAGTCATAGAGCTGAGTGGCTGTGGAGAGCGACTTTTTAAATTTCAAAGGATAGTTGCATGGCACAATGTAGAAGGCTGTAGAGTTTGAGCTCTAATAGGACACAGGTGTCAAATGATAGGTTTGTCCAAAATCTGAAACTCCTGCCATGTTCTATCCTGCTAAGCTGGGCTCAGCCAGAATATTCATGCCAGTTTTTACTTGAGGTACCCAGGGAAGGTACTTTATTTTTTCTGTTCCGGTGTTAAATTCACTCACATAAAGATCCCGTTATTGTTAATACACACACACACACACACACACACACACACACACACTTCTGTTCACAACCTAATACATGTTAGACTGTTTGTAACCTAGATTAGATGTTAGACCTATTACCTGAACGTCAAAACCCGACCATAAATATTAAGTCATATGCATAGTATCTATTATATATTGTTTATTTGCACACATATGTAATAGTTGAGGTGACTCATATTTATTTGATTAATATTAGAGGTTCCTGGAGGTCCAGTTCTCTGTGGCAGAACACATAAGACAAGAAGAGGCCTAGCCCATGCCCTAAAGGTTTATAACAGACCTATGATCTGACTAACAGCTTTCAGAGAAGGCTGAATTACTACATGGATTCATTTGCATTAGAAACCTTTCTAATTATACAGAGAATTGTGGGACTGAGAGAAAACACCTTTTTGGAAAGATGGATGCCTGATGCTTTTCCTACCACCCCACTCTGAGTCTTGCCTGGGCAGCTTCTGAAGAAAGAAGAAAGGCAAAGTCTACCAGGTGGCTGCTGGCACCTAAAGGTAAGATGCCACGAGCATCCATGGAAGTGCACCAGGGCAAACCGGAATGAAGCTCTCTGGGTCCCCTTTAGTCTGTTCTAAAGTTAAACCCTGGAAAACAAAAGAGCTGGCTGTTTTAATTGAGGTCTTGCCTCAAGATACTACCCCCCAAGTGACTGCACAAATAAACTATGTCAAGACCGGAAGGAGATTCCCCCCCAACATCCTCCCTACCTGTCAAAGACCATTTCTGTTTGCAACCTAAATTAGAATAGATGTTGAACCTGTCACCTGCACATCAGCCCACCCTCTATTAAATATTGAGTCTTATGTTTTTGAAATGTTGGAAAAGTCATAGCCTTCAAGAAACAAGAATTTACTTATCTGCTGGCTCATCTGTTTATAAAGACAGGCTCTCAAGGAGCCCTGGACCTAGAACCTCTATGCAGGCAAGGATGGCCTTGGATTTCTGATCCTCCTGCCTCCACTTTCTGAGCCCTAAGGTTGCAGGAAGCTACCAACTACCACACCCAGGTTTTAAGGCGTTAGGGTTAGAACTCAGGCTTCCTTAGAGCAGATAAACCTGAAGCCACCTCCACAGCCTGCTTTGATCTTTACAGTCATAGCCCACGGATGGAGAGATGATTTGGTGGTTAAGACTATCCACTGCTCTCATGCTGAGCACAGAAGTTCTGTTCCCAGCCCCGAAATTGGTTCTCACAACTACCTATAACTCTAGCTCCAGAACTCTATTCTGGCCTGAGCTGGCACTGCACTCAACCCCAAATCCATACTCAGATAGACAGACAGACAGACAGACAGACAGACAGACAGACAGACAGACAGACAGACAGACCGACATTAAAAAATATGGCCTACTGAGAAAAGATCCCCTGATTGCTATTCTGTTGCTCCTTCCACTGCTTTCTGTATGCCAATCACATGAGGCCATTTCAGGAGACAGGGGTGGTGCCCTTTCCTTTCTTCTAGCAAGCTGGGACAGCAAAGAACACAGTACATGCAGACTGTTAGAGAGCCTTCGAAGCAATGGTTTGTCTTAGGGTTTTACTGCTGTGAACAGACACCATGACCAAGGCAAGTCTTATAAAGGACAACATTTAACTGGGGCTGGCTTACAGGTTCAAAGGTTCAGTCTATTATTATCAAGGTGAGAGCATAGCAGTATCCAGGGAGGCATGGTACAGGCAGAGCTAAGAGTTCTACATCTTCATCTCAAGGCTGGTGACAGAATACATGCTTCCAGGCAGCTAGGATGAGGATCTTAGAGCCCACACCCACTGTGACACATCTACTCCAACAAGGCCACACCTACTCCAACATGGCCACACCTTCTTCAACAGAGCCACACCTTTTAAAAGTGCCGAGCATATTCTATCACCTGGGTCAACAAGGCTCAATTCAAGTATGGATGCAGCCACTCTCATCCTGCTTTCTGCCTGGTACACAGGCAGGAGAGGAGGTGATGGGGACAGCAAATGTGCTTCTCACAGCTGCCCAGGCCTCTCCTCTGTTGAGGAAGCAGAACCGTCCAGCTGGATTTGCACTGCCTAGATTCCACTGTGTAAGGTCATGACCTCTCCCACCAGGGAAGACAGACAGAAGCTTCATAGTCTTTTATATTTTAGGCAGAATGTGAAATTAGTTGAAATTCTTTTACACACATCCTCTCAAACAAAGGTTGTTTCCTGGGGAGTTTCTGAGTTTAGAGCCCTCTGACCCCCTCCCCCTTCCTCCATCCTACAGCTTCTCAACATGCATCTTCTCTGCCTCCCACCCCCTCCATCCCCGCCTTTGGAGGAGGCAGAAAAACTAATGAATAAAATCACAGGTTACTATCTCAGGGGGCTGCAAACAAACCATGGTAGAAGAAATGTCCATAATCTTATGAAGCTGAAATAATTACATCAACTGAATTGGCTGCATACATTTTCATGTTGCATCTCTCAGATCTGCTGGGTTATTATAATATTTCTAACGGTTCTTTTCAATAGACTGCCAGACTCGGGAGCATGGTAGACCTAAAGAAACTCACGATAAAGAGGGGGGAAAAAAAGCTCATTTCTGCACCAGAGCTTCAGGAAACAGGCAGTGACCCAAAGCTCAGTGCTGAAATTTTAAATCTTTAATTGATTTTTTATGGGTCTCTACCCTGAATATTAACAGAAAGGTTTTCCTCTATTACATTCTCCATTTTGTTCTGCTCTGTAACTTTGGTTTTCTGTTTTTAAATGTGGGGTGGTGTGTGTGTGTGTGTGTGTGTGTGTGTGTGTGTGTGTGTGTATGTGTGTGTATGTGTGTGTCTGTGTGTGTCTGTGTGTGTCTGTGGTTATGTGTGTGCAGGGTATAGGTACACATGCCGAACCATGCGTGTAGAGATCAAAGAACAATTTACAAGGGTCATCTTTCTCCTTTCTATCCTGTGGGACCTTGGACTTGAACTCAGGTCATCAGGCTTGGCAGCTTTGCCAACTGAGCCAGCTCAGTAATTCTGCCTTCTCTTCTGAGTCAGGGTCTCTGACTGATCCTGGAATCATTCATCCTAGGAATCCACCAGTCTCTGCTCCCCAAACCTTTGGAAGCACAAGGGTGTGCCACCATGCTAGTCTTTTCGGTGGTGCTGTGGATCTGAACTCAGGCCCTCATGAGTACACAGTGAGCAAGTAGGCTGCTGAGGCCGCTAGATGTGGGCATACACATTCACACATTTCCAATTGTCTTGGGTAGAAGTGTGACCAGGAGGGCAGAGATGGTCACAGTCGTGGGCTTTTCTAAGGTCTCTTTTGCCATCTCTTCATTTTCAAGATACTCCTCCACCTAATCTTTCACAAAGGTTTCTGATATAAACTGGAAGGAAGACCTAAGTTTTTCTGCCTGTCTATGTTAACCTGATAATGAATGTGAATGTGCTAATGAGCAAATCGATGAGTATATCAAAACAGAATTGTAACTGACCTGGGAAGAAACCTGTACTCAGTGTAGACATGAGAGCTGACTACTCAGTGCTGCCTGCCTCCTTTGATGCTCTTAGTAATCTTGGAAGTGAAAAGGAGAAGCCATTTGCTGAAACTCATCTGGTCTTGACAGGGGGAGTGCGATTTTGGTAACATGGAATAAATTCCTACATTTGAGATATTAGAGATAGTACTAACGGTCATGCCAGCTTGCTTGACCGTAGAGTAGGCAGCCATGACTTCAACACGGAGTCTCTGAGAGTCACAAAAATAGAAAACAAGGAAGTGACTGGACAACACACAGCAGCTCATGTAAAGGCCCCCAGACCTAAGCACCAGTGATGCCATGAAGTGAGTACAATTCGGGCCCTGGAACCCAGCACATAGGCAACAACATCTGCCAGAACAAGAGCAAAGACCTAATCCATCAAAGTCCACAGTGCTGGGAACATCCCTAAATTATGTAACATTGCTTTTGGCTTCTGTAGTTCTGATTCTGGCTAACTGTTCTTGCTAACTGAGGTTCGTCAAGCAGGATGTGGTTTTTGTGCTTAAAGGTCATCTGGAGAAAAGCTCTGGGTGACGTGGGTCTCGAACATCCAGTGTAGATGCTGATCTGCTAATCAAGTCTGTCTCTTGGCTGGAACCCGTGTCCATGTGGTCTTTGGTAATGGATGCAACACTAAGAGGAATTTGCACTTGTGTGAGACACAAACTTGAATCGGGATGAGTGAAAACATGATGCACCTTCTTGATGTTGCAACCATCAAGCCTTTGTGACCAAGCCAGAAAAGTGTGGGAAACAGGCGTCATCGATGTGCTGGGGGTCGCTTTTTTATTCATATCCTTAGAGATGTTGTCTGTGTATGTTCAGTTTTTCACTTTTGTGAGTTGATGTTTCCTCTTGCCCTGCCTTGAGGCTTACTTATTTTTCCCTTACTTTTGGATAAGGTGTCTTTTTTACCTCACAGGAGTCTGTGAGGTAAAAAATGTTATTTCCTTTCTGATAAAAGACTGAGATGACCTATTTCAATTCAACCTAGAATTATAAGGGTCCTTGTAAACACCCAAGCTCACTCAAAAGCTAGAGTATCTCCTACATGTAAGAGGATACAATCATACAAGAGAAAAAAAACTGACAGAAAACACATTTTCTTTCTTGCCTTGGCAGCTGCTCTCCCTTCCCCTGTGGGAATGCACACACTGCATCTGGAAAACTGAGTCTACACAGCACAGCTATATCCCTAAAGACTGCCTGGTGGCCTCGGGACTAGGAATACATTTGTTCTGCCCTGTAGGCAGGGTTCTTTCCCATCAATAGTACGGTAGTTCAAGCCACATTTGGTTTTAAAGAGCTAAGCGGAGGTGAGGGGGAGTCTGTGAGATTGGAGACAAGAAGCAAACAGAGGAAGCCGAATGCTGCAAAATGTGGGCTCCCGAATGCATTTGTTTGGACAAATTTAGCCATGGGAAGGCTGAGACGTCAAACCGGAGAAATCGCTCAGTTGGTAGCACGCTTGACACGCATGAAGCCTTGGGTTCCATCCCCAACACCACCTAAAACTGAGTGTGGTGGCACATACCTGCAATCCCAGCACATGGAGGGTGGAGACAAGAGGATAAGGATTTCGAGGTCATCTTTGGCTACGTAGGGAGTTTGAGAACACCCTGAAAATTATCATCCTCGTTAGGAAGAAACTTCAGCTTCTCAAACAAATGGTGGAAAACACACCGTCAAAGTGGAACCCCAAAACAGAGTTCAATGTTCAAACCTCGGATTTACAGTTCCCTCCTTGGGTAACTTATTTCTCTAAGACAATAAAATGAGCGTGGATTTAGGGAAGAATTAAATGACACAGGGCCTGCCAACTATAAAAACTATAACACGAAGATTCATGTGGGATTGTGAACACCGTGTGACACTCACATAATGAAAAGAGTGGTCATATGGTAGGAAGGCTTGGTCCTATGTGATCCTAGCAGACAGAGCATGGAAAAAGTTTTCAATTTGCTCTGTAGAAGCTCTGTTGTGCGTGTACTCTGAGTGGTACCAGATGAACACGATGTCTCCAGAAAAGGGAAGCTGTTACTAGATCCTGGAACAACATCCACTGGGCAACATAGTAGATTCAGCAGTTTAGGCAGCACTGAAGAGCTCTTGGGCTTCCTCCAGACAACTGTTAGGAATTTTGCATTTTATTTACTTACTTTTCTGTGTGTGGGTTTTTTTTCCTGCATGTACATCTGTGCAACGCATGTACCAGTGCCCACAGAAGCCATAAGGGGCCAGAGGATCCCAAGCCTAAAGACTAGAGTTTTACACTTCCATGTAGGTGCTGGGACTCGAACTCAGGTCCTCTAGAAGCGCAGAGGATGTGCTTGGCTACTGAGCCATCACTCCAGCCTCATTCCCTATCCTGTTAGGATTCTTTCAAACCTGTAAGAGGTGAGACACTGCTACTTTTTTACTTTCATTTGCAATCGAAATGAAAGAGAAGTTAAGCTTTAGCAATGGCAGGAAGGACAAAGGAAGCAAAGACTGTTGCTCTATACCGGTTGCTCCATACAGCCACTATATCCAGGAAAAATGTCCTCTCCGCTGCTCTAAAGAACTGTGATTTTCAGTCCCACGGTGGCCAAGGTTGACTAGAGAGAGATCCTGAAGATTCATCCTTTTTCTTACAGAGTATACGCTTTTCAAAAATTATTTATTATATTTGTTTCCAGAGAAACAAATATAAACATCAGAATGTTTGTATATGTGTGTGGAGGTCAGAGAATAATTTGTGGGAGTCAGTTCCCTCCTTCCATGATACAGTTCCGGGGATAGAAGCCAGGGAGTGGGGGTCAGGCTTGGTGGCAAGCCCCTATGCCAGCTAAGCCACGGATAGAACAGTTAAATCCTTCCAATTACAAATATGAAACCATGTGGAGTTGCCATTTTAAGTGCTAGCAAATAACACCCACTCGCCTTACATGTCTCAAGAATGCAGTATGTCATATTAACCATGGTCAAGGAACTGAAGAGATGCCTTAGCAGTCAAGAGCACAGCTTCATCTTCCCAAGGACCCGGTTTAAGTCACAGCTCTCATATGGTAGCTCACAACCATCTGTAACTTCAGTTCCATAGGCTCCAATACCCGGTTCTGACCTTCATGACCACTAGACACAAACGTGGTGTACAGACTTACATGTGGACAAAATACCCACGCACATTAACATGGAGAACCACTCAATAGTCCATTTATCAAAGGAACTTATCACATACAACAGAAGCAAGACTTTTCTTCTTATGAGTACATGAATTAATTCAAACTATGACATGGTCCATTTCAGTGAATATTAAATGGTTTGTTTGTCTCATTAACAGGCAAATATAAGGGGCACATATGAGTGACAAGATTCCTTGCCATCCCAAGAGCAGGCTTTATATGTATATATATATATCCCCCAGTATGGCAGAAAAGCCTATTTATTTGCTTCGTGATTTTTGAAGAAACTGACAGAGCAGCAATTATGTTCCCAAAACCTAGGAAACAACAATTAGCTGGACAGACACAGTCCCTGCAGTCGTGGAACCAATACTTCATTCTGTAGTCGGTGAAAACATGCTTGCTGTTTGCAGTCGGTGAAAACATGCTTGCTGTTTGCAGTGATTTACTATATATATAGGTACCTGGTTAAGGGGGAAGTTTCAAAACAACTCTTTCTGACATTTAACGATCTATGTGAAACTGGCCCTTACACTTTACAGAACAGAAAACGTCTCCATTGGTTGTCACTTGCTTCTGGAGATCTGCTACATGCAAATGAATAGCATTTCTAAATGATGGCACTGCTTGGAAGTTTTCTCTCTACACTCCAAGAACTTGGTTCATTTGAAATAAATGCCTGGTTCCGTTTAGAATTAACTAGAAAGTCTACCTTGTTGGGGGTTGGTCTGATCCTGCTATATATTCAAATGCTAAATGCTGGTCCTCAAGGTCTGGTTGCCCCAGAGGAGAAGATCCCCTTGTACACCAAGTGATACTATGTAACCCTTGCTCCTCAATTTAACTATTGGTTAAAATAAAATGGCTACAACCAACTACTGGGGAGAGTAGAAGAGGCGGATTTTGAGTTACCAGGCTGAGGTCTCAGGTAGGGAAGGTGAGATGAAGGAGAGGGACAGAAAAGAGGAAAGAGGAAGAAGACATAAAGAAGAGGACGTCTCCATTGGACTTGATGTACCAGGAGCATGACCCTGAGTGTCTTGTTCCCCTAGGACAGACTGCTGGAGCAGAAACAGCCCTGGAAGACTCAGACAGCAAATACTTGTAGACAGTCTATAGATTAGAAAAATAGATTTAGGGTTCATCTCCCAGTAATTGTGCTAGAGCTGATTTTAAAAATACATAGCACTCTGCCTTAATTGATTATTGGGGGACTGGCTGGGTCATATGAATAACTAATGAGTTTATTAAACATTATTTACACTACCTGACTCTAACTGAACTTCAAGGCATGAGAAATTCAGATTCACAGGAACCAGGAACTGGGAACACAAACACTTAGACAAACCTCCCTGCTAAGAGCCCAATTTGAAACAGTACCTTGTTTGAATCATCAAGGACACAAACTCTTCAAAGAGTAAAGTTTTTCAGTTCAAGCATTTAATAATAACAATAATAAAAAAAAATCCAAAACTCCATAGGTTTGCTTATCAAAGGTCCCAGCTATTTTTATCCTAGTGTGGACTTTAGCTTGTACTATTCAATGCCCAGAGAAAAAACTGAAAAGTTTGCAATATCTAAACCATTCTTTATCCTGTTTCCCTAAGAATAAAAGACAGAGGGGGGAGGGGAGAGAGGGAGGGGAAAGGACGGAGAGAGGGGGAGGGAGGAAGGAGGGGGTGGGAGGAAGGGGGAGGAAGGAAGGAGGAGGGAGAGGGAGAGGGAGAGGGAGAGGGAGAGGGAGAGGGAGAGGGAGAGAATATGAAGGGAAAATATTCTAGGAACCAAGAAATCTGGAGATCAAAGGATTAAAACATGTAATAGTTACTGTGGTTGGGTGAGGCATCTACACACTGCAGGAGTCTTTGCTTGGTAACTATTGCCAGTTCCACATAAGGATTAGACAATAGTGAGGTTACCTACAGCCTGCATCTGAAACCAGTTCTCTGCGAATAGAGCAGTTGCCAGACAGTGGGTCCAGAGAGAAACAGAAACATCCATGCAAAACTCATTGTCAAAGAAGAAAGATATGCCTCTTGAGATACGTACTACGGGCAACTGCCTGTATTCCACAGTCCAAGGCTCCTTACTAGGTGGTGAGCTGCAGTTTTCCCAGTCCATCACCAAATCCTCAGACAGTGATCCTGTCTTTGCCCTCGACTGCCCTGGATGAGGCTTATCTTTTTGAACTGTTTTTAAACTTGCTGAGGCATTTATTCAATATTCAAATTTTCAAGTTCCTCTGAGAACCACTGCAACAATGTCTTCAGATGAGGGGCTTAGAGAGTTAAATATTCGAAAAGAATCTGGAAGAGCAAACTTGGTCACCACTGATGCTTTGGGGCTCTAAGTGACTTGGGCCCTCCTTATCACTGGTGCTGGGGTTTGGAGTCACTGTGCATAGTTCTGCAGCCTACAGGTCACTATACAACGTCATATGATAGAAGCTAAATGACACAACTACCCTGCATAGAAGGAAGCAGTGTGGCTCACTAAATCTCTCAGCACTTTTGCAGAGTCAAAACTGTCTTAGCTGCCAGCATGTTGGAAGCCCTCTCTCCCTGAAAACTCAGAATAAATTGTAAATACAACAGCCACGCCCTTAAAACACCCATCTGGGATTAAATCTAAATGCTAATTTATTTTCTATGTTTGTTGTTGTAGGTTCTTTTGTTTTGAGATGGGCCAGGCTATAGCCCAAGCTAGCCTAAAAATCACTATGTAGGAAAACATTCTGCCTCCGCCTCCCAAGAACTGGGATTAAAGCTATATAACATGACAATACACAGCCTAGTTAGTTTCGATATGTATTGTTCGTCTTACTTTGTAAACATCTTACATAGAATTCACAAGAATTTCAAAAACTTTGAGTATTATTTACATAATGAAAGTTTTATCATCTCAAGTGGAAGTGAAGATAAAATTATTATTAGGAAGTAAGGTATAAGAAAATTTTGGTTTCTGTTTAAAGAGTGTCATTTCTTACTTCGTTAATATTTGTTGGTTTCATGCATCAAAATGTGACATTTTAAGATGGCTCCAGACATGACTCAGCATTCAAGGTGACTAGCCATAACCATCTGATTAGGTTCCACTGAGCAGAATATGCAGAACATCGGGAATCTTTGCAGGGCATAGAGATGTAATCAAGGAATCCCAGAATTCAAAGGCCAAGGTATGAGGACTGTAAATTTAAAGCATACTGGTCTACACACCACACCACACACACACACACACACACACACACACACACACACACACACACCACACACACACACACACACACACACACACACCACACACACACCACACACACCACTCCAGCTGAAGCTTCTCAACCACTTTGCTTCTATGCTCATGCCTCGGTGTTCTGTTGTGTGGGCTGCCTGGTTATTCTGTTCTTTGCTCCACTGAGTTTAATTGGGTTTTTTTGCATGAGTGTGGGTGACCAGATATTTACAGGAGCAGCAACATTGACAGCAGCTATACCACTAAAGAAAATGGCACCCCTCCCAGCTCAGCCATTAACTGCCAATAGCTCCTGGGGGATGGGGCAGGGCATGTTAGCATTTAAAGCCACTTTAATCTTGAAACTTAAAAAAAAAAAACATTTATTTGTGTCTTTATTCTATGTTTATTTGTGCCTACACAAGCCATATCGTGTGTGTGGAAATCAGAAGAAATTATGAAGGAGTCAGGACTAGAACTTAAGCCATCAGGACTGGAAGCAAGAATCTTTACCCACAAAACCATCTCACTGGCTCCAACTCTGAGATATTTCTTTTGCATAATCTAGCCACTACTCTAACTAAAACATTATCATGAACCAAATACATATATGTACACACACACACACACACACATACACACATATACTTGCAAGTAGAAAGAATTTCCCAAAATAATAACACCGAACCCCAGTTGAATATCATTATTTTAACTTCTAATGCCTAAAAAATAAAATCTATGAACCATTTTTAAGGTGGTTGTCAATTCTTAACTTCTGATGTTCTCAGTCTCTACTCTTTGGATGTTATTGAAAACTCTGAATGACCTTGGTTATCCATGATGTGAAATGAACTATCCTTAAAATCGTGATGCTTTCACTGCCAGCAAATCTCCTCTCAAAGTTCAACAGAATCATAAATAATGGAAGCTAATATTCTGCTACAATATTTATGAAAAATTTTAAGACAGGCAGATATACATTTAAAAATAAAAACTACTTTTACATTACAGTCTGGATCAATGAAGATTGTGTTTCCAAAGTAGAGGTTCTCAAGGTCTCTAAAAGAAAAGATGTCTTGAGTTTTGTTTTTTCTGTCAATTTATATAAGTGTCCAGAGCCTTTGTCCAAAATTTCAATAGAGATTCATAAAACTCAGGAGATCACAATTCTGAACATCAAGAATTCTAGGATGCTCTCTTCTCATTGCATTTTATTCTCTAATTTGGGGAAGTCATCCTTGTAGGTCAGATCTGCCTTGAGCAATAGTCAAGGTCACATGTGACACCCTCAGAGATCTTAAAAATCTAGATTTTGTGTGTGTGTGTGTGTGTGTGTGTGTGTGTGTGTGTGTGTGCGCGCGCGCGTGTGTTTGGTTGCACACATGTAAAGGTACCACACATGTGTGTATGGAGGTCAGAGATCAATGCCATGTCTTCTTTACTCTCCGCCTTATTTTTTGAGACAGGGTCTCTTACTGATCCTGAGCCTCACCAGTAGGACTCAGCAAACAGCAAACTCCAGGATTCTCCTGTCTCTGCCTCCACACCGTTTTTACAAGTATGTGCTGCCCTACTCTGCTCTTAAGTGGGTTCCACTGACCAAGCCATTACCCTAACCCCAAATTCTAGGGTTTTACTGATCATATCAGTAATGAAGGCCACAAGTATTAGTGTGTATGAGGAAAAAAGTCACAGACCTGAGGAGGAAGGGGAGAGGGCACTGACTGTCACATCTTTCCAGCCCTGTGCCCAGAGGCTCATGCAGAACTATTTCATAGTAAGACTATAGTAAGACCCAGTCTGAAGAAGTTGTAAACATTTCGAAGGAGAGGGTACTGCAGTTGGTGTCCTGACAAGGATGTCTCCTCCCCACTTCCAAATTGGCCACTTAGGGGACTCAGATGAATACTTGGGTACCCTTGGGGGAGTGGGTCACTGCATCCAGGTAGGCATCATCTTTAATGGATAAAATGTATTTCTTTTATAAGCAGCTGTACCATGCTGTGCGTTTGACCGCAGATAACTAGATGAGGAACAGAGAGATCAGAAGCTGTGCGTAGCCAGGCGTAGATAGCCAGAGAAACGTGGTTATTACCATCCGTGTCTTAGTGCTTGTAAATAAATTGCTTATTACCAATCCTCACCTGATGTCCAAACAGTTGAGGCTGTGGTCCTTGGTAATGACAGAGGTGTCCCCAGTGATGTTACCAGGAAGATCTGTGCAAGTTTAAAGGCGTAGACTGGGTCTTTCCCAGGTTATAAGTGCTTCTGGGAATTCTTTGTCTCCTCCAAAACTTTCCTGTCTTCCAATGGTCTGCAGGTTTTTGAGTAGGAGTTGCTGATGACGTCTCAAGTTTACCAAAACTCTTCTATCGGGTGAACCTTCAGTCCCAGAGGTTACACTCTCTTGTCCTTGGTTATCCTTTGGTCTCTGAAAAGCCCTTCATTGTACTCAAAAGTACTGTATCTGCCGACTATAGATTGCCCACATTTGCCGTTCTGGAAGGTTCCAAGTGTAGCTTTGCTTTTAGACAGAAGCCCCCTCCTTGTTGTCCCCAAGACATACATCCCTCCATCCAAAAATATTCTTGAAGAAGGCCTGGAGAACAGCAAGCAAGTCTCTACATTTTATCTTCACTCTCCTTTAAATAATCAAATGAAGTTAAGATGCCCTCACACTCTCAAATACCTAAATAAGAGATGCTGGGCTTTAGAGTCGGCAGATACGTCCGTCGAGAGTTTTTCTCACCTTCAGAAGATGTCTGTGGTGGCACATGCCTTTAATTCCAGCACTCAGGAAGCAGAGGCAGGCAGATCTCTGTGAGTTCTAGTTCAGCCTGGTCTACAGAGTGATTCCATACCAGCCTGGGCCACACTGAAAGAAACTCTGTCTCAAAAACAAACAAACAGAAGATGTTTGAGATGGGGGATGTTGACTCTCAATTTGACTAGATTAGGGATTACCTAGGAGACACACCTCCATCAACACCTATACAGAATTGTTAGGTTAGTTTGCCTCTGAGTATGCTTGTAAGGGGTTATCTTGGTTAGGTGAAAAGATTTGATCTAAAGGAATGATGGTGTCAATCCCTGGGCTTGCACCTTACAATAAGAAGCATAAGAAGGAGGGTGCTGACTGCCAACATTCACTGCTCTCTTCTCCCTGACTTCAGACACAATGTAAATGTGCTTTAATTTAAAATGCTTTAATTTCGTAATGCCTTGACTTCTCTCTGTGATAGACTGTATCTCCAACTATGAATCAAAATAAACCCTTCTTTGCTTAAATAGCAACAGAAAAGTACGACCTCTAAGTTGGTACCATCTCCTGATTTTAGAAAAGGGAGCTAATGTGCAGAAGGTTTAACTGGCTTGCCTGAATTTGACCAGCAGAAGTGGACTTGGCATGCCTTGCCTTCCAGTTTCATGCCCCAAGACCACATACGTGCAGTAGGAAGGAAATTAGAAAAGACACTACACAGATATTGAATTAGTTACTTTTTGTTGGTATAATATGACTAAAATTTACTTTGGCTTACAGTTTGAGAAGGATAGAATCCATGATGGCAGATGCCATGGCAACAGGTGAGAGGAACAAAGGCAACAGGAAGCTGAGAGATCATGTTTATCTGCATGCAGGAAGCAGACACAGTGAACAAGAAATGGGATGATTCTATAAACTCTCAAAGCCCACACCAGTGACGTGTTTCCTCCAACAAGGCTCAGCCTCCTAAAGGTTCCACAAGCTCTGTAAATAGCACTGCCAACTGGGAATCTCGAGAGTCTGTGGGCATCTGTCACTCAAATTGCCACAGATCCCACTGTCAGAGATTCAGAAATGATGTCTAATCCATTAATACCAATCTGTGCAGAGAACAAAGAAAAATCTAGTCACTGAACTGTTAACCATTATGGGGGAGACTCCATCTTCACAGACATCTCTAAAGCTTGGCCTTGCAGGAGCAACAAGTCTCAGGCCCATATATGAACTTGCTCAACCCATAAGGCCTTTGAGAATAAGGACATTTGCCCACTGTCCTCTGTTTCTCTCGGATTTCATCTTAGCTGGAAGAGAGGGGCATCATGGAGCATAATTTTATGCCCACTTGATTGACATGCCTGTAAACATTTCTGGGATTGTTCTGTAAGGCATTAGCATTTGAATGGTTTATTACTTACTTTTGTGGTAATTTTAACAAAATGCATGACAAAAGCTGTGCAGGTAAGTCTGTCTAGAAGCACAGGGTGCCAGTCACATGGTGTGTGCTGTCAGGAGGCAGAGTACAGAGAATGCTGGGGTTTCTCCAATTATTCAGTCTGGGATCTCAACCCATAGGACAAGGTCAACCATATTTGGGGTAGGTTGTCTCACTTTAGCTAAACCTTTCCGGAAATGCCCTCACAGACACCTTAGAGGTCTGTCGAGTTAACAGCAATGATTTTCCATTACAAGTAGGCAAAGTGAAATCAGCCCCACCAAGGTGGGCAAGCATCATCCCATTAACTGACAGAGAAGGACCAATCAGTTTTGTCTTCAGGAGCAGAAGCATTTGACTCCAGTGGCTCTCCGGTACCCAAACTCCAAATCTGGGGGTTATTTGGACTTCAACCAGAAGTCTGACACCATGGTCCCCAGTTCATAAGCCTTCCAGCCTGGAGTAGAATGGCCCCATCAGCTTTCCAGGGCATCTATCATAGAGAAGGTACAAGTTCTTCTTCCATCATCTTGAGAGACTTCTCTAAACAATCCTGGCTAAAGGAAAAGTCTAGTCTCTCATCCAAGAGTCAAAAATTCCAGCAGTAGAAACTGTCGACACGTTTCAGTGGATGTTGTTGCCCAATGACCTGAGTTTGATTCTAGAACCCACATGGTAGAGAGACCCACAGGTTGTCCCCTGACTTTCATACATGTATTATGGCACATACACCTCATACACACACATGTGCAAACCAAAAAAGAAATTTTAATAATATATCTAGGATATATTATTTTAATAATATTTTATTATATTTTATTATATTTTATTATATTTAATAATATTTTAATAATATATATAGGATATATATATAAGAAGGTAGCTGCTGTGGGGTTGAAAGGAATGGGAGGGAACTATAGGTAATTATGAAGTTTAGTTGTGTGGTAAAAATGCTGGAAGATGGTAGTGGTGGCTGCATAATTATAGTCACTCCAAGAACTGCTGGCTCATATACCAGAACAGGTAAACTGTGTAACACATGAATGCTCTTAATAAAGCTGACTTTAATGTGTGTGTGTGTGTGTGTGTGTGTGTGTGTGTGTGTGTGTGTAGATAGATAGATAGATATCTGCATATATATAATTCTGTGAGTTCAGAATACTTTTGGGTTTTAGTTTGGGAGACACAGTCTAACATTTTAGTACATGTTAGTCTGGAAATCTCAATCCTCCTGCCTCAGCCTGCTGCATACTGGTATTATTGGCATGAACTACCATACCCAGCTTGGGGCATTTTTATTAAGATTTACTTTATAATTTTTACTTATGCGTTCTGTCTGCATGTATGTGTACATGTGTATGCAGGTACCTACAGAAACCAGAAGAGGGCACCGGATCCCCTAAAGTGTTAGAGACAATTGTGAGCCACCAGAAGTAAATACTGGGAACTGAACTTGGGTCCTCTGTAAGAGCAAGTGCTCTTAACTGCTGAACCATCTCTCTAGTCCTTGCTGAGGCATTTCTTAAAAGCAGCATTTTCTAAACATATAGATCATGACATGACCTTGTTCAGGAAGTCCTTGTTAAAACACGGGTTTCTTGGTCCCACCACATAAAGCCTACCAAGCTAGACTGCTTAAACATGGGACCGTAGCAGAAGGCAAGAGTGAGCTTAGCAAGGATTCAGAACGCAGAGAGCTTAGATAATGTGTTTTTCTTACTTCACTGTTTTAATATTCAAAGTAGCAATTGAAAAATTTGAATGCAGAGACTATTTTCAAAGTAAGTGCCAACTCTTAGGTGATTCTTGCCTTCCCGTTCCTATGCCTCTCAGAACACATCTGTACAAAAGCTTCAGAATGCCTAGGAGGTAGTCTGAAAATATAGCTTACTATATTGTGTTATTATATAATTACACAGATTTAGATAGAATATTTTTACATCAAGTGTTTATATAATTATCTTGGTTGCTATGCTACTTGCTGTTGAATGGTAAAAAGCATATTAAGATAACACAGAAATCCTCACTCTGAAATGAAAGCTACATACTTCCAATTTTTAAAAATGAAAGAATCATTCTAGCAGAAATGATTGATGCTTATAAACAGGAAGTTGCTTTAAAAAGAAAAAAAACCGGTGATGGTGTATTCCTGAAACATGCCAGAAGCCAAGGCAGGCGGATCCAAGTTTAAAGCTATCCTGACAGGATCACAGTGAGCTCCAGCTCAGCCTCAGATACACGGGCAAGGCCCTCTTTCAAAAGTCAAATCAAAGGGAAACAGGCTGAAGAGGTGGCTCAGCAGTTAAGAGTGTCCGTTGCTCTTCCAGAGCACACACATTTGGTTCCCAGTACCTACATCAGTGGCTCGTAACATCTGTAACTTCAGTTCCAGAGCGTCTTAAGTCTTCTTCTGGTACCCAAGTGCCCTTGCTCACAGGTCTGCACACACACAGATAAGTACAATTCTGTATACATGAAAATTAGAAGTAAAAAGGAAGGAAGGGAGAGTGGGAGAGAATGAATGAAGAAAAGAGGGAGGAAGAGAGGAAAGAAGGGAGGAGGAAGGAAGGAAGAGGGAGGAGGGAGAGGAGGGAAAGGAGAAAAG
>JANHMN010000008.1:71194586-71240551 GCA_030674055.1 Rhabdomys pumilio | reverse complement strand
TGTGTGTGTGTGTGTGTGTGTGTGTGTGTGTGTGTGTGTGTGTGTGTTGTGCTCCTGCTCTAGATGGATAGCAGAAATCAGAAGAGGGCATTGGATTCCTGGACTTGTGAGCAAGCCACCCACTGTGATGCTGGGATCCAGGTCATTCACAAGACCGGTAAGCACTCTTAACCTCTGGGCCATATGTCTAGACCTCATGTTATTCCTTTTGGTTTAGATTGCTTTGGGTTGGGTTGGGTTGGGTTGGGTTGGGTTGGGTTGGGTTGGGTTGGGTTGGGTTGGGTTGGGTTGGGTTGGGTTGGGATGGGTTGTATTGAGTTTTCAAAGTAGGGTTTTTCTTTATGGCTCTGGCTATCCTGGAACTCCCTCTGTAGACCAGGCCGGCCTGTAGACAAGGCAGACCTACCTCTGCCTTTCAAGTAAAAGCCAAATACCACCATGCCTGATTCATATGCTGTTCTTAATGTAGCTTTCTCCAACCCCTGGTATCTCTATGTTGAGGAGGATAGTGTGAATTCCGACTTTCGAGTCATTCTTTGTGAATTTTTTTTTCAATGACAAACATCACTGTCAAACATTCTGTATATTTTACATATTTTCCTTTCCTTTTTCAAGTCATCAACAGAATGTGAACAACAGAGGAACAGAATGTTTATAAATTTTACTTGTTTTTCATCATCCAGGCCCTACCTAGATAGAGTAGGGACATGGAAGGTTCATAATAAATATTTATTTGGATGGATGGGCAGATATCCATAAAGTTATAAAAGACAAAATGCCAGATTATAATTAAATTTACTATGATATGGTAATGGCAGAATTTTCTCACAAATGTAGAAGCTTACTGAATTTTGGCTTATTTTAGAGTCTTTCAGATTTATTTTCTTCTAATTCATAACACATGCTGTCAGTAAAGCACTTCAAAACAAGCCAGTCCAGAGTATATCAATATGTTGGGGCTGGTCATCAAGACTCCAGAGACGGAGACTGGGCCTCAGGCCTCAGCAACAGTCTGCTTGGTAACACTAAATCCTTAATGCCCAGTCAATGAAGAAATGAAGCAAACAGGAGACTAGGCCTGCAACGAATGTGTTTCAGATTCTCTAGAACAAAATAGTGTTGGAATAGAAATCATTACTTACTGAAACTTGAAAGATTTTTCATGTAGAGATAAGCTTGTACAGAATGGTATATTTAGTGAGCACTACATATCAGTAACCCCAGCACTCGGAAGGCAGAAGCAGGGGG
Source organism: Rhabdomys pumilio (assembly GCA_030674055.1). NCBI lineage: Eukaryota > Metazoa > Chordata > Mammalia > Rodentia > Muridae > Rhabdomys > Rhabdomys pumilio. The sequence goes on along the minus strand of JANHMN010000008.1, from coordinate 71,239,303 downwards.
ATTGCTGTGAGTTTGAGGCCAGACTGGTCCACATAGTAAATTCCAGGCCAGCCAGAGCTTCATACTGAAATCTCGTCTGAAAAATCATTCTTTAAAAATTTTAGGAGGGCATTTTCTGTTTCTAGGATATTCATCCTTTTGGACAATTGACTTATATGCTTTTAACAGCTGTAAATAGTTTAATTAAACTCTTATGAGAAAACAAAATGAATGTTTTGACAGGTTTACTTTACAGTTAATACTTTTTCCTCACACAATTCTTTTGAATTGAACTACATTAGTGCACTAATTAAGAAATGAAAATAAACACAAATTATTATATAAAATTTTCTTTTTCCTTTTTTTTTTTTTTTTTAAGAAAACAAGTTTCAAAAATTAACCTCATGGAGCTTGAGAGGCGGTTCATCAGGTAAAAACTTATACTGTTCTTGAGAGAACTTAAATTCAGTCCCTAACATTTACTTCAGACAGCTCATAGCCATCTATAACTTTAACTCCATTAAATCTGATGCCCTCTTTTGGCCTCCAAAAGTTCCTGTGCTCACATGCACATAACCCCCCCCCCAACACACAAAGATACATAACTAAAACTAGAATTAATTTTATTTAAGTAGAAATAGCCGGAAGCTGGTGATGCTCACAGCTGACAGTGTCTTGTCTATGTAGGTGTCTCTGGAGAGTCACATCATGAGGGCATGACATGGAGAATAGATTAAGCCTAGTATGGATTCAAAATGTGAGGGCACTGTTAGAGACAGAGAAAGGCAGAAAAATGTCCACGTGGAGAAAAGGAAATGTCACAGGAGAATTATCTTCCTTTAGCTTCTTCCTATATGGCTTATTCTATGCTTCTTGTCCCCGGTGATATGAATAACCCCTGTCACATACCCTTGAAACTCTGATGTTCTGCCTCCTGGTGTGCCCAGAAACAGAGCAAAGTGAATCTGAACAAAACTGTCCCTGTGTGCTTTCTATGACTGAGATAAATACAATGGCCAATAGCAATTTGGAGAGGAAAGGGTTTGTTTCAGCGTACAGGTATAGTCCATCATGGAGGAAAGTCAGGATAGACTACTTTTCTATACTGTATTGCCCAAGGGTGGCACTACCCACATTGCTGCCTATAACTCCAGCAATGGGAATTCTGACACTCTCTTCTGAATTTCAAAGGCACCTGGATTCACATGCGTATAGCCACACTCACACAGTTAGTGCACACACCTACACAAATGCCCATAAATAAAAAATAATGAAAAAAATTAAAAAGAGAGGTATACATGTAAGGTGATACACATGCTAATTATCTTAACTGAGCCATCCCACAATGTATTTATATCCCTAAACATCATGTCATACACTATCAACATAGATCATTTTTATTGTCAATTTAAAGAGCGCTAGGAACAATACAGTAAAACTGACAAGAGCAGTAACACAAATCTTAATAGTGATAAATCGCCAACGACTTTGCAAAAAAAAAAAAAAAAATCAAAGACATAAATGGCAGAGCTACAAACACAGTCCAGAGAATAAAACAGAAAAGTAAATCCATGCAGCCTCATCCTAGACAAGGGCTTCCTGGATACAAGGCTGAAATTAAATCCAGGACGAGGAACATCACAGATGGACAGAGTGTTTCATCAAAATTGAAAGTTTGGGGTGTAGGAATATGGCTTAGCAGTAGAGGGTTTATCTGGAGTAAACCATTCCATCACTAGCACCATAGAAGGCTTTGTTGTTGGTTTTTTTTTAATATTTTAATTGGAGGTTTCTGTGCTTCAAAGAATACTATAAAGAAAGTTTAAAAGCCAGCTTACATAATGGAAGAAAAATATAACTCCTCGTTTATCTGATAAAAGATGTTTTAGTTCATCTCTGTTATCATAACAAAATACTTCCGGCTGAATGATTATTATAGAAATTTATTCACAGTTCTGGGATCTGAAAAGTCTAATATCAGGGTGCCTATAGCTTTGATATCTAGTAAAGGCTAGCTTTAAATGCTCCATGAACCTAGGCTACTGATCATCCTGCCTCTGTCTCCCATGGGCAGGGATTACAGTTGTGCACCGTATCTGCCTTTGCTCTCTACTTTTGTGGTGGCCCCTTGCCAGAAGACAGAGAATGTGAAAGTGCTCACTCTCTCCCTTGCACCTTGTTACGAAGTCACTAACCCCTGCATGAATGCAGAGCCCTCGTGCTAAATCAGTCACCTCCCAAGGGCCCTATATCTTTGAATATCACACAGGTTCCCATGCATATACCATAGTGGGACTCACAGTCAACATACATGAGTAATACTTATAACTTCATAGTAAAAAGATAACTCCCTTAAAACATAGTCAAAGGATTTGCGAAGACAGTGAAGAAGACACATACAGCTGATAAGTATGTAAGGTGCCAGCATCATTTCCTAGCATGGAGCTGCAAATCAAATTCCCAGTGAGATGCTACTTACCATATACCAGGGTAGAAAAAAAATCAAAACGATAGACAGTAGCAAGTGCTGGCAGACATTGTGGAGAATTTGGACTCCTTACCACTACTGCTAGACATGCAAAATGGTTCATATTTGCATCAGGCCAGTGAGATGGCTTAGCTGCCGCTGGTTAAAGGCAGTTGCCTCCAAACTTGAACACCTGAGTTCAGTCTTCCAGAACCTATATGATGAAGAAGAGAAGTAACCCCCAAAAGCTTTCCATTGATGTCCACAGACACCCTGTGGCATGTCTGTGCCATGCATACAACACATACACACACACACACACACACACACAGAGAGAGAGAGAGAGAGAGAGAGAGAGAGAGAGAGAGAGAGTAAAAACAAAACAATTTTTAAACAAATAGAGCTCTCAAATGACCCAGAAATTCTACTCCTAGGTTATAGCCAAGAAAAGTTAAAATGTGTCTAAAACCTGACTTGCATATGAATACTCACACCATTCATTTTGATGGCCAAATTGTAGGAATATTCCAAATGCCCATCAATAGATAAATAGATCCATAAGAGGAATATCATTCAGCCCACAAGAATGCAGTACTGAGCCCTGCTGCAAGTGTAAAACACGATGCCCTCCCCCACCCCAGAATCAGACGCCAAGAGCCATAAGGTTTATACTTCTTCTTGCATGAATTACCCAGAATAATCAAGACAGAAAGTGGGCCGGTGGTTGCCAGAGGCAAGGTAAAAGGAGGAACATAAAGTGCTTAATGGATATAGTGATTTTTATTTTTGTTTTTTGAGGTATGATGAATCGCTGTTAAGTGTAGGTCCTGGTAGTAACTGTACAAGTGAATATAGTAAGAACCATTGAAGTGTGTAATTTAAAAGGGTAAATTTTATGATATATTAGTGATATCCCAGTAAAGCTATTACTTCTGGAAACGTATTGTTTGAGGGGACAAATCCATGAGTCACACCTCAAATCTCTTTTTTTTTCCTAAACTTATTTTTGTAGATTTATGCATCTTTGGACGGGAAATGGCTTTAGCAATCTTATTTTTATTCTGAGTTGAGAAAGGCCAGCCAGTGAAGTTCCTTTGACTAATGAAATATGTCACACAGATTGCTTTAACCTTCCTGTAAAGATCAGAGAGAGCAACATGAGGCAATGCGCTGTGGCAAGAACTAGCCCTGTAAATACTGCGCTTTATACTGTTGTCATTTTTACAGTGTTACGGGCCGTAAAAAGCACAAGTGTGTGTCCTTTATCTCCAGCTCCCTCCACTAGCTTCCCATGAAACTTTAACAATTTAAATTCCGTTTCTTCCTTCACTGACTTAACTCACTTTAACAGAGAACCATCTCTCGATCTTCTCTATAGGGGATAAGATAACTGATAAAACCTTAAAGGGTATAAGGAAAGCTTTGCTTCCTGCTCTAGTCTGAACAGGATGCGTTCTCCACAGTATCTCACCTGGCTTAGTGTTTGAACACTTGGTACCCAGCTGCCTGTACTGTTTTGGTCAACCATCAAGCTGTGAAGCAAGCGGGGGTGGGGAGGGGGGAACGGAACGTTGGGCTTGGCTCAAGATTTTATAGCCTCACTTCCTGTCTGCTCTCTACTTCCTGTTCCGCTACGTGGGAGAAAGTACACTCTGCTGCCTTTGTGGATCCGCCAGCCATGCCTTCCACGTTATGATGAACAGTATCCTTAGGATGTGAGCTAAAATACACCCCTTCTCCATTAAGCAACTTCTAGTCCAGCATTTGCCTAACACAGAACAAGACAACTAACTGATTTACCTCTGACTTACCTCTCTTTAGCAGAGTGCGTGCTGGCTTCTTCGGCCTCCGATCTCTTTCCAAAACCTGGTCTATCTATGTATCTATCTATGTATTTATCTATATATACCTATATATACCTATATTATATTATTCTCCAAAGCCAGCTAAGAAGCTAAAATCATGTGAACGGTAAGGATTCATTTGCCTCTCAAACAGTTAAATAAATATCACAGTAAGTTGGTGCTTCATCTTCAAGGACTCCTAATGGCAAAGCAAGCCGCACTGTCTACTGAGGATTTGCAGAGAAGTTCACAATATGGGAAAAATATTAAACCTGAGAAGAAAAACCCACGGAAATAGATGTGCATGTTCCAAGAACCGTGAAAGAGGAAGAATGGGAACACAGAGGGAAACACTCCCTTCTGGGAGAAGAGAAATCACCTCACAGTTCTTTACCACTCTGATCAAACTGTCATTGAATTCTGGCAAGATTCTCAAAGGAAAGGGCTGGGCCAACCTGCCTCCTTATATATTACTCTGAAAGGACTTTAAAGATAGCTACCAGTTTGCCATAACATGTCCAAAATTTTTCTTTGGTCTACATATTTAACAGACACCCTCAAAAGACATTCATGGTACTTATTGTTTATCTCACACCATTCCTGCTACTGTAACAAAGTACTCTGACCCAGTAATTTACAAAAAAATAATTCTTTCCCACACGTCCTAAAGTTGCAAAGTCCAAAACAAATCTGGAGTCCACTGAGGATTCATTCTGCAATTCCAAGATGATGCCTTAGAAAAGTCACCCTTGCCGCCTCAGAGGGGGTAGGGGCTAGCTCCCGACTGCCTGTTGTTGAGAGTATCTGATCCAAGGACCTGATCATGCCCAAAGACTCCATCTCTGAACACCACTGTAATGGGGGGTTGTCATCATTTAAAAACAACAACAAAAACAAACAAACAAAAAATAAAAACAAAACAACAAAACAAAAAACCTCTCCAATCTTAAAGGGAATAAGGGATAGTTTATTCTGTAGCCATTTTGAATAACCACAGCCCAGAAACTCCAAACTCCATGTTCCAATGTGGAAGCAGTTTCATGTCATTTTTATAGTTTTGCAGAACAAGGAAAGTCATCAATCAAGGCAACTTTAAAATACATTGGTGAGTGCATAGGAGAGGCAGGCACGGCAAGATGAGGGGGGAGGGGGGCAGCTTTTCTATAAACCCAAGATGCTCTCTGCTGATGCTCTTAGCTTTGGGATTGATAGAAGCTGCTGAGTTAATATATTCTAAGGGGTCTTTACCTATTAGTCACAGGTGTTAGTTCTGACACATAGGTGGGCAAGGAATCGCTGTTCCACGGGGCTAGAACTAGCCCAAGATAAGAAAATTAACCTCTGGACCTGTGATACTCCAATCTCTACAGAGTACTGACGTTCTAATCAGTCAACGTCTCTGCTGACATAGCTCCTCTCCAGGAGTTTTCATTCACAGTATGAATTGTTGAAGGGACACAAACATTCAAACCACAGCAGACTTCTTCTTTTACTCTCAGGATAAAATACCGGAGAACTACATGCAGAGTGGTGATCTTAACTCTGTAGCTGACTTGAACATTCTGGAAGGAATAATCAAACGTTTTATGATGTTAAGTGTAGTGTGCCTGCTGTCTATAAAATGCTGTAATCTGTACCATGGCTGGGTGCTGCAACTTTGCAAAAAGAGGAGGAGCTGTTTTCCAGAGAAATGAACTTTTGTCTTTGTTGTACTTGGTTGGTTGGTTGGTTGGTTGATTGGTCAGTTGATTGAGACAGGATCTTATGTAGCCCAGGCTGGCCTCCAACTATGTGGTTCAGGATAACCTCCAATTCCTGGTTCTCCTGCTTCCAGTTTCCCAGCAGTGGACTTACAAGCATGTGGCAGCATGCCTGGTTTACCTAGGGTTTATCTAGGCAAGTTCTCCGTCAACTTACCCTCATTCCCAGCCCTGAGAAAGGTGGGGTCTAACTAGATAAAGAAACAGGTCTGAGAAAAGCCACCAGGAACTGAAAGCAACCTAAAGAGAATCACCAGATAGAGCCAAACCCTGCAGAGCCTTGCCTGCTCTGTAAAGCAGTCTAGATTTAATTTTGCAGAAGGGACAGCAACAGGGCCTTTTGGGAGTTTACCACCAGGGAAGACTAATTGCATCGTAACACCTTTTCTGCAATTTCAGCCAGACTACTGGGCTCTTTCAGAGTGAGCTGATTCTCCTTAGAAACATTTAAAGGCATGAGTCTCAGATAATAACCCTCTAAGCCCCTATTTTGTGGCATGCTGCATTTAACATGAGCTGAGCGCTATTTATAGATGTTCATTTGTTGTCTGCACAGATGGACAGATGGACATGTTTATCAGGCTAAAGTTACTCTCTGTTGCAACATTTTTTAAAAAATCAATTGGGTTGGGGGTGGGTGGTGCTGATGAAATGGTTAGGCAGTTAAGAGTGAATACTACTCCAGAGGACCCAGCAACCACGCCCAGTGGCTCACAATCACCTACAACTCCAGATCCAGGGAATCGGCCACCCTCTTCTGGACTGAAAGAGCATCTGTCCTCAGGTGCACATACCCTTATCCACACACACACACACACACATAGATGCATAATTTTAAAATAATGATAGTGAAATCTTAAAAATAAAGTGGGGCTAGAGAGAAGGCTCAGCAGTTAAGAACTCCAGCTGCTCTTGCAGAGGATCCAGGTTCAATTCCCAGCATCCACATGGTAGCTCACAACTGTCACTAACTCAAGTTCAGGGCTCCCATGCTCTCTACTGGCCCCCTCGGATTTCAGGTACACATAGAATGCCCAGATTTTTCATGCATGCAAACCCCATGCACATAAAATAATAATCAATTCAAGAGCTGATAATCAGACTCCAATTATCGTGCTTCTGTTGTAACCGAATATTCATCAGGTACACATGTTATTTTCCATGGAAATGAAAATCTAGCCAAACACAAGCCCTGACTTAAAAGATTTGCCAGCTGTACATATATGAGGGGAGACTCTGGAGTCTCGAAACAGCAAAAGAAGGTTCCTTAATTCAAAGAGCTAGAAAGTGGTTGTAATGTAGCTGTATTGCTCGGAATTGCCAATCTTAGTTCCCAGGTCAAAGTGCAATGCGGGCCCAGTGTTTGTTTAGAAAAATGGTAAATCATCAACCATAGCTGCCCAGCGTCTTCCAGGATGTCTTAAAAACAGACAGTGGCTGAGCCGGGGCTCTAGTTATGGTTGCCGCTTATGTGGATACCACACTCAGGGGAGAACTCATCGGGTAAACAACTCCTTGGTCACATTCATGCATTAATCTAAACTCCCAGCTACTTCTCAAAGCTGCTGTGAACAAAAGCCAGAAATGGGCTGCAGCTCAGGAAGGAGAGGGCTTGGCCCAACATCAGGAGGCCATTAACTGGGTGTGCAGGTACACACCTGGAATCCCAGCTCTGGGGAGGTGGAGGAAGAAAGATTAGTTCAAGGCTGTCCTCAGGCTATGTGTGAAATTCCGGGCCAGGCTGGGATGTGTGAGCCCCTGGGTGCTAATGGGGGTGGGGTGAAGGTGAGGAGGGAGTGGGGCGAGGTGGGGTGGGGGCAGGGATGGAGTGGGAATGAGGTGAGGGAGGGGCCACTGGAAGAGCTCCTCATTTATGAAAGGGAGGAGATTATCTCTTAATGCATTTTACCTGCACATTTTGTTGTATTTTGATTTCAAGGCCAAAAAAGCCTCACAGGCGTGCTATTTCGAAAGCACCTCAGTGATAGACCAGCGTTAAAGTCACAGAACAATCCACCCCTGACTGCCTTAAACAATTGGAATCAGGCAATTCGCTCATTCATTTACACTCATTACCTCAGAATTAACGCGCCTCGGCGGAATACAGGTATATGAGGCGCGCTCCCCTGCCACTCAGAAGCGAATTTTAAAACAACTAAAAAGACAAAAAGCCTTGGTATTTCCGCTAAGCAATACTGTTCCAGTGCAGGCAGGACCTTCTAATATCCTTCTTTGGCTGAAATTCATTTTAGTCCCAATTAACTCATAATTACATTAGATGTTAGTAAGACTTCAAAACAAAACATCCGCCCGTTTTAAAAGCTCTGCATTTAGAAAGCCCTCGGCCTGACCCTGCCCCTTGATCAGACTATTTATAGTCCAGTGAAATTACGTTAGGTTCACTGTGCCTGACTGCCCTGTAGATTATTAGTTTGCAAATGCGTTCATTAAATGGCAAGATTCGTTTGGGGGTACAAAGCCTTCTGCTTTATCTTTACAGGACAGTCCACTGGGTGGATTTAAAAATAAAATCAGTCGAGCAAATAGCATAACTCAGAGAAAAAGCTTCCTGTTTTGTGGTCATTGAGTGTCAGGCCCACTGTGAAAACTAGGATTGCTTGATTCTTTTGAAAGAGCATTGAAGCGCCCATGAAATGGATGACTCGAAGGTCCCCTAACTGGGGACACTGCTCTGAATTTGGAGTGCTGCTTGCCTTCTGCCTGGGAGGAACAGTTGGGGCAGTCACAAAAGAAAAAAGCTCTTGTCAGAATCACACAGAAACTGAAAGCTGATGTCAACACATCCGTTCTCACGCACAGCTGTGTGTTTGGTATTCCCAGTTCCGGCCAGCCGGAAGGATGCCACTGGGAGGGATGTCAGGTCTGCTCCGGTCAGGATCAGATGGATGGAGTTTGAAGTCTGAGCTTTCTTCCTAAGATTCTTTCTAGGCACTTAACCCAGCAAAAGCTATAAAAATCAATCAACTATCCGTATCTGTTTTCCTTTTGAATGTTTTGTGGCATTTTATTTGAAGCGCTACGGGGAATTTCAGGCCACCTTCAGCTTTCCTGATTAGGACAAAAATGTAAAGAAATTGTATTTGAGGTTATCAAACTGTTTAATCTAGTCAGTATAGAAACCAAGGAGGAGCTGGAGAGACTTCTTGGCTGTTAAGGGAAGTTGCTGCTCAGTCAGAAGCCAGGAGTCCTGTTCCCAGCAACCACATTGCTGGCTCACAACCTCCTGTAACTCCAGCTCAGAGAACCTGACGCCCTCTTCTGGCCTCAACAGGCACTGCAGTGTGGCATACACACACCTATGGACACCCATAAGTTAAAAATAATAATAATCAAAATTTTAAGTGTAACTTTTCCATTAGAAACAGAGTAAAACAGAAATACTGGCCTTCTGAATGTAATTGTGTTTAATCCCCAAACTTCACCTTTTGTTCTAAAAATATTTTCTGCCAATATTTTCATTCCAATAAAAGATTGCATAAGCCCTTTTAGACATTTCTCCCCGAATAACCTGTCTTGACCTTTCCCCTGAGGGCTTGGATTTAATGAATATTTTGCCAATGTTTTCTTTCACAAATCTTTTGGACTTGTTAAAAGGGCCCTTAGATTGGTACAGATGTAGATTTCCCATCCTCAGAGCCTCATGTTCAGGGAGCATTTGTATCAAACACATCAACATGACAGAAAAATTGGCCATTATTAACCCCAAATCAAGCCTGCCTTCCGTTCCTTCTTATTTTTGTTTTTCTTTTGTTTTTGTTGTTTTACTCTTGTGCTTTGACACCAGATCACAAGTGTCCCAGGCTGGCCTTAAACTTCCAGTCCTCTTGCTGCTACCTCCCAACTGCTGAACAGAGGTGACAGTTGAGGGCCACCAAGTGCATCTTAGACCTGCATTTTTAATTCTACTTTGTGAGAGGCTGACATATAAATAAACCAATATGTCCATAATACAGATTTATATTTTCAGTTTTCATCAGGCGCAATGGAACACACTTGTCATTTCAACTACTCAAGAGGCTAAAGCAGGAAGATTCCAAGTTCCAGGCCAGCCTAGACTACATAGCATGATTTTTATCGAAAAAAAAAAAAATCAGTAGAGGTTAATAATGGCTACTAGGCTGTTTTCAGATCACATGAGGTCATGGTGAACGCAGCTTACACACGTAACAAGTGAGTAACAGCACAGTGGTTTAGATTGGCTCACTTCTGTGTGTGTGTGTGATGTTGCCTCTGAGATGGTCTCCCTAGACCGACCCACACTGGCCTTTGCTGTTATCCTCCTGGGTCTGTTTCCTCCTGGGATTACAGATATGTGCCACCTTATTTAGCTTATCTGGTTGTTTTGTTTGTTTTTTGAGACAGTCTCTCATTCTGAAGCCCAAAAAGGTATGAACTCACAACAGAGTCCAGTTGGCCTAAAACTCATGGTAGTCCTCCAGCCTCAGCCTCTCAAATGCTAGACTTAAAAAGTATATAGCACCATGGCTGCTCATCACAGTTTGGGTTTGTTGGTTGGTTCATCTACTTGTTTGAATCTTTTATTGAATGCATAGTGGAGTTCTCCAGAATCTATTTAAACATCTGCCTGGTACCTGATATCTCTGTGAGCTCTTATTGTCTGATTTTAGAGTTAAGTCATGATCTGTTCCTGCAACCATCTTAGACTCTTCTGTGAGTGGACAATAGTTTCTAGAGAAGTCAGCCATGACTCTCCCCAGGGGAATTGTTCCTAACCCATCCATGGACACTTCCCTTTAAACACACCACATCACTACCACAAATGATATTCAAATTTGTTCGTCTTGCTCTGCCTCAAGATTGGCTCAACTCAGAATAAACAATCGGCAGCTGCTTTCAAGTTCACTCCAATAAACAACTGCCAAGCCAGGGCCGTAGAGAAGCATCTTGCTATAATGGACCACTTTCTGACATTTGGGCAGGTTTCTTCAGCATTTCAAAGCCCTACCCAACCCAACTACAGTTATCCAGTACTTTTCAGAACCCAGCAAGACAACCTCACATAAAGCTGTCTGCCTCACTGTCTCAAAGGTGCCACTGGCCGTGTTCACTTAATTATCCTCTTCTGACCCAATTAAAGTCATTCATTTACCCATCATTTATCCCAAATTCCATTTACTATTCCAGTCTTCAACATCCAAGTTCAATGCGCAACTAATTTTCACTTGCCATAGGACACAGGGAAAAGCTTGAAGCTCTTTAAGAAGATGTGTGTGTACTTACAGGTTTTGTGGGTATTTCATAGCACCCAGGGAAAGCCTGACAGATTAGAGCAAAGAGTTAATGAAGGCAAAGGTATCTATTTAACCCCCACACGAGCCCATTAACTTCATTTAGACAAAAACCACAGTCCCAAAGATGCAAGTGAAACTTCTAAACCCAGCCAGCCATATAGAAAGCACACCACTGAGCTCATGGGATGCTAAGAGTGTAGGTGGCTCAGGAAACATCACCACTACTGCCTTGGGAGAAGGGGAGAATTAGTGAGTGACTTATTCCGAGTACAGAATGCTGAGCAAGGTTCTAAGATAACGATGGGTAGCAAGAAAAACCAAGGTAAGGGAGGCCATTTGCAGCCCGGCATCAGATTTCAGGAGCTGTTCTCTGGCAAAGGAATAAAACCTGCTATTAAAGTTGAGGTATGTCAAAGAGAAGCTGTAATATAGGTAGGAATAATTAGTAGGTATGTGATACACCATGATAAGCTTCATGAGATCAGGAAAACAGACCTTATTACATACTTTTCTCCTTGCTGTGACCAAATACCTGAGAGGGGTGGGTATGTTGGCTTACAGTGTGAGGGGATTAGAGACCACGAGAGGGGGGGGCAGGAACACACAACAGTAGGGGAATGAGGTATTTACTATTCTCTTTGCTGCCATAGTTAGCAAGCAGACGATAGATGGGAAAGAGGGATAAATTATAAGACAAAACCTGACCCAGAGACTTACTTCCTCCAGTGAGGCCCTCTCCACCTCTTCCAAGTTTCACAGTCTTCTGAGACAGTGGTTCTCAGCCTGAGTTGACCCCTTGAGGATCAAATGACCCTTTCACAGGGTTGTCTAGAGCCAACAGAAACACGGATATTTACATTAGGATTCGTAGCGGTAGTAAAATTAGTTATTAAGCAGCAACAAAAAAAAATGATTTTATGGTTGGGGGTCGTCAGAACATGAGGAACTGTATTAAAGGGTCGCAGTGTTAGGAAGGGTGAGGACCACTGAGATAAAACAGCAACTGGGAAGCAAATATTCAAACACAGACCTATGGGGACATCACTCATTCAAACTACAACATATAGGGGAAAAAGGCAGAATTCACATTATAGCTGATGTGATCCAAAATGATTAAGGGGGAAAATGAGATTTAGTCAGAAACTTAGAGGGAAAAGAGAAAAAAAAATTCAAAGTCTAGATCAAACTAAATAATACAAATTTCAACTATTGAGTAAAAAAATCCATTTAATCTTTAAAAATGATTATTGGAAATTTTTAAGTGCATCAGTGACTTAATTAGAACTCCCAGGAACATAAGCCTGCCGTAGCACAGATGACGTATGACAGACAGGAGACATGTGGGTCAATCCACTTCTTGCTGCTGCTATAAAAATGTCCGTGACAGTCAAAGGTATGGAGGTGGTTTCTTTTGGCTCTAGGTTGAGATGTTCCAACCAATATCACCTGCTCCATGGTTTTCTGGCCTACAGCAAATCAGAACAGCCATGTAATAGTGGCGGGAAGCTACCTTGGGGTAGCCAGGAAGCAGCAAGAGGGAGCGAAGGGACTAGAGACAAGATATACCACTCAAGGATGTGTCTCCAGTGATCTCCTTCTGCCAAGTCGCATGTTGTAACATTCTATTCATTGTGTGTTGCAAGAGGAGATATGTCCATGGTGTGGGAAATTGCAGAAGACAGGAAAAGATGTAAAGGAAAAAAAGTATCTAATTTGTAATACAGAAACTAGATGCTCACCGGCTATACTCCGTTCTCCCTCTGCAGTATACACGGTGGCTTTATTCCTCCTCAAGCAGCCCCACTGAGTACCGGGCTCTGTTTAACTAGCTCTGCGCAGTGAGTCTGGGAAGTGGGCTGCCCCCGGTTAAGTCAGGAACCTGTGGTTTTGCTGATGTAAAACCCTGTAGCTTTCTCATTTGCTTTGCCCAGGTGACCTGCTGTGTTTTAAATATTTCTGGCTCTCCCCAGCCTGGTGAACAGGTCTTCATTTCCCCTGCAGTATTTCAGCAGCGTGAATAAGAAGCAAACCTTTGTGTTTTAATAAGCTGCGTGTTTGTGTTTGTGCATGTATGGTGCATACATGTTTACAGGTCCTTAAAACCAGAGCTCAAGGCCTCGGGACTTCCTCTAGCACTTCCCACCTTCATTTTTGAGACAGGGTCTCTCACTGAACTGCTCAGCATCTTGTTTATTGGTGTTAGGATCCACCTGTCTCCACGTCCCAAGGGTGAGACTACAGGCGTGGGACACCACATTCGGATTTTATGTGGGTCCCGGAGACCTGATCTGGGTCCTGTGGCTAGAACAACAAACGCTTCACCCACCGAGCCAGCCCCCCACACACACCCGTCTTATCTTCATGGTGTTTGTTTGTTTGTTTGTTTGTTTGTTTCCGAGACAGGGTTTCTCTGTGTAGCCCTGGCTGTCCTGGAACTCATTCTGTAGACCAGGCTGGCCTTGAACTCAGAAATCCGCCTGCCTCTGCCTACCAACTGCTGGGATTAAAGGCGTGCGTCACCACCGCCCGGTCTTCATGGGTTTAAAAAACTTTTTTAATTGAAATATCTTCTCATGCAATATATTTGATCACGTTTCCACTCCTGCAATGCCTTCCGGAGCCTCCCTCCTCCCGCCCCATTTAATTTTATGCTGTCTCTCTCAAAAGCAAAACAAGAAAAAAAAATAAAACACACCACACACACACACACACACACACACACACACACACACACACACAAACATGAAAGGAAAATCAAAATAAATAAGCAAAAGACCAATAATATAAAAAGTGCAAAAAGGGTATAGGAGTTCTTCAAAAACACCATTGAGAGAGGGAGGGGAGAAGAAGAAATAGAAGAAGAGGAGGAAAAAGAGGAGAGGAAGAGGAGGAAGAGGAGGAGGAAGAGGAGGAAGAGGAGGAAGAGGAGGAAGATGAAGAAGAGGAGGAGGAAGAGGAGGAGGAAGAGGAGGAAGAGGAAGAGGAGGAGGAAGAAGGGTAGAGTCTGGCCATGAGCACATGAAGGGAGGGGGTATGGGGGAGGAGAGAGAGGAAAAGGGTAAGGGAGCAAGAGGAGATGAGAAGAGAGTGAGGGGGGCAAGCAGCCCCTTTTATAGTGAGTCGGACACACCTGGCTGTTGCCAGGTAACTGAGGGGCAAACCCTAGACGAAATGCCAAGGCAGTGAGACTCCATTGGAGAAAACTGATTTTTTTCCTTTAACAATGGATGTCTATTGAAGATAGCTTTTTAGTTAGAGATTGGAGTCAGTGTCCACTCTTCGCTCTCAGTGCTGGGACCCCACCTAGAATGAACTTGTGTGGGCCTTGAGCATGCCACAGTCTCTGAGTGCATCAGTCTCACTGTGTCTGGGAGACAAGACTTCCTTGGAGTCATGCATGACCTCTGACTTTTACCTTTCCTCCTCCACTTCAAAAGTAACTCTCTGAGGCTATGGACTGAGGAGCTTTGATGAAGACATCCTGCTGAGGACTGTGTTCCAGAGTCTCTTACTTTCCACACACTGGCCTGTTGTGGGTCTTTGGGTTAGTTCCCATCTACTACAAGAAGAAAGTTTCTCTGGTGAGGCTGAGTGGAGCACTGACTTATTGGTAGAGCGGTATGTCACAAGGAGTCATTTTACTGCTGTGTCCCTTTAGCAGAACAATAGTATTAGATATTCCCACCTGGCCTCATGACCTGTCTAGTCTCAGGATCTTCGCCATCTTAGGAGTCAGTATGTGCTCCACGTTATGAGTGAGTCTTAGATCCATTCAGAAAATGGTTGGTTAAGCCCCTAACCTTTGTGCCACTACTGCGCCCATATATAATACTGGCAGATCGCTGTTGTATGTTTGAATGATTATTCAATGGCTGGAAGATACTGATGATTCCCCTTCTTGTCTGGTAACATTCAGTGTGCCTTCCAGCACCATGGATGCAGGTCTGTAGAGGGGAAACTTATAGTCAGGTACCAGGTCACTTCTCAGTGTCTGATGACATAATGACAAATGTTGGCTTTTGTGGAAACCCACCAATAGCCTGTGGTGTTTGATGACCTCCATGGGGCCTCCTTGGCCAGTGACTCAATTAGCTGGAATTCCTGGCACTGGAAGTTTTAGTTGTTACTGTAAGATGCCTAGTCATGGCATGGTCTTCCCTGTTCTTTAATGACTCCAGTCAGGTTTCCTTCTTATGTGCACATATCTTAAGAAGCGGTCGAGTTCCATATGCTGTTTCAAAGGATCTTGAGTGTCACTTGTCCTTTCTCTGTCCCCTCTTGAACCTTCTCTTCACTCTCCCTCCCTATTTAATTTTCCAATTCAAGTTCCCTTTTGTCTCTCCAGAACAATGGATTCTATTCCCCTTCCTTGCTAGAACCTCTCCGATCCGACCCCTCACCTCACTCCAAGGTAATAATCTAACCTCGGTGGTTATTCAGGCCGTCACACACAAACTGAAGGCCTAAACGCTAACATCCACATGTAAGAGGAAACATACAATGTTTGTCTCTGAGGATCTGGGTTAACTCACCGAGGATGATTTTTTTTTTCCTGACTCCACTCATTTACCTGTGAATTTCATACTTTAGTTTTTCTTAACAGGTGGATGATATTCTGTGTAAATGTACTATATTTTCATTACACATCTCTCAGTTGATGGACACCTTGGCTGTGTCTAATTTCTGGCTATTATGACTAGAGCAAGTGTCTACAACAGGATGAAGCATCCTTTAAGTATACGCCCAAGAGAAGTATAGCCGGGGCTTGAGATAGATCTCTTCACAGCTTCCCGAGAAGCCACCACATCAGTCTCCATAGTGGCTGTCAGGTTTTCATGTCTACCAGCAATGACTAAGTGCTCATCACCTATCCCCACATCCCTGTCAGCCTGTGCTCTCATTTGTATTATTGAACTCCCGCTATTCTGACTGCTCTGAGATGAGAAATCTCAAAGTAGAATCAGTTGCATTTCTCTGACAGTGAAGGATAGTGAACACTTCTCAAAGTGATTTTCAGCCATTCGCATTTTGTCTTTTGAGAACTTCCACTTCATTCTGTAACCTATTTTTAATTGGGTTATTTGTTTGGGTTCTTTATGTTTAGAGTTTGGGATTTTTAGTTCTTTACATCTTTATAGTTTTAAATGGCTAAGATTAGACTAGGATCAAGCCCATACTGATGGATGGCAGATGATTTTTGATGAGGACAGTAGCTTTACTTAACAAGTGAAAATGTCTCAAGTGTTCAGAGATAGGGTGGAAAAAAAAGTTGAGTTTCAACAGGAAACTTGTTATTAATTTGGTCGTGAAAAGATGAAAACAACCCAGCAGCTCTGACAGTAATAAGAGCGAGAAACATACGGGGTTGTTTTAATGCAAGAACACAGTAGCATGAGACCAAGATTATGGGGATGAAAAGATTAACAGAGAGTAAAGGTCAAGGGTCACCTTTAGAACTGAAGAGTCATACTACTGCCTTCGACAAAAAAATGGCCGTGAGAGGGATTAATTAGCTTTCAGGAGTGGAGCTGGGAAAGGAAGAGATTGAAGGAGCTCCTGTCAGATGGCCTCAGCCAGTCAACAGTGTCATCCCTTTTCTCAAAGGCTGTCAAGATTTAACATCACCCAGGATTAAATCTCTACTCATGAAATGCTAAGTAAGGGCAAAGTCTTTCATCAAATTCATCCTCCTCTCCGTATCTGCCTAACTACAGTGTTCTGAACACCAAGCTACTCATAGCGAGGGATACAGTGTAGGGCATGCAGAGGAAGCTGGTCGGTACATTTACACGGCTCAAGAGGACAAAATTAATGTATAATATTGGTTAACAATAAAACAGTGTTATCTAGCGTTGAAGTGTCAAGGACAGAGGAGTGAATGATAATTAATGCCTATAAAAGTCTCCTTGAAGCAATAATACTTAAAAAAAATTCAAAATTTAAATGAATACATGGCAAAGGAGAGGTATTATAAGTGATTAGAAAAACCTGGGCCAGGAAGTCCAGAATCTGTGCCTAATCAGGTAGGTCAGTCAAGAGTCTTCCTTGTGTGAAACTCAAAGCAACTTTGGCTAGTGTGGGGTGAGTTATTGTGGAATTGCATCTTGACTCTAAGTGGCAAGTAAGTAGTCACTGAGCAAAAATCATACTGTAGAGTCAATCTGGCTAGATGGAGCTCACTTGGCAGAGTATATCCTACTGTCTGTGAAGCTCTCAGTTCCTCTTCTAGCCTCCATAAACTGGAGGTAATGGCTCACCTGGTGAAGGCCATCCTCGACTACATACATGAGACCATGTCCTGCCATTCTGTTGAATATTTTGCTGTAACACTGATGGGCACAAACCTTGTTTGCCCTGGGGATCATAAGCACTATCGCTGCAGCCTCTGAAAGCTGGTTGGCTACTGCCGCTGTCAATCACCTTAATTTGCATTCTGTGGGGTCTTTGTCCGCTCTGTGTCTCTGCCTTGGCTCGAGGTCTCTGAGAGATGGATGGCCAGAGGAGATCTGAGATCATGACTGACGACACAGAGGGGAAGCAGCCTTAACAGCAAGAACCTGAGTCTGCTTCAGAAAAGAAGAGACTCCCTATGGTTGAAGATTCATCAGTGGGTAAACCCTTGCCTTACCCACAGGAGGGCCTATCTCTGTGTTGTGTTTCATAAAAAGAAAGAGAAACCAGGGATATGTTTGGTGGAGGCGCGGTATGGTATGGAGGAATGGGGTGCCTCTGCCACATGATGAGTTTATTCAGGGCATGAGGAGGGGAGGGGAGTGGAAGGGAGAGAGTGAAGAGGAGTAGAGGCCGGCCATGAGGCACGTGGAGAGAGAAAAGGTCTGCCTTCCCACTGACGGAGAATGGCAAGAACTCAATGTTCAAAATAGCAGAGAGATGCATCAGAAGAGCGACTTATGCGTGAAGTTATGGCCACCAGGACTACGGCTGGGGGGATGGGAAGACTGATAAAAGAGGTGAGCAGAGACTAGATCGGTAGGCTGCACGGGTCACACCAGCACAAGGTGACATCTCCACCAGGGACATAGAATGGAAACGGAGAGAAAAGTAGTCTTGCAAAAAATGTTCTGAGGAGCATTAGGGCCTGAAGGCTGGTTGGATACAATCAAGAAAGAAACAATCTCTGAAGTGATTTCAAAATCTTGAGCTCATGTCCCTGAGGTAATTTAGATCAGAGCTGATTTGGGGTGAATTTTCTTCCTGAGGGTATTCAACTGTTTTCTGCCATCTCCAGTCTCCTGAAGACTGTCTGGAATGTTTCTATTTTAGGCCTTTGGATCCTTGTTCTAGACTTTTGCTGTGTGTGTTGGGGGAGGTGGGTATTTGTTTGATATACAGTTAACAGTTCTCTGTTGATGCATTTTATCTGACCTAATTAAAGATATACTTTTGCACAGTGGCACAAATCTACAGTCCTACCTGCTAAGAAGGTAAAGGTAAGAGAATCACTGGGGCATGAGTTCAAGACCAGACTGGGAGCAGGATTCTGTTTTAAAATCTAGGATGCAGTTCAGAGGTAGAGTGTTTGCCTAGAATACATAAAAGCCTGAGCTTGCAGTCCAGCAGCACACACACACACACACACACACACACACACACATTTTTATTTCATCCTTTCAAAGAATCTATAATAGCCATGTAAAGTCTTTGCTAAACTCAAAAAATGGGCTATCCTGGACTTACCCTCTATTAAATTTTTGTGTAATCTTGTAACATATTCCTTTTTGGATTTGTTGTCTTCATTGAAAATAATGGTTCATTTTTTAAGACATTGCAATTACTCCTGCTCTTGGTGGTGATGGTCTGGTCTGGTCTGGTCTGGTCTGGGAGTTTTAGTTTTTAGAGACAGGGTCTCACTGTACATTCTGGTTATTCTGGAAGTTGCTGTGTAGACCAAGCTAGCTCCAAACTCTCAGCAGTTCTCATACTTAAGCTTCCCAAGTGCTTAGATACCTGAATCTTAAACACTTCAGCAAAGCAGAACCCTATGGATTTTAGCTCCTTGCATTGTAAGTGGGAGACAAGCAGACACGCAGGCCAGCTCCGGCGCTCCCCCTGTGTGTGTTCCTTCTTTCCAGGGCCACAGGTTTACAAAGCATCTTGTCAACATCCTAAAACGTGTCTCTATACGCATTGTGTCCATTTTCATGACTGTCACGTGAAGCTGGCCTTCTATTAGTAATGCCACCATGGCCAGAAACAGACAAATGACATAAGGAGACCCCAAGATGACAAAGTAACAATTCATTAAATTCTGAGCTGGTCTCTGTCCCCTCCTCAGAAAGCTCCCATGTGCTGTCTTCAGCCGACCCTCTCTCTTCTGGCATTCCTCCAACTGGTTAGCAGGTCTGAATTCAGCTTCATTCTCAAATCTTTCAGTCCATTCCCATTTGGCTGGGAAATAGGGGACAGGGGCTTTGTCTCTAGCTCTAAATTTTTGCCAACCTTGAAACAGAGGACTAGGCTGTGGACTGATTTTTTTTTTCCCTAAAGATAACAAACATAGAACATTCGATATAAAAATGGTCTTTAAAGAGGCTCTCTGTGGCTCTCAGAAGTATGCCTCCCTTGGTCTTCTTGGGGTGAGGACTGGCCGGCCACCTTTTGGTCTTCATACTGGCTGAATTTTGTGAAGCAGCCTTCTCTTTTTTTGCTGCCTTCCTCACATAAAAGAAATCACATAGCAGGGCATGATGGTACATGCCTGTAATCCCAGCACTCCAGAGGCTGAAGCAAGGATTGCTGTGAGTTTGAAGCCACCCCTAACCAGTGGCTCTGGGAGACTGTTGTTTGTTCTACGTGTCCTATCCTCTTCTGTTGGAGTTCTTACAAGGAACTGCCAGTAGTCTTCCCCTCCTTGAGATGTCCCCAGGGCCCCTGCCTGTCACAGGTCTCCTCAGTTGGATTCGTTAGGAGGACAAACAGGCAAGAAGCCCCTTAGGCCTTGGGTGCCCTTTCACACTTCACATTTAACTTTATGCCTGGGCCCAGAGAAGAAGGGGTATAATCAGTTGTCCCCTTGGACCCCAGGAGTGCCCTGGCTTGGCCACTGCTTCTTCCATTCACCCACACACAGGTTCTCTTGACTTTGAAACTCAGCTCTGGGCTTTTCCAGGCTTCCTCGTTTTTTCTCAAATCTGCCTCTCTGAAATGAAAAATTTAGTCCAGCTCCAACCCTATGTGACAGACCCAGGACAAGGATTTCAAGGACACTAGAACTATGGACAGAGCTGACATGTTCTTACAGTTAACGATGACAAAACGTACGACAAGTTAAATTCTCATCATGAGCCAGATGTGGTAGCACAGGCCTCTGATCTCAGCAGTTGGGAGGCAGAGACAGACAGATCTCTGCTCTGAGTTCAAGGCCGGCCTGGTCTATAAAGTGAGTTCCAGGACAAAACACCCAAACCCTCATCTTGCTGAATATTACAATTCAACTTGAAAGTACAGAAGGCAGCTAGACATTTAGAACATGTATTATTTTGTTTAATTTAGCTTTTTTAACATTAGTCTTCTAATCGTCTTTTTATAGTCTAAAACTGTTTGAGTAAAACAAGTATTCATTTCTGTTACACTTGCAGGAGGGTTGTGCAGCAGACTGTCCATGTTCATGTATGTGTGGATGCGTGTCTGTGTGAGTACAGAGGCCAGAGGATCTCATGTTCTGTTTCTCTAGAGCTCTCTAAGTTTTGTTTTGAGACAGGGTGTCACCGGAACCCAGAGCTCACGGATTTACCCATTCTAGCTAATCAGGAAGCTCCAGGGATCCTCCTGTCTCAGCTTTCCCAGTACATGGATTATAAGTAAACGCCACCACCTCTTACATGTGTGCTGAAAACTGAACACAGGTCCTCACGCACTTTACTGACTAAGGTATCTCCCATCCACAGCCCCTCCTTTTAAAGATTCACTTTATTGTTGATTGTTTGTATTTGTGTATCTGCCTATGTGGAAGTCTGTAGGTGCAGGTACCCACAGAGGTTGAAAAAAAGATGGTGTCAGTTCTCCTAGAGCTGAAGTTACAGGCAATTATAAGCCACCCAACATGAATGCTGGGAACAGAACTTGGGTCTTTTGCAAGACAAGTGTTCGTTCTTGAGTCCTGAGCGATCTGTCCAGCCTACTCCTCTCTGTTTCATTTTGTTTTTTGTGTGGTACTGATGATCAAACCCAGGGCCTCGTGTGTGTTTAGGCAAGCTGGCCACTGAACTATATTCCCAGCCCTCCAAAGTCCTTTACTGAATGAATACACATTTAAGACCTCAGAAACCTGATCAATAAAAACTAACCCTGGAAGACAGAGGTCTAATTAGCCAAGGCTGGATTGAAGAACTAGGAATCAAAAATCCCTTTTCAACTCTTGTGAATGACTCTTCCCAGGGTGCACCCTGTGCTTTTGAGATCTCAGAACAATTCAAGCACATATGCGGAACAAAAACAATTACATAGCCCTCTGTTAAATGTTATGTGTAATTGATCCCTTCCTAACCTTATATGGATGATAAACCTTTCTCCTGTCAATACAAAGCCACAGTGCATTCGAAGATCAGGGGACAAACTGTGAGAATGAGTTCTCTTCTTCAATCATGTGGGCATCCCGGGAATTGAACTCAGGTCATCAGGCTTGACAGCAAGTACTGTCGCCCGCTGAGCCAGCTCTACAACCAATAAAAAGAATTCTGACACCAACTATCTTCCAATAGAAAAATTGATTATCTTGGGCCCTGTGGTGTGACTCGATAATGGAATGACGGCCGAACCATTTCAATGCTCTGGGTTCCCACTCAAACACTGCAAAACAAAAACCGACCAAACAAAAGAAAAACACCTTGCGTCCGTGAATGTGAAAATCCTGTAAATTGCAGATCCTGCTTGCTCTTGATGCACTTAGGGTTATAAACCAGACCGACTTTTAAATGTATTCGTTCATGCAGGGCTCTCGTTCCTGCTCAGGCCTTTAGAAATTGCCTGTGCTGCTCATTCGCTCCTTAATGGAGTTCAGCGTGGCTCCGTTTCCCATCCACTCTCCTAACGCCAATAGCACCGTCATCATGCCTAATGGGCTTTATCCAGCGCTCATCCTTCTCAACTTCAAAGCCACAGTGGCTTCTGTGGAAGTCTTACACATCCATCAGCTTTTCTTTCCTCCTAGTGTGGTGATTGAATACGGAGCCACACCCGTAGGCGGGCAGCAAGCACTCTAGCACTGACGACAGCCCCGCCCAGTAACACAGTACTGGCTGCTCCTTTGGTTTTTCGTTCACATTCTCTGACCTGCTGAACGTCCGCTTCGGTGTTCAGTTCCTTCTTTGCCATTTCCTTTCGAAACGCCATCCACAGTTAGAGATTCAGGCTCCATTCGGATGTAGACCCTACTCCTCTGATGAACCGCTCTTTCCTCTCCTTTGACGTGATCATTTCTCTTCTGAGAGTCTCCATAGTCTGCTGGCACACCAGGTGTGCATGTTCTATTTCCAGTGGCGACCACACTCTAACCTTGGGTCATCCTGACATGAAAAAGGGGATTGTTTTTTGTTTGTTTGTTTGTTTTGTTTTTCTTTTCTTTTTTTTTTTTCTTTCTTTCTTTTTTTTTTTTTTTAAGACAGGGTTTCTCTGTGTAGCCCTGGCTGTCCTGGCACTCACTCTGTAGACCAGGCTGGCCTCAAACTCAGAAATCCGCCTGCCTCTGCCTCCCAAGTGCTGGGATTAAAGGCATGTGCCACCCCTAGGTGGCTAGGGGGATTGTTTCAATTCTTCCCTTAACCTTGACCAGTACTTTAAATCCATCAAGCCCATATCTTTCGAATCTCTACCTCCTTTCCCAGCACTGTTCCAAACACGGCAGATTGAGAAGGTTTCTCTTTCTGATGCTATTTTAGTGGGTCGTTGTAATGCCTTTTCTTTTTTTCAAAAGTGTATCCTCCAAAAGGAAAGGGCTGGGTTTTTATGCGTTCAGGATAATCCTTTATCTGCGGCATTAAATGCTGGCATTAAATGCTGGAAGCCTGGGATGCAGTAGGAGTTTCTGAAGAAGGGGTTTAGAGGGGGACTCAGCTGGTGGGCAGATGAGAAAGGAAAGAAGGCAGAGTTTGAAGTGGCATTTGCATGGTGGGCACACAGTTTCCATTTAGGCTGCTTAGGTGGCTCAGGGAGACTTTGAGGGCCATAAAAAGCCCAGTGATCTCCCTTAGTGCTGACTCAGCTGGTGAGCACTTTGCCCCAAAATTATTGTATTAAGGAAAGATCAGGGAGAACGACAACTTCCAGCGATGGTCAAAACAGTCCTTTACCTCTTTCTACTGGCTTGACTTCCTCTTAGTGCAGCTCAGGGAAGTGTCAAGGATTCTTCCCAGGTCTCCTCTCTTCCTCCCATCACTCCAGGCTGTCAGTTCCCTCCCCGATCCACATCTCCCCTGAACATCTTCTGTGAAGGAAGATGGAACATGCATACTACAGCTTCCCAGGTCAGAATGCAACGGAGCATAATATGCCAAGTTTAAATGCATATTCTAAGGAAGTCTTTTCTCCGTTTTACCCCTTCCACTGTTATTATTATTATTATTATTATTATTATTATTATTATTTTATTATTTTATACATTTTACTTATTTACATTTCAGATGTCATCTCCTTTCCCATTTCCCCTCCCTAGAAACCTGCTATCCCATCACCCATCCTCCTTTTTGCTTAGACTAAGCCAGAACCTCAAGAAGACAAAGTTAAGAACTTGAGGCAAGAAAACTGAACATAGAAAACCCTATGCTGCCTTTCACAGAGCCCCACAAAACCCCACAGTTACTGGCACAAATCAATATTAGAAAGCAAACTAATAAATATCTCATCTGTGGAGATTTGTAAATGAAGTGGAGGTTGTCTAAAAACCAAACATACTAAATTCTAATTAATGTGTAACGCTTTGTAAAATACAGTGAAAGAATTTAATCCCTTTTCCCCTTGAATTAGTGGTGCCTCTCTAATGAATCTGGCTGTTAATGAATTCAGCTCAGTCTAGTAAAATCAATGAAGCATTTCTATTCAATCAGTATTCAGAGTACGTGTCCATCGGCTTCGGCATAATGCTTAATGTGTGAGCTAACCAAACACTGTCCCTCACCACTCAGTGCCCAAAGAGCCCCCACATTCAAAACCAAAGGAAAAGGATGCCACTGTCATAGAGATAACTGCCCAAAGCATAGGTCCAGAGGACATCAGACCCACACACTTTGGTAACTCATGTCCTGCATTTCCAATAAAGAAGTCAACTGAAATAAACGTCAGAGATCGAAAACTGCATGTGTTTGGTTGGCAACACCGACACCTCCCCAGCCCGCTTCAGAAGTCATTTGTAGAAGCCAGATGGAAAATGTAGATGGGGGAAAAAGTGTAATGTAAGAAGGTCCAGAGGGGAACAAATTCAAAGGGTCCATTTTCAGTCTGCCTCAGGGACAGGGTCTAAACTGTCACAGGGAAAAGAGCTGCAGAGGCTGTTTACATAGGGAGCCTCATGAGGTGGAGGCGGGGCTGAAAGTGTTCCAGGTAAAGCTGGCCAAAGGGCAGCCATTGCTCTCCCCCACACACACGCGCTCACACACACACACACACACACACATACACACACACACACACACACACACACACACAGAGCCCAGCATGGCTTCACTGTCACAGTGAAAATGGAAAGGAGTCTGCTCTGGCTGGATCTTGGGAGATTTTTGCAGCCTTGAGGCCATATTGTAGGCTTCACAGGGAGATGGGTGAACAGGGTTTCCTTGGAGGAAACGCCAGCCGCCAGGCGTCAGCCAACGGTGTCCAAAGAGAGGCCTTAAATGGAAGAGCACTGAGTGCATGTGAGCGTGTATCAAGAACGGCTGGGAGTTTCAGCAGGGACAAACGAACTAGCAAAATGGAGCTATAGACTGACCCTCGTTGCCTCATTTGTAACCAAACACCAGTGAAATGTGAGGATGTTTGGAACAGGCATAGTTTGTAAATTCATCTTTTGACTCAAAGTTAACTTTTCCAGTGTGTGTCTGTGTGTGTGTGTGTGTGTGTGTGTGTGTGTGTGTGTGTGTGTGTAGGTCAGAGGACAGCATTGGAAATTGAGTCTCTGCTTCTACCATGTGGGTCCCAGGATCCTCAGGTTTGGAGGCGACTGCCTGTACCCACTTTTTCAGCAGCTCAATGTTCGAACTGATCTCTGATCTCACATCTCATTCTTTCCTTCTCAGGGACCCTGACTGTCTTTTGTTGCCCGAATCTTTTTGATAGACAATGTCTATAATCTCTAAAATTACCTAGCAGATGACATCACTGCCTATAGTTTTACTAATGGGTGTTTTGGTAATGAAAGCAACTTTCTGGCCAAATACGAAAATGCATGCAAATTTTTATTAACATGTGAGCACTAGAAATGCCTTGCAGCTCTGGAGTTTGCTAAATTCAGTCTTGCGGGCATTCAAACATCTTTCAAGAAATATGGCTGCAGGAACATTTCTCCTAATCTACATGGAACAAAAACAGAGCCTCCCTTCCATTAGGGACAGAACTCAATCAGATGCAATCTTTGGCTTGAGTACTTCCTCAAAGACTTTTGAGTGGATGGGCATCCAAATTCTTATTAAAATGTAATATGATGATGCAATACTGTGTTTATGTCACATTTATAGCCATATCTACCTGTCATTTCTAGTCAATAAACATATCTTAAATACCAAGTATCTTAGCCCACAAAACACACACAAACACACACACACACACACACACACACACACACACACACACAATTTCCTACCAACGCTGCACATTGGAATGATAAAAAGTCCAGGACTGGGTAAGACAGTCAGGGTAAGTTAGGCATGTCTGAAGTTTCTATTGGTCTGATATAATACCCTGGTAAAAGCGACCAAAGTAGAGAAATCGTTTATTTAGCTCACACCTCCAGATTATTGTCCATCATTGTGGGAGAATCAGAGTTAGGAGCTCTGCGGAAATGACCTCATCACCTCCACAACCAGGAACAGAGAACAGTGAATGTCTGCGTGGCAGAGTTCAATTCTACTTCTCTGCTGTGCGCTAGTCTAGATCCTGTCTATTCACAGTGGGTAGGGCTTCCCACTTCAGTTAGTGTAATGAAGACAATGTACCACAGACAAGCCCACAGGCCTCCCTGATCTAGACAAGCCCTCTAGACTCTTTCCCCAGCTGATTCTAGATTGTCAGTTGAGAATTAAAAATATCATTACAGGACAGGCAAAAAGGTTCAACTGGAAAAGGATACGAACCCCTAAATCTGACCACCTCAGCTTGATCCCCAAAACCTATGAGTCCTCCACAGAGTCCTCTGATGGCCAAAAGTGTACATCTCTGTGTTGTTGTTGTTGTTGTTGTTGTTGTTGTTGTTTTGTTTTGTTTTGTTTTGTTGTTGTCGTTGTTGTTGTTTGTTGTGTTTGAAACAGAACACGGTCTCATTTAGTCCAGGCTAGCCTCAAGTTCTTGACCATAACAAAAGTATCACAATGAGCAAAATTCTGACCCAAGTCAGAAAACTTCACTGAAACCAACATATTTCTTGAGGTAAAATTTCCTGAAAATCCTTTCATGGCATGAGAAAGGGAAAGATTTCTTAGGCAGGACCCAGAAAGACATACCCCAAGAAAGAAAATGAATACCTGAATCAGATTTCAGCAGCAACAACAAAAATTATCCTTTTGCTATTTGAAAGACACTGTGAAGGGGGAAAAAAAGCAAGGTACAGATTGGTGCAAGTGCTCACAGAGCTTTATACCCAGAATATATAAAGAATGTTTCCAGTACAAAATGAAGTCAATGAGTTATTTTTTTTAATGGATCAAATATTTAAACAAAAACTTCTCAAAGGAAAATGTTAAGCCCAGAGCTGGCCTGACCACAGAGACAGACAGATGCTCCTGGTTCTGCCTCTGTGGAAACAGTCTGGGTGCGGAAGGCAGAGAGCCAGCTCTCAACATGAGTGTGCCTCATGGGCTGCACACCCTCCCCTGGGACTTGGCCAGGCTCCCAGGCGCCCTCTTGACCTGGTGCCCTGGCCATACCAGAGGCAGGACACAGCTTTCTCTTTAGTGCAGGTTTCAGTTTCTAGGGGTGGGGGTGGGGTGAGGAGAGAATAAGTTAAATAAGTTAATCAGAGAGAAAGAGAGAGAGAGAGAGAGAGAGAGAGAGAGAGAGAGAGAGAGAGAGAAATGGGGAGGGAAGGATGGATAAAGGAGGGAGGGAGGGAGGTTGGCAGAGAGGGAGGCAGGATGCCAGCTGGGTATGAGGGTCCATGCCTGTAATCCCAGCATTTGGGAGGCCCAGACAGGAGGATGTCCTCAAGTTTAAGGCCATCTAGGGTACATTTAAAGACACTGAGTCAAATAAAAAAAGCAGGAGATAAGAAGAAAGGAGAATCTACTGAAAGGTATTTTGTTCAAAAATGTCATATTGAGATCTGATCCTGTGAACACTAATTCAAAAACTTTAAAAGGAAGATTAGTAAGTAATTAAATATAATAAAAAAGGAAAAATGTCTACCAAAGAGCTCATGGAAAGACTACTCAAATCACTGGCAAATAGAGGAATGAAAATGCCTCTGGTCCAATGATGAGCCCTTCTCCCTCTCCCCTCCTCCCTCCTCCCTCCTCCTTCCTCCCTCCTCCCTCCTCCTCCTCCCTCCTCCTCTTCCCTCCTCCTCCTCCCTCTCGCCTCCATCTGTCTCTTGCATGCTCTCCTAACATATAACAGTTTCCACCCTGGGACAGATGACCTAGCAAAAAGATCCTATACACACACAATCTCCCTTGGTCTTGAGCTTCCAGCTTCTGGAGCTACAATAGACCTCTGTTCTTTATAAATGACACAGGCTCGGGTATTCTGTCATAGCAGAACAAAGCCGACTAAGACTAATTTTCTTTCTTTCTTTCTTCCTTTCTTTCTTCCTTTCTTTCTTTCACCCTAATCACTCTCAGTAGCTACAGAAGATTCCATAGGTTTTAATCTTACTGAACTTTTATCTAAAAAGTATGACTAATCCTATGTACTTAACTGTTCTGGGAAGAGAACTGTTTTAAATAATTCATACGGACCACTTAACACAATGATAGGCTCATAGTGAGAATAATAATAGCATAAACCCAATGGCTGTTGGGAAGGTTCAAGGTAACACGGGCGCTGCTGTCCATTAAGTTTCCCTGAGAAGAAAACCTCTGAGATAGCAATTAGGAAAGACATGAATTATTTGGGAGATCGTTCCATGAGAGAAATGACAGAGAAAACACAGAGGTAAAATGACTCAGATAAGCGAGGTTTGGGGCCCCCATGAAGTATATATTCTACTAGCTATACCTAGTGAATAGTAATAAAAATCAACAAAGAGGCAAGAGAGAAAGTAAGAGGTAAGAAGCTTAGGAGGATCTAGTAGCCTGAGAAAGAGCAGAACATGTCTGAATCAAACAGAGACATGATATATAGAGATAAGGGTTCTGAAAAGGCCATTCTGAAAACGACGCACAAAGATAGACAGAAAGAGGCCATGACCCAAGACAGAGAAGTGAAGGTGCGATCTGTCACTGCCAGGCAATAGGGGACAAGGCTTAGATTCAAAGAGAGAAAACAGAGCTGCCAGAGCTCTTGTAGGGAAGCATTTTCAAAAATGGGACAGGAACAAGTCAATATGTGGCCCAGTGGCTGTCCCGGGGTAGCTCTAAATGTGACCCACCACAGTTGGAAATGGCGCAGCTGTATTCTAACGGCTCTCCTGATAGAACCAGAATAAGAAGAAAGAAAGGGAGGGAAGGAGAGAGGGCGGATGGGTGGGAGGGGTGGAGGGAGGGAAGGAAGGAGGGACAAGAGTCACAAACAGCTTCCAACTTTGACCTGGAAAATCAGGTTGCCCCTCAGAGGAAAAGTTCCCGTGTACAATATCTATAGGACGAGAGCAGGAAGGGAAAAGTCACAGAGACAACTGTTTTAAGAGGAAGACAGGGTCTGGGAAGATCGTTCCATCAGTAAAATGCTTACCACCCAAGCATGAGAATGTGAGTTTGATTTTCTAATGACAGCACTGATCTGAGACAGGAGCATCCTGGAGACTTGCTAACGGCTTAAAGGACAGCACATCATTCATACCTTCTCTTCCTGCTGCTGAGCCACTGGGAAGATAGAGTGTGGCATAAATCTGCTGTCCCCGTGTCACTAGAAGACCACAAGGAATAAGCCTCCTTTCTGACTTGCATGGGGGAACACCACACCAAGAAGCAAGCTCTTTGTGCTTTGAGATCATTAAACTTGGGGCATGTTTGTTACTGCCAGAATCTTAGCCTACCATAAGTAGGGAGCTCTCAAAGCATGGCGGCACAGGGGTATGATCCCAGAACTTCAGGGGTAGAGGCAAAAAGATTAAGGAATTCAGATTTATCCTTGAACATATAAAATCCAAGGCCAGCTTGGATGATATCTCCCATAAGTAAATAAGTAATACAAAGACAACAGTGCTTTTTCTCAAGAGTCTTGATTAGGAACATGGCACCTATGTACACTACCCATCTTTTCATACTTTAAGAAAGAAAAACTACAAAACTCTCCTATTATGGCTGTGCTCTCCCTTGTCCCCAACTCTCTTTCTCTTGGTTTTCATCTTTCCCTTCTCCCTGATACCACCCCCATCTGTCTACCCTGCTCAGCTTCTTTCCTGGCCAGGACAAGTCTGCTGGCCATGCCCAGTACACTACCTTCTCTCTGCTCTTCTAGATGCCTCTGGCTCTTCTCTCCCATATCTACAATAAAAACTTTCCCTTTAAGAAAGACAGGAAGGAAGGAAGGAAGGAAGGAAGGAAGGAAGGAAGGAAGGAGAGAGAGATACAGGGAAATAGTCAGAGAGACAGATAGACATACACAGAGAGACAGAGAGAGAGAGAGAGAGAGAGAGAGAGAGAGAGAGAGAGAGAGAGAAACAGAGACATTGGAGATTGGGGAGGTTTATAGGGTGCTTGCTTAACATGCACAAAGCCCTGGGTTCAGTCCTCAGCAACACATAAAACCAGATGTGGTATCACATGCCCACAACCCCAGCTCTCAGGAAGTATAGCCACAAATATGAAGAGTTCAAGGCCATCCTCAACTATGATGTCAATGCCGGTTTAGCCCACATGATACCCTGTTTCAAATAAAGACCCCAAGGGGCTAAAGAGCTCTGCTATGGTCTGTTCTCAAGAGAATGTGGTGGCAGTTTGTACCTTTGAGCTCCCTTAGTGAACTACCACCAAGGTATGACAATGTAAGGAGACCACATGGAGGACTGGAGACACCTTGGCTGACAGTCCCAACAGAGTCCAACAAAGCACTAACTTACCAATTGTGGGAGTGAGCTTTCTTGGAACTGGATTCTATAGTCAGCCTTCCAGAACTAATGGGAGCAGAAATGAACTGTCCAACTGAGTCATACTCAAGTTGCAGACAGAAATAAATAAATGGCAGTTGTCACTTGAAGGCACTAAGTGTTCTTGTTTTGAGATGGAGCACTTGCTTTATAGCCAAAGATGGCCCTTTTCCTCTGCTTCCACTATAACACCCAGTTTATAAAGTGCTCAGAACCAAACACAGGGCATAATGTGTGCTACACAAGCATCCTCCTAACAGCCGCTTCATCACACGCAACACTGTTTTAGAGGCTGTTGTTCTTGTTTGATGCCGCAATGACTCATCAAAACAGTAAGTGGGTTTTATGACAATCCATTTGTAGCGGTTTGGATAAGAAGTGTTTCCCACAGCTCCCATATGTGAACACATATTCCCCAGTTGATAGAGGTTTGGGGAGGATGTGGGGAGATGTGGGAGGTGTGGCCTTCTGCAGGAAGTACATCATTGGGGGCCTGAGATTTGAGAGAGTAAGGACATTCCTAGTTTGCTCTCTCTGCTTCTGGCTTCTAGTTGAGCATGTGAGCTCTCCAGTGCCTGTTTCTGCCTCTGTGCTGGCTACTTGTTGCCATGCCTCCCCGACCATGGCTGACTCTCATCTCCATGAAACCATAAGCAAAAATAAACGATTCCTCATTTTGCTGCTTTTGGTTATGCTGTTTTACGACAGCAACAGAAAAATCATGCATACTCTCAGTTCAAAATGTGAGCCTTCAGCTTCCTGCTCCGGCCACTATGGACTGAAACTGGAAGCCTAATAAAAGTCTTTCTTCTATAAGTTGCATAGGTCATGCTGTTTATTACAGCAGCAGAAAAGAAACTAATACATACTTCATTCATTGTTTAAGTCATTTTTGTTTGTTTGTTGGCTGAGGGATATTCTGCATGTTTGTTTGGTCAATTATTTGGGAAAAGGTTTGATTCAGAGTTGGCCTTGAACCCATGGCTTTCCTGTGTCTGCTTCCCAAGTTTGTGCATTGCAGGCACACACTATCACTCTGCTAGTCTTCTTGGTTTTACTCATAGCTAACTCAGAACCTATGTCCTAGGAGGTTAGGTGCACTGTGATATGGCCTTTATATTACTATCTATCAGTTAATATGAAAGTTATCATAGTAGCTCACAGCTTTAATCCCAGCACTCTAAAGGCAGAGATAGGTGGATTTCTGAGTTTGAGACCAACCTTGTCTACACAGCTAGTTCCAGAGGCTACGCAGAGAAACCCTGTCTCAAGAAAACAAAAAATACAGAAAAGAAAAGAAAAAAGAAGGATAAAGCTAATGATCCATAAAACAATAAATTTCTAAAGGCTAACACACAGGTTCATGCCATGCTATAAATAACAAATTTTAGTGCTTAAAGGTAAAATGAGAAAAATAAGAATAATATAGATAGCTGCTATACAGTATTTATTAATATTCATAAATGTAATTTTGAATTTCAAGACTGTCTTATATCAAACAATAGTATTTTATAAAACATTAGTGATGACAGCTAATTTTATTTTCTTTGTCTTCACCTAGACAAAACAAAAGGCAAATTACTCTATTGAATCCCCACAGTAGCTATTCTCATCTAACTGTGGGGTGTCTCTTTATAGTCTGTAAAATCCATGGGCTTCAGCCCATGGGTAACAGTTGCTATAAACTCTCCTGCATTCTCCAGCTACACTGCTAAAACTTTCTGTGAAATGTTTGCTTATTTAAAAAAAAATCGGGGATTATAGATTTAGATTCAGATTCACAACTGGCATATTCTTTATGTAGACAATGCATTGAGGAAAGAGCACTGTTATTTCCCAGAGAAATATAAATGCCAAACTCATGCATAATTTATTCAACATAAAAAGCAACAGACCATGTCATTTTGGTGTTTGACTGTGGCCCCTTGCTACTTACTGACGAACATCATTAATCAGTCCAATCAGCATCTAAAATGTCCCACCTCCATCTACATATAAATACCTCAACGCAGGTGCTAAACTTAATTGAAATATGCTTTCCCACAGAGTTCTTGGCCCTAGCTCTAGCACACAGCTACAATAGACCGAATTCAGAAGCAAATAAACATAAACAGTCATAAGTTTATACAAGTGTTAAAAGACATATAGAAAAGTGTGTTTTTAAATTATTAATCTGTGACTCTTCTCCGTACCCACTGCTTTATTTCTTTTCAAATGGGTCTCATTATGTGGCTGAATCTGACGTAGCCTGGATCTCTCTCCACAGCCTATAGTCTGGCCTCAAACCTGCAGTAACTTTCATGCCCCTGCCTTCCTGGTGCTGGAATTCCAGGCACAAGCCACGTGTCCTGTTGTGGCCTGCACTTCCCCACATTTGGGGGTCAAAATGTTTCGGCCTGAGCTGCCCCATGTTTGAGGGCCAAAATATCGAGGACTGCTTTATCAATGTTGGAACCCGCATTGCCAAAAGCCTTGGGGGCTAAACTATTACTGCCCCAAGATGCTCTGGTCTGTGGGTCGGGATTCAGCAAGAAAGAGAGTGAGGATGGACCCGAGGAATGGAGACCAGAGAGAGTATGATTCAATCCCATTTATTCTTCAGTCTCTCTTCCTAGTCCAAGTCCCAAGTCTTGAGTTCCTAGTCCCTAGTTCCTAGTCCCTAGTGCCTCCAAGTTCGTTCTCCAAGTGCTAAGTGCCTAATGTCTAATACAAGTGCCTAATAATAATCTTTTGCTTTCTTCTGTCTGCCTCTTGCCTTTTATTTGTCTCATTTCTAAGCCACACCTTTAAGTCATGCCCTTAAGTCACACACCTTTAAGTCTCACACATACAAGGGAAAATCCTGGGTATCTAAAACAAGATGTTATCAGAGTGTGCTCAGATGTTGTAGGCTATTGTAATCAAGTCTCTTGTCAGGGTATATGGCTCAAGATGGTTGCAAGGATGATAGCCGCTTTCTGTTAGCTCCCCACAGTGTCCAGCTTGTGGTTCATTCTTACAGAAAATCTCTGTAGTTGTTTCTTTTAAAAGTGTGTGTGTGTGTGTGTGTGTGTGTGTGTGTGTTTGTGTGTCTGTGTGCATGTGTGCATGTGTGTGTCTGTGTTTGTGCCTGCATGTGTGTGAGTGCATGTGTGTCTGTGTGCGTGTGCGTGTGCGTGTGTGTGTGTGTGTGTGTGTGTGTGTGTGTGTGTGTGTGTGTGTGCGCGTTGAGGAGAAAAGTATCCAAGTGAGGTAAAAGCCAGAGGACAACTTAGGGGAGTCCATTCTTTCCTTCCACCATGTGGATTCTAGGCACCCAACTCAGGTTTTCAGATTTGGCAGCAAGCACCATTACCCAGTCTCCAGCCCTGAAACCGCTTCCTTAAGCTTGACAATTTGCTTTAATTTAGAAGGAGTCTTCATGCTTTAATATGATTGCATGCAGGGTATTTTATTTCTATGGATAACTAAAGGCCAGAGCACCTGCTAAGTGGTTCCCTCTGTGCCTTCAAAGAAAAGTATATTAGATAAGACAGGCTGTCAGCACCGAGACTACATCCTGCTTTCTCTTCACAAATCTTTCTCTGCATCTGCGCTGCTGCATCATATCAACAGAGCTGTGGGACACTTTCAAATAGCTCCAGTGACTAGTTTTTTCTACAGAGGCCATCAACTTTTACAAGGTAAATATTACCATTAGTTTCCTTAAAGGTAGAATTGAATCCTTGATTTTGGATGCGCCTAACACTCCGAAAGCAACCTTGTACCTTGTTAAGGTGTGTCACTGTCCTTGGTAGCAGAACACCCCAGTCACAGGCTCCTCCAAACCTGCCCATCACTTCCTTCATAGCAGAGCCCCCTCTGATCAATCACTCAGCACTCTTCACTGTGTCCTTATTGTGGCACACTGCACTCTGGTGCTTGATTCCAAGTGGCTTTGCAAGTGTCATCTGGTAATCTCTTTCACAAATGGGTTTCAAATGGGAATTAGTTTAGAAAATTTTAACAAAACTTGTTATTCCTTGTTACTCTTTATTCGCCAGAGAAAGGTGTGTTGGTATCCTTCTTGCTGTAACCAAACCCCGGACAAAAAGCAACTTACGGAAGGAGGGGTTTGTTTTGACTTCCAGTTTGAGGGGATACAGTCCATTGTAGTAAAGACATCTTGGAAGCAGTGGCATGAGACAGCAGGCCATGTTATCTCCATGATCAGGAAGCAGAGCACAGCCGGAAGTGAGGCCAAGTTATGAAGCCTCAAGGCCGACCCCTAGAGACTCACTTCCTCCAATGAGGCTCCACCTCTTAAAGGTTCTACAACCTTCGAAAACGGTGCCGTTTACTTGGCAGTAAATGTCCAAACACACAAGCCTACAGAAGACGTTTCATATTTAAACCATCACAGAAGAGGAAACTACTTGGAGTCGGGGAGGTGCATAATCAGAAAAGGTCTCTGTAAGAAGAGCATCTTTAAACTAAAACAAGGATACTGCCCTGGGATGTGGACGAAGGCAGAAGAAAATGGTGGCTGAACAGGAATATGCTCAGCAGATTCGCAGCGCAGAAGGACTCCAAGTGCTGCCTAAATGCTAAAACTTCGGAAGCCAGAAAAATTAACCCTTTGGGACATAAGAAAAAAGATTCATCTTCCTCCAAATTCGATGAATAATATTGAGGAGCCTTTATAGAAGAGAAATAATGATTTTACTTTGGACTTTAGGAAATGCCCCTGCCTATGAAGGGATACATTACATGAAAGACAGAAGTGGGTGGGAAAGACTGTCCTGCCCTGTTGGTCTCCAGTACCGACCAAAGGGAAAGACACTGTTTCATTTACATTTGCCCAGAGCTCCTAGAAATGGACAATCTCCAGTCAAGAAAGGAAGTGGTCCAGTCCTCTTCTGTGCCTGCTTCCCCATGACCCATAACTATCTCTAGTCGGTAAATGGCAGCAAGCTAGAGGCTAGCTCTTCTGCAAATCCTTCTCTCTCCTCCCGTTAAATCTGTTCTGTTGTCAAGTTGTTTCTCCTGTCTGTCTTTCCTTCTCACTTTAAATCTATAATTTTCAAGAGCCACCTAACCCCATTACTGACTTCCTTCCGCCAGTCCCCATTACCTCTCCAAAGTGGCCACCGCCTCCCCCAACAGCATCATTAACTGAGGATCGAGTGTTCGAACCTCTGCCAAAGTGGAAGAGGGAGGTGTCTCGCCTCTAGACTGTAGCTATCATAGAGCTGAGGTCCACTGGTACCTGAAGACCATGTCTGTCCCACCTATGTTCATAACTGAGTATCCCATAGGAAACCTGAATTCAGCTTACCTAAGAGCTTCAAGAATCTTTATGTAACACTCCACAAACATTCCGAGGCTAATTTTTTTATTGCAGATGCGTATGTGATTGTGCACAGTCCCCTGTAAATAATACCAGCAGATGGCACAGAGGATTTGGTTGCACAGCGATCAGGGCTGGATGTGGTAAGAATGCAGAGACTGAGGGCTATTCTTAGAAAAACAAGGGATCTGATGACTTTACAATGGAGCACCTAAAGATGTCCACATTGTGACGTGCAAAACCTAAAATTACTGTGTAAGCCTGGAGCTGGAGAGAAGCTCAGCCCTCTGCTCTTCCAGAGGACTTGAGTTCGGTTTTCAGCACCATCACAATGCTCACAAACACCCATAACTCCAAGTACAGGAAATCCAGTGCTCTCTTCTGCCTCCTCAGGCAGCTGCACACAGGTGGACATAGGCACCCAGGCACACACACATGCATATACATTTAAAATAGATCTTTGAACAAACGCGTATCTGAGAAAGGAATACATGGTGCACATTCAGCCATATGTCTCAGTACCATGAAAGAATATGAGTGGCTGCATCTTCCCTTGCGATTAGTCACAATTGATCTTCACACATAAGAACCATCAAATGCAGGCCTGCAAGTTATACAATATGTTAGGAGCACTTCAGCATTTTTTTTTTGGTAGAATCTTTTTTTAACAAGTGGGACAATGCACTTCTAAAGATTCTACTTAAGTGCAGAAAATAGATAATAGGAGAAATGTTTGATAAGTGTTAAAGGGTAATTTCAGTGTGCAGAAGCCTGGAGTGTGCGCACGAGAGTGTGTTCGTGCATGTGTGCGTGCGTGCGTGCGTGCATGCGTGTGCACATATAGTACACACACACACTCATGTGAAGGTCAGAGAACAGCGTGTGGGTTAGTTCTTTCCTTCCACTGTGTAAATTCTAGAGACTGAACTATCATCAGGTTTGATAGCCAGGTACCAGTCCAAGTAAGGGTTACTGTGATGAAACAGCATGACCAAATCAACTCAAAAAAGAAAGAGTTTATTTTATTTCCATATGACAGTTCATCATCAAAACAGCTCAGACAGGAACTCATGCAGGGCAGGAACCTGGAGGCAGGAGCTGATGCAGAGGCCAGAGATGAGTGCTGCTTACTGGCTTGCTCCTCCTGGCTTGCTCAGCCTGCTTTCTTATGGTACCAGGACCACCAGCCCAGGGATAATACCACCTACAATGATCTGGGCCCTCTCCTGTCAATCACTAATTAAGAGAATGCCCTTCAGGCTTGGCCTACAGCCTGATCTTATGGAGGATTTCTTCAGTGGAGATTCCTTTCTCTCAAATTACTCTAGCTAGCATCAAGTTGAAGTACAACCAGCCAGCACAGTACCTTTACCTGCTAAGGCATCTCACTGGTTCCTTGTCTTTAGTTCTTCGAACTCAGAATGTAGGTCAGTATTTTATAAATAAGATATTATATACCATGCCTACGTCTCCTCAACTCCTAATTGGCAGAGCTAGAATTTTAAATTGAAGCCCTTTGTCTCTGAAGACCAAGACTGCCCCCAAAGAGCTGTTTAACCTATAAAATTATGTACATGCTCTTGATTAAAATCCCTCTCTGTTCCCAAAAAAAGTACATTTTTTTTAAAAATTTGATCAGGTTTTAAATTATGAAGTTTAGAAATCCCAAGTCATAAGCTGCCATCCTAAACTGAAGTTGAGAAGCATTTTACTTGAAAAGAGGAATTCATTGGCATATCGTGTTTGGGGTTGGGGAGTAATTTGTTTCATTTTCTTTTTCCTTATTTCTTTTATTTTTAATTTTTTCCAGTCAAATGCTAGCATGTTTTCAGAAACATGGCAGGGTAGTCAGTGTCAGGGCAAATCACACAGTGAGAGCCACGTGACAAGAGATAGCTGAACTGTGGTTAAAAGTATCAGACGATCTGAGAGAAACCACGGCAGATGACTGGGAAGGGAAGGAGCCCCTCACCTCAGAGTGGACCGAAAAGCAGGAATTCCAAGACATTTACGGTGAACACTGTCACCCAGGTAATAATATACTTTCACATTTGGATATGCTATGTGAGAAATAGCCACAACCCTGGCTTAGGGCTTTGAACAGTAAAAACCTGAATAGATCTTCGTTCTGTTCTCCCCACATTCCTAAGAATCTCAAGTAAGATTATCAGCTTGGTTTACAGTAAAGACAGCTTAGACTCCCGAGTCCCTGTGCTCTAGACTCCTACCTAATCACCTGTAACCCTGTCAGGTGCCCCTGGGGATCTGCCCTGTCATTTCCTTTAGGTTACTTAGCAACGCTCTGCAGATAATAGCTTCGAAACCACCAAAATTGCACCTATGGCTCTTGTAAAGACAGTAAGCACTGCTCTCAGAAGCCACGCCCTTCCCGCCCAGCGATTCTTTCTGAGCACCTTTCTCTTGCTTACCCCTCCTCATGTTCAGATCTGTGAAGTGTCTCTACTAAACCTCAACTCCACTTCATTCTGGATAGTCCTAAATTCTGTTCTGGGTCAGAGCTATAAATCCCATTTTATTCCAAGTCAAGGTCCCTAAACAGAGGCCCTCCTCAGACTCTGCGGGTGACAAAGTGGAACCTCTGTTCCCTACGTGCTGGCATCCCTCTTATGAAGAATATGCATATATTGGCAACTGTTTTGTTTAAGTGCTAGGTATCTCCTTCTTTTAGTAATCCCTTTCTGAGTTGTGGGTAGATTTAGCAGGTCAGTTAGACAGGCTGCTTTACGGCTCCGTTCCACGCTGCGATACTTCTGGTTTGAGCTTGTGTTACATTACTTTTCCTGAAAACATTTTTAAAATGTCTATTCATCCCAGATATGGCACCAACAAACCAAAGAAATAATTTCATCCAAATCCAGCTTGGTAACCTAATTGGGTTTATTGCAGTTATTCAGGGGAACATGGGTGAGTAGTCACACACAGGAACATGGGTGGATCAAACTAGCTGCACCAACTAAAGTGTGACCCCACTGTCAGGGACAACCTTAGGAAAGCTGCCTCACTACCAATGGAGTCCTCCCTCCATTGGTTTTCTAGCTCTTACGTGCTAGAGCATCCCTTCAACGCTGTGAGCAACTGAGGGGCATATGGACTCTCGGGGGAAGATGGACTCTCCTTTCCCTAAAAGGGATGTTAACCATCCCATTACTGTCACCCCTACGGTTGTTATTGGCACCACCATGGCCCTAGCCATCTCTACAGTGTTTTGCTTACTGTGTTTTCAGGGTTGCATGGCCAGGGTATTCTATGGGTCATGATATCCATGTCAGACCCAGAGAAAGAGCTTCGATTACAAATGAACATATTAAATAAACAAACAAAAAACATCTGGATTTTTAAAAAAAGAAGACTACTACAAAGGCTGGGAAGAATTGGTTGCATTAATGAATTTTAAGCTCTTAAGCAAAAACAGTTTGTGTTATTGGTTTTTGTTTGGTTGTTTAGTTGGTTGGTTGGTTGGTTGGTTGGTTGGTTGGTTGGTTGGTTTTCTACAGAGAAGTAAGCAGAACTAGAAAAAAAACAGGTGTGTACAATTGGCATGAAGATGGCACACTTGCAAGGGGCTGGAGAAAGCAGCATCAAACCTGACATATGAAAAAAGCTAGTTGGCAGAAGAGCAGGAGCCCTTCCCCACCCTGACTACACACAACAGAACATACTGTTTACATACAAATCCTTTATGTACAAATGCCAGAGCAAAGCCTTCGATATGCAAATGTTAGAGACAACAGGCATTGTGAAAACAAAGGTTTTGTTTTGTTTTGACTGACTTAGCTGATCTTGACTCCTGGCCCAGTGCTCAAAAGTGTATCTCTTTTCCCAAGAGTGTCTTTCTCTTGTGGCTGGACAGGTGGCTTACCAGTTCTGGCTGTTGCATTCTCAGCACCTGCCTGGAGGCTACAACCACCTGTAACTCTAGAGGAATCTGATGCCCTCTTTTGGCCTCTGAGACGTAGTACACAGGCATACATGCAGGATAAATAGCCATACACATAAAATAAAAAATAAGTGGAATGAAATTATTTTAAATAATTCATTTTAAAATAGATGATGTCTGTCTGGTGCAGTTCTTTGCCATGGAACACAAGAACCTGGAACTCTCTGCAGGCTGTAACACTTCATAAATGTTTCATAGATACCTATATAAGTGCAAGGCTTGTATGCTGGCTCACATAGAGCCAGACAAAGGCAGGGCTGAGATACAGGAGGAGAACTTAACCAAAGTTTGTTAGCATACATTTCCATCCCACTGTTGTTGGCAGAACTTACTGTACTGGGTGAAGGGTGGGATTTGTGATGGGACAGGGGCTTCAGCTTACCACTGACTAGGCAGAGACTTTGGAAGACTACATAAGTAGTCAATATTTTTACTGATTGATGCTTCCAAAGGTTCAAACAATTGATAAGATCCCATATTGCCTTAAGAGTAGAGGGAAGGTGCTTGGCTTATTTTTTATTTCTCTTCTTGTGGTTGGAATTTTGATTTGCCCATCATGAGACATCCTAAGGGATAGTGTTTCCACGTACTTGGGTACCTGGATCCCCACTGCCCCCCCCCAACCCACCA
This sequence comes from Rhabdomys pumilio, assembly GCA_030674055.1. NCBI lineage: Eukaryota > Metazoa > Chordata > Mammalia > Rodentia > Muridae > Rhabdomys > Rhabdomys pumilio. Next base: position 71,198,676 of record JANHMN010000008.1, on the reverse strand, counting down.
TGATCTGTGAATCAGAGCTGTCTACTTGCCCTGGATAACCCATCAACCTCTGAACTATTAGAGGAAGAGACAAAATCTTATTTAGGTTGTAGTATTTTACTTTGAGGTTTCCGAGGTGTGACCACTTAGCTATTACTCTGCCAAAGACTCCCTCCAAATAAAGAAAGTTGCTCTCGTCTGGGATGTCATGGTAAACCCATCAATAAACATCTTCAAATAAGAGAGATAATATTAAATGCAGACGCTACGGGGAAAGACTTCACTTTCCCATTTATCTACAGCTGCCTGCAGCACAGAAAGTTCAATTTTTCTCTTCTTTGTATCATGCAGAAAAATAACTGTTTTAGCTCCTGAGATGCATTAAAATGTTTCCACTCACCTAACCCAGGAGAGTAAATAAATGGAACTAATGTACATAAGTGTGCATATTTCTGATTAAATAATACATATTTGTGTATGTAGTAATATGTAGTGTCACTGGGACCCTTTAAAAGGTTGCTAACATGGTAGGCATTTCTACAACTTTGTTAAAATACCATTTAAGTCAAAATAGGTTTCTTGTAGTTGAGTAGATGGTAACTTGGTGGTCCAGTTTGTCTAATACATACAGAGCCCTAGATTTAATCCCTAGAGCACGTGTGCATACACACACACACACACACACACTAAAAAAGGAATAATAATAATAATAATAATAATAATAATAATGTGATATTAGTAATATTAATAGATGGGTGGGTAAATGGATGGATGGTGGATGGATGGATGGATGGATGGATGGATGGATGGATGAGTAAGTGAGTAACAGCGTCCTTTCTCAGTGACAGGACTTAAAACATGCTGCCACAAAGGACAACATTGTGTCATTTGGGGACACAGTAGTCAAGATACACCTTCTCCTAAGGCATCCATTGTAGAGAGGATTTTCTGAGATTGCTCTAAAATAGGATTTTTACATGAAAAAAATGAAAAGCCGTTACTTAGTATGCTAAGTTAAAACATAATAAATAAATAACTTTGTAGATCTTCATTCGAGATGCCTCTCCTATAACCAGTGTAAAGAGGCACTCATCTTCAAAGACAAGATCTTCCAGGAAGCTAAAACTTAGATCTTTCTGACTACCCCAAGTTTATTACCGTAAGCTCACCCTTTAGTCCTCCAACCTCACAGGCACACCACGGTCTACATCTGTACTGTTTCCCCTGTTTCTTTGCGCCTTCTCCTGTCATATCGCTTCCATATCACGTCAGCCTGCATGTTCCTCTTTGTTTAATTTACCCCTTATAGGCTTCTTGAGCATGAACCTAAAAGTGAGTGAGGAGACAAATCTTTCCTGGGGATGAAGACATAGCTCAGTGGTTTAGAGTACTTGCTTCTCTTTCAGAAGACGGGAGTTCAGTTCCCAGCACCCGCATCATTTGGTAATTCACATCTAACTACTTGTAACTCCAGCTCTGAGGGATCTGACGCTCTTTACTGACCTATATGGGCACCTATACTCGTGTGTGTGTGTGTGTGTGTGTGTGTGCGCACACACGCGAGACAAATACAGACTTAAAAAGAATTCTTTAGCCGGGCGGTGGCGCACGCCTTTAATCCCAGCACTTGGGAGGCAAAGGCAGGCAAATTTCTGAGTTCAAGGCCAGCCTGGTCTACAGAGTGAGTTCCAGGACAGCCAGGGCTACACAGAGAAACCCTGTCTTGAAAAAAAAAAAAAAGAATTCTTTAACTTAAAAATAAGTTTTATACACACATACACACAAATACACATAAATACAAACTTTAAAAAAGGAAATTTTAAATTAAGAAAGAGAGAAAGAGAGAAACCTTTTTCCTACATTGCCAGCATAGATTTGAGTAGATACGGAAGTTCATCCAGGAGTAAGAACAGAACTGACTTTTGCCAGCAAGTGCTTCGTAGGCCTTTGTCAGACACTGTAATGGAACCATCAGATTTCCTTCCCTAGGTAGCATCCATGTGGCTCACTAGGCCAAAAGTACAGCTACACAGATGTCTATTGTGTCAAACCCTTTTAAATTCCAAAGCTCTTTCTTTCAATTATTTACATTTCTCAACAGTCTTAATAAGTTAAATAAAAGGTATTGATTAGTGTGTGTTCCTCTGGTGGAAAAGGTTCAATATCAAAACTGCCTCAGAAGGCTGTTTGTTCAATTTAATCTAAACAAAAAAAAATTTGGTTAAAAATAATCACTGCAGCTTCTTTGATTCAATGGGTGACTGAAGTCGATGTCTTGGTTCAGTTTTTAATGATTTTCAGATATATTTTGAAGAAATTACACATCCTAAGGGGAAAAACTTAGCTCCTATCAGCTGTACTTTTCTTTATAACCTGTCATAGATTTTCTGTGACTTTAGTAGATCATGAAGTTATTCTAAACCTTTATTGCATATTTTTCTTTTGTTTTATTATTTCTATTTGTTTACTTTCATTTTTAAAAATATTTATGCGAGAGAGATGACTCTGACAGTTAAGAAGACTTCCCACTCTTGCAGAGAATCTGAGTTCCGTTCCCAGAAATCCACATGGTGGCTCATAACCATCTGTAACTTCAGTTCCAGGGACTGCAATTTCTCTAAGGGCACCAGGAATGCGTACAAGAAAAACTGCCACATGCATAAAATAAAAATAGACCTTTTTTAAAGATAATTTTAAAAGATAATATTATTTTTAAAGATAATAACATTTATTTATTTGTGGTGGGGGCACACACGCCACAGCACATGTGTGAATATGAGAGAAAAATTTGTGGAAATCGGTTGTCTTCTTCTACCATATGAATCATGGAGATTGAGTACATATCATCATCACGGTTCCTCAGCAAGTGCCTTTGTCCACTGAAAGTCATTTCTACAGCCTACCCATCTGTCTGTCTGTCTGTCCATCTATCCATCTGCCTGTCTGTCTACCTATCTATTTCTACCTACCTATCTCTATCTATCTATCTATCTATCTATCTATCTATCTATCTACCTCTATCTCTATCTATCTAACTATATCTCTATCTCTATCTAACTATATCTCTATCTCTATATCTATATCTATCAATCATCCATCTATCTATATCTATCTATCATCCATCTATCTATATCTATCTATCATCCATCTATCTATCTATATCTATCTATATCTACCTCTATCTATCTATCTATCTATCTATCTATCTATCTATCTACCTACCTACCAACCTACCTACCCATCTATCTATTGAGACAAAGTCTTTCTCTGTCCACTAGCAGTCATAGAACTTGCTGTCACTCAGGCTAGCTTTGAACTTGTGTTGATCAGCCCAGGATCATGGATGTCTACTTCCACAGCTAGCTAACATTACCCCCCTTTAACGAGCAAGTACAAAAAGAGACATCCGAACAAATAATTTCTCTCCCTTTAAAAAGTTATTGCTTTATTGCTTTAGGGTCCTGTGCATTTGTTACTGTTCTGTTTGTTTTTGGTTTATGAGACAAGATCTACATGACTCAGCTGCTTCAGACTTGCTGTATTCTCTCAGTTGACCTCCAACTTGGAACCTTCTTGCCTCACACTTCAAGGTGATGATGGATTTACAGGAGTATGCCATCTTTTCTGCTGTAGCACCGTTTTTTTCAAGTGGTGAGTACTTCAAGTTTTAAAAGCACTGGTTTCCCTTCTGAGTTCACCCACTTCCACTGATGACCTAAAGGGTATAGCATCACCACCCGTGACCTATAGGGTATAGTATCACCACCCATGACCTATAGCGTATACTATCACCACCCGTGACCTATAGGGTATAGATAGTATCACCACCCATGACCTATAGCGTATACTATCACCACCCGTGACCTATAGGGTATAGATAGTATCACCACCCATGACCTATAGCGTATACTATCACCACCCGTGACCTATAGGGTATAGTATCAGGAAGATAGTATAATAGAAGGAGCAAAAAGATTCTTGCAAGTTGTCTTCTGGCCTCCATAATAACTCTGTGACATACTTTGGTTCATACACACATGTGGACACACATAGGTAATTTTAAGTCTTTTTTTTTTTTTTTTTTTTTTTTTTTTTTTTTTTTTTTTTTTTT